>JANAVB010016999.1:7975264-8025264 GCA_029216955.1 Iris pallida | reverse complement strand
TGCACCTCTCGACAGATCGAGACGAAACTTGCGCCAGCAGGACCGTATCACTTTTTTGGTCCTGTATGCCAAGTTTGGTCCGATTCTGAGACAGTTGAATCGGAACGCCGTTTTGCGGACCCCACGGTCCGACTCAATGGGCGATTTTGTGCACAGTCCGCCGGAATCCAACTCTGGACATATGGTTGGGTTCGTATCAGAAAATTAGATCCGTAAACATGTAGTTTGATGACTTTAGAGACCGTTGACTCTGGCAAGCTTTTCGGTGCAAAGCGGGTCCAACGGCGGACACCGTTTTGGCCCGAATTACCGTTTTGCCCCTTTGTCCAGAATTGGACTTAAGGACAGGCGATCCTAGCTAATTTGACTATTCTGAAAACATTGGTAATATTTATTTTAGCTTTCGGAGACTGTTGTACGGGTTTTGACTATTGTGGTACATTGAGTAGTTCAGATTGTCGGTTTCACCAGCAAAGGACCACATACGAGTACAGTTTATTTCTGCATTTCGATATTGATCTTTACTATATTTCATTGATTGGCCATTGGTTATATGATTTTTATACTCTATTATAATTATTGAGTCGGGAATGAGAAGTACCAAGGATGTGTGATCCGACCGTAGACAGTATTTATTTTCATGCATAGACATCGTAGACAGTGCTTATTTTCTACAAGTAGACATTATAGACAGTGCTTATTTTTTGTAAGTAGACATTGTAGACAGTGCTTATTTTTTGCAAGTAGACATCGTAGACAGTGTTTATTTTCTGCAAGTAGACATCGTAGGCAGTGCCTATTTTTTGCAAGTAGATATCGTAGACAGTGCTTATTTTCATGCAAGTAGACATCGTAGACCGTGCGGTATTGTGCCCCAGACCGATCACATATCAAAGGTACTTCTAACAGTTGGGGAAAGTATTTTTGTGTCTTAATTACTATTGGTTTTCCGTATTTCCTGTTTATTTTCAAAAACATGTAATTGATGTCTAACCTCTGTTGTATAGTCATTTTCTTTATTTGAAATTGCATTCAGTAAATTTTGCTCGTTCCATTCCTGACTGGAAACCAACATTTTTCAGGTTAGCCGTGGATTTACTTAGCTTGGGGAGTAACGGGAATACTTGCAGACAAAAGCCTAGAGACTAGCTAGATAGTTGAGTTGTAGTCATTCATTTATTTGTACAAGTTTATATTTTTCTACAAATGTAAAACTTGTGATCATTGTAAGTTAAATTAATTATGTGAATGAGTATTATTTGTGATTTTGATCTTCATTGCCGTGACAGCGTTCTACCGTCGATACTGCGGCGTAGGCTGGCTTGGACACGTCTCGTATCCGTTTAAAAAAAATGGGAGCGGGTCGTGACACTCGGTTTGCTCCTACTTTGGTGGCAACCGAATTGGATCGAGCCCAGCGATTCCAGCAGGGGCTCCACCTAGAGATTATCATATCGGTGGAACAGTTTGAGCACCAGATGTTTGATGCCGTCCTGCGAGTAGCGAAAAGGCATGGGTATACTTCGCAGATGATTGTAGATAGAAGCGGAGGACGAAAGAGGTCTCACGGGCAGATGTCCCAATCTTCAGCACCAGCCTCGGCAGCTAGGACCTTGACTATTGGAGCTCCTAGGAGGGTGACCACAGTTTCGTCGGTTCAGCACTCGACGTCGGCGTATCCTCAACAACAGAAGCAGAAGCAGTCTTCCACAATGTGCTCCACTCATTGTGGGAAGCCAGAACATGTAGTCTCTGAGTGCCGTAGGGCACAGGGATTGTACTTGGCTTATGGGACACCGGATCACAAGATAGGGTCCTGTCCGAATAGAGCCAGTTCGTCGTCGTCAAACCTAACCAGTCCATCGGTTAGGGGTCCAGCACCAGTGCAGCAGCAGTTCCAGCCTCCGAGGCCATTGCCGCCTCAGGATCAGCAGTATGCCCAAGCTCAGATTCAGAACAGGCAGAGAGGTCACCAGCAGAGGGGACCAGCACCAAGAGGACAAGATCAGGCTATGGCTCTGACCGTAGCAGAAGAGTTAGCTTCAGGTGAGGTGGTGGCAGGTACCATTCTCGTCAACTCTTTTCTAGCATCAGTATTATTTGATTCGGGTGCATCGCATTCATTTATGTCTGCACGATTCGCAACACGGATAGGACTGGAACCCGAGTCATTATCAGTAAGGCTCAATATACTTACTGGTAATGGTCTTGTAGGGGTAGATAGAGTCTATTCCTCGTGTCGAATCGTAGTTAGCGGTAGAGAGTTTCTTGCTAGATTGATAGAATTTCCGATGGCCGACTACGATGTGTTTCTAGGAATGGATTGGTTGAAGGATCAATACGCAAGAATAGACTGCCATATTGGCAGGATTATTTTTGGTATTTCAGGCGAACCAGAGTTTTTATTTTCTAGAGGCGAAGTAGAACCTTCTCCACCAGTATTGCGGATGGCAGTAGCAGAAGCAGTTCAATTTTCTCGAGTAGTAGAAGAGTTTTCTGATGTGTTTCCCGAAGAGCTTCCAGGTATGCCACCGGAGAGAGAGATAGAGTTCGCTATCGACTTGATTCCAGGGACGGCACCAGTGTCATAGATAGTCTATAGGATGGCACCTTCAGAATTAGAGATCTTGTACAAGATGATTGAAGAACTCAGAACCAAGGGATTCATTCGTGCTAGTGGATCGCCTTGGAGAGTCCCGATGCTTCTTGTGAAAAAGAAGGATGGTACGTCAAGATTATGTATTGATTATCGTACCTTGAACTCTGTGACAATAAAGAACAGATATCCCCTACCAAGGATAGATGATTTATTTGATCAGCTCAGTAGAGCAGCAGTATTCTCGAAGATTGACTTGCGATCAGGGTACCATCAGATCAGAGTTAGAGAGCAAGACATCCCGAAGACAGCATTCAGATCTAGATATGGACATTGGGAGTTCCTTGTTATGCTATTTGGAGCGACCAATGCGCCAGCGGTATTCATGGATCTCATGAATCGTATCTTCATGTCTTATTTGGATCAGTTTGTGATAGTGTTTATAGACGACATCTTGGTCTATAGCAAGAACGAGGTAGAGCATGAGCAACATCTTCGTATAGTTCTTCAGATTCTTAGGGAGCACCAGTTATACGCGAAGTTCAGTAAGTACAAATTTTGGCTTGATCGTATTTCATACTTAGGTCACATCATCACCAAAGGTGGAGTGGAAGTTGACCCCCAGAAGATATTGGCCATAGAGACGTGGCCAGCACCTAGCACCGTTGCAGAAGTTCGGAGTTTCCTAGGATTAGCTGGCTATTACCGGCGGTTTGTATCAGACTTTGCTCGGATTTCAGCACCACTGATGCAGTTGACCCGTAAGGATGTGCAGTTTGCTTGGACAGCAGATTGTCAGAGTTCATTTGAGAAGTTGAAGCGGAGATTGATGACGGCTCCCATTCTCACGCTTCCAGATGGGACTGGACGATTTTCAGTTTATTGTGATGCTTCCGGCAGAGGATTGGGATGTGTCTTGATGCAGCATGGTAAGGTAGTAGCTTATGCGTCACGTCAGCTTCGTAATCATGAGAGAAATTACCCAATCCATGACTTGGAATTAGCAGCGGTGGTTTTCGCACTCAAGTTGTGGAGACATTATTTGTATGGGGATCGGGTGGAGATTTTTACCGACCACAAGAGTCTTAAGTATGTGTTTATCCAGAAGGATCTTAACATGCGTCAGAGAAGATGGCTAGAGCTACTTGTGGATTATGACATCAACCTGCAGTATCATCCTGGGAAGGCCAACGTTGTTGCAGATGCATTGAGCAGAAGAGCCGGAGTCTATTTCCTAACAGAGCAACCAGAGTTATTAGTAGATCTTCAGAAGATGGAAATAGAAGTAGTTCTTCCTACCAATGTGGCATTGATGGCCAGCATGCAATTTTAGTCCGGCATAATTGAGAGGATCAAGATGGCACAATCAACATATTCTAAGCTTCAGCGGCTTATGTAACTCCTCTTCCCAAATTTTTCTAAAAAATTTATTTTATTATATTTATTGTGCTTGAAGATAATGTCGTCGAGACGTGGTGAACGATTTGTTTGATTTACAATTTTATCAAAAACTAATTTAAATTTAAAGTACTAATTTATCTTAGTTATTTTATGCCTAGATTATTATTTTGGACTTTCAAATGGTTTGGTTTTAAAAAGGAATTTTTAGAGAATATAAATATTTCATATACAAAATGATTTGCCAATTTATGTTCAATATTACGTTGAAAGTTATTTTCTAAAAATTGGGTTATATTACTTCGCGTGATTTAAAGTGAATATCTCCTTAAAATTTTAGTATAAGATATTTTCCAATAATTTGTGCTTCCAACTACTTATAAAATTTATGATTACCATTTATTTTCTTAGAAATATTTATTGGTATCTTAATTGGTATAATACATTTATAAAAGGTGATTTGAATTTATGCAACAGACTATTTTTATATAAATTTTAGATTACGACTTGGATCGATTTTGCTTAAACGTTATTTATAATAATCAAACTTTCGATAATATTAGATCTCGATTGATATTAATATCACTAATAGGTTTTGATTAATATATTTGATATTGTTTACATAATATTATTATAGTTAAAATTACTACAATGATTAATTCTTTTTGAATTAGATAATGCTAAATGTCATTAAATTTAAATGGTAGTAGTAAGTAATTATTGGTTTAATTTCAAATTTAATGTATTTGATTTAATTTATTGATAGTATCGAATTTATATATTTTATGATACTCAATCATTTTTGGTTTAATTTAATACTACCTACTAGTGGAAACCGACCTCTACTATATATATATATATAAACATGTCCGAGCTCTCTAGCCTAGTGGTATTAGAGCGGACACTTGGAGGGACCGGCAAGATTCGAGTCCCCCAATTGTGTGTGCGCGTGGGATTTCAAAAAAAAAACTATATATATATAAACATGCATATAAGGATAGAACCTAATAATTATGTAATTTTTCCCTTCCATCTATAATAGATCCTTTCATCATCATAAATAGGTCAACAGAAAATCGTGTAATATATATATATATATATATATATATATATATATATATATTAGCCGCCCGAAGCACCACATCTTTCGTCCACCCCCGACCTTCACCTGTTCTTCCAAGACCACCACCACCACCATCAATGTCTTCATCATCACCCATGATCGCGCACATCCGCGCTTCCACCAAGCGCTCTTCCTTACAACCTCCATGCTAGTGTCAAAGCATGCCATCCATGTAGGCCGCAGACATCATGCAGACACCAAGCCAACTCTGACGTGGGTTCCCCAACCCCTCTTCCACAGTGCCATGGCAAGGCGGCCACCTACTCCGAGTTTAACCCAGCCTGACTCCACCATGCGTGCCTCCTTGCCAATACCGGATGATGTCGATGTTGAGCAGACCCTCCAGTACGCTACGACAGTCCCGGATTTCTCGTCGTGTCGACAATACTGCTCTTTCATTTAACCCTCTTTCTCAGTGACTCATAATGGTTTAAAACCCGTGAGCCATCTTCGTGCTAATTCGACGACCAAAACCTCTTCGACCAAGTGTCGGGTTCGTGTTTTCGTAAGGACCTCCCGTTTTTGCTCTAGAGATCAGACCTATCTTCTGATGCTTCACAGTAGCAAGACAACCCTTCGGCAATGTCGAAGAACATCACCATCTTTCTTCGCCTTGCCACCATCCTTGATGCCAAACGAACGCACTCCATCACAAGACTAGCCGCGATCGAAGACTGTACGCGTCCAATCCGCAAGGAGCAACCCAAATCAGCCTCCTCGTGTGCATACTCCTGAGCTTGTGCTGACATTGACCGGACACCCGCTACGCGGAGAGCACCATGACCGTTGCAGGGTCGGACCTCCGCATAGTTGGACATCACCAAAACCATCTCCGCTCCCGATGTCTCCGCCGGAGAACACCGCGGCTTCCATCGCCCTTGACCCAACTAGCTTCGCGAGCTCCAACACCGCTGATCCTTTCCTCCGCTTGCGCCGAGCGGAGTCCGGCGTCGGCGGTCTCTCCGTGCAGGCGCCTCTCCTCCGCGAGCGGCCAACGCCTGCGCGTCCTCGAGGATGAGCCGCGATCGGCGCCCAAGTCTGTTGAAGACCTCCTGCGCTTTTCCACGAAGCATAGCCCCTCTTCTGGTGAGCCCACCCTTCTTTTCCCCTTTTTCTTTTGTGGAAAATCTGGTCTCAGCCTTATTCTGCCCTTTATTTTGTTTTTATGATTGGGTTTTGTTTTGTTAATAGGGCCTTTGAGTCGTAATGGGTTTTAGTTTGGGTTGCAAGCCAGGGATCAAATCACACAAGCCCTCCCTAGGTTCGAAGAACATTGGGAGAGGTTGTCAAATTTTAATATTTATTTTATTTACGGGTTTTACAGAAGCCGAGGAAGGCTTTACTTCAGTTATTAATTTAATGTTTCAGATAAATATTTTATAAATGGTATTTGCAAAGATTAGTATTATTATTATTGACTGATTAGTTGGGCTGATCCTAATATAGGAATTGTGCCTGTGGGCCAGAGTTTTACCTAAAGTCTTTTATATATTATTATTTATTCAGAATATTTACGTGATAATTTGGGCCTATATATGTTAATTTGGGTTCTTAAATTGTTGTGTTAGGCCACAAAAAGGATTATTTTCGTTTTAGACTTTTGGGTCTCCTTTGGGTCTTATATTTGGTATATAAAGAATTTATGGGCCTTCATGCCTATAAGTTATATTTTCAAAACTAAAGAATATCTTGGTATAACAAATGATTTTGGGTTTTATTTTGTAAAATTATATATTTGAAAAGGATGAGTTATATAGAAGGTTTTAAAGATGTTTATAAATATTTTCTAAAAACAAATATAATTTTGACCTAAAAAGCTAGTAGATAAAATTTAGTTTTAGCCTAAAATGATTTCAAGTATTTATATAGAAAAATATGGTTTTTTTAATATTATAATTACTTTCCAAAATAGTTTTATGTATTATTTATGTAATTTCTTTCGATTATAAATCACTGATCGTGACTAATCAGACTCCTCATTTTCTTGCGATTCCGAATTCCTTCACATCGACCCTAGGCTAAACGGACTATTCTGGACACAACGGTATTATCGGTTTCACCAGCAAAGGACCACAGGCAAGTGCACTTTCTGATTGCTTTCGATTCATAGTAGTCTTTTCATTTCATGTTTATATATATATATATATATCTTGCTGCTTGTTGACACGCTCGTCACACGGAGTAGTCGGGAGGAAAAATATCTTAGTAGACATGTGGACTACCCAGAAATATTCCCAAAATGTCTATTCTTGCATGATAGCAGCTGCACACGACACGTGCAGTGTGCCGGATTTATCCCCTAGCCATTCACATGTCGAAACGGATATTTCACACCACATAGGTAGATGTCTTTTATTTATTTTTCTTTTTCTTCTCCACCGTTCCATGTCATCAGTATTTTTCAGTTTTCATATCTCATATGTTATTTTCTTGTCTTGTTAATTCTATTGTGTTTTCGCATTGCCGTCGGTTTGTGTACTTGTTCCATTTCTGACTGGAAACCAACATTTTTTAGGTTTAGCTGTGGCTTCACTTAGCTTGGGAGATTCGGGTGTACTTGCAGACAGAAACCTAGAAATAGATGGCAGTTGTATCAATTTTATTAAATATAAAATCTTGTATTTTCTTCAATTATAAATGTTGTAAATATTGTAACAAATTTAGAAATATGAATGAGCAGCAAATGTTATATTTTGAGCATTTATCTCTTGCGGGCTTGTCACGCCCCGCTTTCCAGAATTACGGCGAGCCGGGTACGTAACATCATCCCCAGGCTACGTGCCGAAATCGCGATTGTCGCCTGTAATCATCAGCAAGAATGGAAAATACAAGGAGTTTACATGGTATTAAATATAGTGAAGCTATTATACAGGGAACTTTTCCAACAATGCTTTTACAGGTTTATTACAAAAGTAATTTACAAGATTACTACGATAGTGCTGGTCATAACTGTAGGTAGTCCGAACAATTTACTCCTCGTTGTAGTGCGGCGATACTTCGGCGGAGGCGTCTTCTTCTTCTTCACCTAGTGAACAAATACTAGGTCGTTTAGAAAACGACAAGCAAGTCCTCGGCCAAGAACGGTGAAAGTTAAGCAAAATAAAAAAATTTATAGTTTTTCTTTTGAGAAAAGACAGGGATATGCCAACTTGCACTACTATACATATATATATCTTTGCTTTAGTAAATCAAAGAATATAAACATCGTCCTACTCCATGAATAGTAAGATTTTCGAGCTTCCCTTGAGCTTTTAGTAGGAATTGCTTTTCTTGAGCAATTAGGAAAAACTGCCTACCTATAATAGGCAGCGTTGATTCTGGAGTAAGATCGAAATTTAATGAAATGTAGTTTTGAGAACAATACTCCGAATAATCCTCTAAATATTTCCCGTGAACAATCCCGTTAACCTGGGATCAGGCTGTGAATTTCGAGCCTCCCTTGGGCTAAAATCATCTATTGATGTTACTGTCAAGTAGATGCATTGATTTCCGAGATTTCCGAAATACTGATCAGCTTTTGTTGTAATTATGTTACGGGATATCTAGGGATATTCAGTTGTTCTCCCCGCCCAATGCTTCCTAGATAAAAAACTTTCTAAAATTTCCGAAAGACAGAAATTTGTCTATCTTCTAAATTTTCCAAAAATTTCGGCAGAGTCTCCTTTGTATTTAGGAGCCCCGAAAATTTACAAGAAATATATATATGATAAAAGTAAAATCTGGGCTCGCCGACCCCTTCGGTGGAGCAACTCTCAACACCGGAACCACGCAGGTAAAGGAATGGGCTCGCCGACCCCTTCGGTGGAGCAACTCTCAACACCGGAACCACGCAGGTAAATAATTGGGCACGCTGACCCCTTCGGTGGAGCAACTCTCAACACCGGATCATGCAGTTATAAAAGAACAAAAGGAAACTTGAGACTTTTACCTGAGCAAGCAATGATTAACTTTCCTTTAGCGATTAGTCGGGTCGCGGCTTGCTAATTGTTTTGCAGTTTATCAAAATAGAGCAAATGTTTATCCAACTATACTAGTTAATATGCGAAGACTTTATACATATATCTATATATGTATATGTATATATATATATATATATATATATATATATATATATATATATATATATATATACCATATAGATAGTATAAAGAAAATTAAATCAAACCGAAACTCTTCAATATCAACATTTTAATTCTAATTATGAACACACAAAATTGAGCACTTATTTGTAAGTAGGGAAATACAAGGTTCTTGTACTTTTTACCTTCCCGGTGTGCAGTCCAGTTGTTCAGTTCCCATGTATATGTCAGACTTACCTTTGGAGAGTCCCATATGTCCACATATGTTCAATTTGTTCAAAATTCAAGTCCAGATAATTCATGTCCACAAATGGGTTCCTTTTGTATCCAATTGCACATAACTTATCCGTGTTACGTCACATGTAATTATTCCAGTGTCTAAGTATAAAAATTTTAATTCCTTTATCTATGCTTATCAAATTGAAGTTTTACTAGAAATCAGATATTTCAAATTTTTAGAGATCTCAAATTGGTTAAGCAATATCAAATTTTCAGAATTTGAAGCTAAACAACAATTAGAGGAATTATCTTAACTCTGTATTCCATATTATGTTCTTAAGAATAAAGAAATTGGCATCTAATAATGTAATTTCAGATTTTTAAATAAACCTATACATGTTCAAAATTAATCTAGGAATCAAATGGTGTATTTCTAAAGGAAGAGGATGAGGGAAAGGGGACTTGCAAAATGATATTAAACTCCTAGTAATATTGGCTTCTTTAAGGTGTGAAGTAGCAAATTTACTTGAAAAGCTTAACAAGTGGGTTTACCTTCCTGTGTTCAGTGCGAAGTAGCAAATTTCTTTGAAAAGCCATATACAACTGAGTATTTATACATACTTATATTCACTCCTAACATTGTTGATTAATAAATTATACGATGGAACAATGAATATGTCAGACCAAAACCTAAGAGTGATCAGAGAAATCAATAATTAATATAAATACGTCAAACACACATTTTGGTTACCTTCCTGTGTTCCGTGCTATCTTTGGTAGTTTAATTATTTATTTTAATTCTAATTTTAATGGTATAATGATAGTTAGTCAACGACAGACCAAACTAAGACATATCATATACAGATGCAGAAACCCTTTTTAATCATTTATAAATCATTGATATCCTGAATACGTTCATAACAGAGGTTGACGGTTTCAATATAATGAACCTACTGCACAACTATCTACTTTCTTTGGAACAAAGCTTACATCTATTATATCCCTAATGGAAAGCATATCTTGACACCAATAACAATACTCTAAATACCAATGAACCTATAAATCAAAACTTTCTGTTAAAAGTAGTGCATATCCCAATATGACAATTTAGATGTATTGTCTTATTAACTGACTTCTCACATATAACAATTTTATGAAATCAAAATATAATTTCTAATGTAACCAAAAATAATGATGGAAAGAAAAATTTGAAAGGAAAGTAAGGGTGAGGACTTGCCTTGGGTTCTTGAGTTGGACCTAGGATTAACCCCCTAATATTGATAATTTCAGCAAATAAGTAATTACAGAAAATTATACCCAAATTTATCAAGGATGAACGAAATAGTGAAGAAGGAAATTTATACCCAAGATGGAGTTGGAGATTAGGGCCTGGCTCTTCCATCTTTCTTCATCTTCTTCTCCAATTTCTTTTTTCTTTTTTTTCGTAGGAGAAAAGGGGGTTTGGGTTTAGGTTTAATGGTGGTGGAGATGGAGATGAAGATGGTGGTGCGGGAAGTGGCGATGGGGGATGGCGGTGAAGGTGGAAGTGGTGGTGGTGGTCGACGGCAGGCGGGCGGCGGCGCAGGCGGGCAGCGGCGGCTGTCGCAGCAACCGCAGCAGCGCAGTAACAGTAGCAGCAGTAGCAATAGAAGGGAAGGAGAAGAAGAGGAAGAGTGGAGAGAGAGAGAGAGATGGAGAGATATATAGAGAGGGAGAGAGATCGAGAGAGAATGAGAGAGTTCGAGAGAGAGAGATTTCGAGAGAGGGAAAGAGTGGCGGTGGAGATGGGTTACCCCTCTCTCTCTCTCTCTAATATATATGTATTTTATTTTTTTCTTAGGGTTTTAAAAAAATGAGAATCTATAAAAAAATAAGACTGAAAACATTGTTATTATTATTATTACATCAATTATTGTTTATATCATAAAAAAAATTTGAGCAAAACATTTAATTAGATGGAAATATAATAAAATATTAATACACTGATTTTTGGAAAGCAGCTATGACAGGGCTTGACAGCGTTCTACCGCCGACTCTGCGGCGTAGGCTGGCTTGGACATGTCTCGTATCCGGAAAAGCGGGTGCGGGTCATGACAGCTTAGAGCAGAGTATGAAGCAGGACGAAGACCAGAGTTATGTATTCATGAGGATAGTACACTTCGACATGGGAGGCGTCGTTGTGTACCCAGTGGTGATATCAGACAGGAGATCATGGTAGAGGCTCACAGTTCTCAGTATTTAATTCATCCCGGTTGCACGAAGATGTACCGAGACATTCGTCAGCATTTCTGGTGGAATGGCATGAAAGAGGGAGATAGCCCGGTTTGTCTCTCGTTGTTTAGTTTGCCAACAAGTTAAAGCTGAACATCAGAGACCAGCTGGACTTCTTCAACCTTTACCGATCCCAGAATGGAAATGGGAGCACATTACCATGGATTTTGTAACTGGGTTACCTAAATCCCCAGCCAGAAGAGATGCTATCTGGGTTATAGTTGATCGTCTCACAAAGGTAGCTCATTTTCTCCCCTTAAGAGTTGGTCAGTCGACGGATCAGCTAGCAGAGATGTACCTCAGAAAGATAGTCAGGTTGCATGGAGTACCAGTCAGTATTGTATCCGACAGAGATTCAAGATTCACATCGCACTTTTGGCGAAGTCTTCAAGAGAGCTTGGGGACTCGTCTCAAGTTCAGTTCAGTTTATCATCCGCAGACAGATGGTCAGTCAGAGTACACGATCCAGACTCTTGAAGATATGTTGTGTTCATGTACACTCGACTTCGGTGGTTCGTGGAAAGATCACCTACATCTCGTGGAGTTCTCCTATAATAACAGTTTTCAGGCTAGTATCCAGATGGCACCCTTTGAAGCACTGTATGGCAGGAAGTGCAGATCACCTTTAGCTTGGGATGATGTCGGTGAGAGGCAGATACTTGGTCCAGAGATGATTATGAAGACTATTGAGGTGGTTAGACAAGTCAGAGATCATCTTCGAGTTGCCCAAGATCGCCAGCGCCATTGGACCGATTCTCATCGGCGTTCCCTTGAGTTTTCAGTCGGCGACCATGTGTTCCTTAGGATCTCGCCTATCTGTGGCGTCATTCGATTCGGCGTACAGAGAAAGCTTAGTCCTAGGTATATAGGGCCGTTCGACATTCTAGAGCGAGTAGGTGATGTGTCATATCGTCTCGCTCTTTCACCGTCGTTACGTGAGGTACATGATGTCTTCCATGTATCCCAATTACGATGGAATATTTCGGATCCAAGCCATATCCTTGATCATTCGAAATTGTTTGTTGGTACCAACCTTTCGTATGAGGAAAGGCACGTATCCATATTGGACCAAAGAGAGAAGATACTCAAAAATAAGACTATTAGTTTAGTCCGTGTAGCTTGGGGTCATCACTCCTTGGGTGAGTCAACGTGGGAGCATGAGGATGATATCCGATTGCGATATCCACACCTGTTTGACTCATAAGGTATAATGTCTTCCTTATGCCTTATGCTTTTACTTCCTTGCTTGTATAAATGATTGCTTGATTGACTGCTAGTCGTAGCTTGCTTATGATTAATATAGCTTGTCCCGATACCTCTAGCCTCTTGATTAAATTCTGAGGACGAAATTCTTTTAAGGTGGGTAGAGTTGTCACTACCGTTTCCCGTTATACGTATTTTTCAGGATACGTATAAAGATTTCTGACGATTTCCAGGTGGCCCATATTTTTACTTATCTTGCTTAGCTTAGCCTTGGTTTAAATCTTGACTTAGATTGGCTCAACTTGGTTCAACATGACTTGGCTTGGCTTGGTTTGGTTTTGGGTTGAGATGAGAGGGGTTGCTATATAAGTCAACTCTCTCCTCCATTATTTTGCATTTACTTCTTCATCTTCTTCATTTACTCCTTCCACCTACCAAGCCTAGGCAAGTGCAACTTGCTTCATGACGGATCTCAAATTTTATTGTTCCATTCCCTTCCTTACTTCATTCTAAGCCTCTTTAGAACTTGGCAGTCTTGGGTTTGATGGATAGATTCTTGTAGATCTAAGTTTACAACTTTTTTGGTTTTTTCTTAGTTTTGATCTATGAAACTTGGTTATTCTCAAAATCTAATGGTTCCATGTTGTAGAAAATTCAATTCTACCCAATTTTGGCTTTTGAACCGCTTGATTTCGACTTCGTATGAGAAAGTTATGCCATTTTTGAGTTCATAGGTTCCCCACACCTTTTGGTGCTGTCGGGACGATGAACAGTGCCGCGCACAGTGTCTTCGCGGCGCGTCCGCGCACCGTGCTTGCGCGCAACGTGTGTCGTGGGCAATTTTGTCCGCGCGTAATGCGCAACTTGCGCGCAGGTCACTCCAAATGACTGTTTTTGCTTCTTTGAGTTGTTTTGTAGCTAAAATCTGGAAAAACTCAAAACATGAAAGTTGTAGATCTCTTCCTTGGCTTCAAGAATATATCACTAGTTATTTTATGCAAGTTTATCTCGTTCATAATAATGTAAGAATAAAATACGACAGTGTCTTGTTAAGGCGCACTCTTAACAAGTATCAAGTAACATGATAATTCTTGATAGTGACCCGTCGTGGTGCACTCTTGACAAGTAACTTGACATGATAATTCTTGATGGTGGCCCGTTGTGACGCACTTTTGACTTGATAAAGTAACCTAACATGATAATCTCGATATGCCTTGCTAAGTAACTCTAGTCTTGACACCGTAGGTGTTTGTGCTTGTATAAGCTACATGTCTCGTCTTGCATCATGTCTAGGATATGAATTCCTGATTTCCACAGTCAGGAATTCATACTGAATCTGACTAGGATAATGACTAGATTGATCAAGTAGTCTATGAAGAGATTTCCCAACTACAGGCAGTCCCGTTATCTGGGCGCTCTAATTGGACTTGTAGCCTGCCGTCGAGTAGGGCACATTTTCAGCACACTGTTATGTGTTGCACCCCCAAGTCACCTAATCCAACTCTCTCAACTTGTGACCGGATAACCTGGATTAAGACTGCAGGGCGTGTGGCTGTTGGAACATCTCGATGTATCTTGTTAGTAACTAAGCTTGTGATAACCCTAGTTAGTTAAAGTATCAAGCCGTACTCTTTGCTTGGCCGTGAATGATAGATGGAGTCCTATCTTGTCTAGTCTTGCCTAGATCCAGTACATGGCTATCTCAGGACATGCTTGTTTATGCTTTACTTTATCGATAATTGGTTAGAGACTAAGTTCTGTTCAAGTGAAGGGTTACAACCCCGGTCCTTGTTTGGTTTACGGGTTGTAACTTGGCTACCGAAATAGTCCGTTAGTCATCTTATCGTTTATCACCCTGCTTTCTCTAACTCATGTCTTTCATTATCCTTTATGTATCATGTGCTAATATGCTGGTTTTAGTTCTTAAGTGAAGCCTTCCTTGTGGCACTTGCTCTTTCTGGGGTATGAACCAACTGGTTTTGTATGGCCAGATTTTGGAGTAGCTCCCGAGGATCTTCCTATCTTCCAGCCAGATGGTGACCACTAGGCGCAACCCTGGCAACGAGTAGGTTCTTATTTTGCTCCCCCACTCCTTGGTAAAAATATTCTTTTGAGGCGTTTAGCCGCCGAGCAAGTGTTAGCTCGTTTGCAACTTTTCTTATTGTCTGCCTACGGGCTGTAACATGATTGACAAATCCTAGGGTTGATCATGTATGACTGAAACTCTTGCTAGTCTTCACGTTTTGTATGACTAGCTTCATGATCATCTGAATATGTAATGTTTGGGACGCCTTACTTTGTATGTCTGATGATCTAACATCTTGTAACATTTACTTATTTGCTTTTGATGGAGACACTAGGCTTTTTCATGACCATAAGGGACGGATGGCTTGTAGTAAACCCTCATGCAGCTAGACAGCCGTGATTGTATTGCGAGGTGGAATTTACTTCAATGTACATAGCTCGATGTGTCTGTCCCCCGCTCTCCAGTATTCTGGTTCTGGGGCGTGACACGGTTTAAGTGGTGGCCCATGCAGGTCTTGTAAATCAAGATGTGCGAGGGTTTCACTGAATAGATGTCTTAGTCAGCACTCGCCCTTGATCTCTACTCGTGTCTTCTAATCTTTCCGAAATCTTGACCTGATCACATGTTTATATCCTCGATCTATCATGGTCCTTCCTTATTGTTCCTTATGTCGTTTCTTTAGCGACATTGTTCCTGGTCCTACCGATCAGCAAGGCGGAGCACCTGCAGTGGACCAAAAGCAACCTGGAGACCAAGCCCAGCACTCTGGAGCGGCCTCCCGAGTCATGCATTCTGGGGATCCAGAGCCCCCAGTTTAACCCATCCAGCCTGCAGAGCCTGATAATGGAACCCTGCTGGGTCTCATAAGAGAATTGCTTGCATCTCAACATCGTCGGGGCGATGCCCTGCACCAGACAGTACAAGATGCCATGGGCAGAGTTGGTTACCAAGGGAACAACGCGGCCAACAGCTTCAAGCGTCTGAACCCTCATTTCTTTGACGGCACTGAAGATGCTATTGCTGCTGATGTATGGCTTCAGGACACAGAGGTTATCCTGGAAGCAACTAGGATTCCTGAGAATGAGAAGGTGGCCGTTGTGCGCCTGCAGTTATTAGACTTAGCCCGCAGCTGGTGGGCGATGCTAGCAGTTGGATTACCGACGCCCGTCTCATGGGTGGTGTTCAGCAACAAGTTCCAGACCAAGTACTTCGATGCAGTAACTCGGTATGATCTGTAGACGAGATTCACCAATCTTAAGCAGATAGATAGGACGGTCGATGGATATGCGGCCGAGTTTTCTAGGCTCAGTCGGTGTGCTCCTACTTTGGTGGCAACCGAATTGGATCGAGCCCAGCGATTCCAGCAGGGGCTCCATCTAGAGATTATTATATCGGTGGAACAGTTTGAGTACCAGACGTTTGATGCCGTCCTGCGAGCAGCAAAAAGGCATGAGTATACTTCGTAGAGGATTGTAGATAGAAGCGGAGGACGGAAGAGGTATCATGGGCAGATGTCCCAGTCTTCAGCACCAGCCCCGACAGCTAGGGCCTTGACTATTGGAGCTCCTAGGAGGGCGACCACAGTTTCGTCGGTTCAGCACTCGACGCCAGCGTATCCTCAGCAACAGAAGCAGTCTTCCACAATGGTCTGTACTCATTGTGGGAAGCCAGGACATGTAGTCTTAGAGTGTCGTAGGGCACAGGGATTGTGCTTGGCTTATGGGGCACCGGATCACAAGATAGGGTCCTGTTCGAATAGAGCCAGTTCGTTGTCGTCAAACCTAACCAGTGCATCGGTTAGGGGTCCAGCACCAGTGCAGCAGCAGTACCAGCCTCCGAGGCCATTGCCGCCTCAGGATCAGCAGTATGCCCAAGCTCAGTTCAGAACAGGCAAAGAGGTCACCAGCAGAGGGGACCAGCACCAAGAGGACAAGGTCAGGCTATGGCTCTGACCGTAGCAGAAGAGTTAGCTTCAGGTGAGGTGGTGGCAAGTACCATTCTCGTCAACTCTTTTCTAGCATCAGTATTATTTGATTCGGGTGCATCGCATTCATTTATGTCTACACGATTCGCAACACGGGTAGGACTGGAACCCGAGTCATTATCAGTAAGGCTCAATATACTTACTGGTAACGGTCTTGTAGGGGTATATAGAGTCTATTCCTCGTGTTGAATCGTAGTTAGCGGTAGAGAGTTTCTTGCTAGATTGATAGAATTCCCGATAGCCGACTACGATGTTGTAGCCTCCCTTCCCGGAATTTTGAAATATTTTTTTATTTATTTATTTGATTTAAACAGTGATTTTAGAATTTTTATAAATAATTATTTAGTTAGTTTTTACGGTAGATAATTTTAGCCATGGTTGAGTTTTGAAGTACCAGATGACTAGGAATCATGGTACGGATAGTGCAGTGGTGTGCTTTGACTAGTGTTTGGCCATGGTAGGGGAATGTCGAGCCATAGGAGTGTCCTAACTAGGAAAACCAGGCCAAGTTATAGCATGACCATTATAAATAAGTTTAATTAATTATTATATTTATTGACTTGTAGGAGACCCGTTTGTGTCGATTTAGCCGCGCTGAGCCCGAACCGAATCCAAGCCAATGTGGACATGCAGTGAGATCAGGGATGGCCATGTAGTCATATTTTATGTGTGTAGAAATATGCCCTAAATTATTTTAGGTATTGAGGTACATTTTTAACTATTTAAATATTTGTACAAAACTGGTATTTTATTATTAAATATTATTTTACAATGTTTGTACAATTTTCTGGACCCAAACAAAGGTGAATAGTATAGATTCACCAAACCACCATTTAATTATTTTTGTATTATTTATTATTCTGTGGTGATTAAATAAATATGTTATTACTATTAGATATTATTATATTGGTTAATTGAGTATTTGATATATCTATAAATATATGTATATATATAATATAGATGTGTGTAAATATAGATATATTAAATGTGTGTACGTATATAGAAATATTGTATAAATATATATATATGTATAAGTGTATATATGTATGTATATATAAATATATATATATATATATGTATAAGTGTATATGTAGACATAAATGCGTAAAAATATATGTGTGTATAATATATACAGAGAGGGGTATTTATGTATTATATATAAATATACATTATATATTTATGTATATATATATATATATGTATATATATATATATATATATATATATATATATATATATATATATATATATATATATATATATATATATATATATATATATATATATATATATATACATGAGTATTAAACTAATTATGTGTGGGTGTATATATATACATTAATAAAGCCCCTTTGTAATAGCAGCCCAAAGCCATGCCAGCCCATTCGGGCCAGGCCCAACCGAGCTCCCCACGAGCTCAGGCCTGACCCCCTGTATAACTCAGCAGAGATATATATAGGAATACCGTATATTATAGATAGAGCAGAGAGAGGGAGTTCGATCGGGAAAACTCCAAATCCAAACACTAACGACCCTGGCCGCACAGCCCCACAGCCTAGGCGAACCACCCCATCCACTTGCACTCCACCGCGGACCGCCGGAGCGCCGTCGCACCGCCGGACAACCGCCAACCCGACAGGAAAAATAGAGACTTCTCTGTTCTCGAACTCGCAGCCAGGTACGCCTGTTCGTAGTTGATTTTCTCCATCGATGTTGGATCGTTTTCGATTCTGCTAGTCGTTCTAGAAAGAACACATAACCCCCTTGAACCCCTTCAAAGGGATTCAGACTCACCCCATAGTGTCGAGCAATAGATCAATTCGAAAAACCCGAAAAACAGTTCGAAAATCAAAACTGGAACTGATTTCCAAACGCCAACTGGTCGGCCATTTTTCTCACTGTGCATTAAACTTTTGTAGAAACCAATTGAAAACAGTAAAAGACTACATAACCGAGATGGAGACCCTACTTTTAGTTTATTTTCTAGTTGATTATATTCTGTTTAAAACCGATTTGAAAATCAGGAAAAAAAACTGATAAAAACTGTTTTGAAAACTTGAAAATTGTTCCACACGACGTGCGTCCCGCCAAACTGGGCGACGTGGTCGTGCACCGTAAGCATCGAAAGCCGCATAACGGCTTCGTGGTCGTGTGGGCTTTGACGGAATTCAAATTGGTCGTGTGTGCACGACGAATTTGATGCGTATCCGTCGAAATTTACCGTATCATGCACTTTGCAAATTTCTCAATTACTTACACGCCTCTCAGATCGAGACGAAACTTGCGCCAGCAGGACCGTATCGTTTTTCTGGTCCTGTATGCCAAGTTTGCTCCGATTCTGAGACAGTTGAGAAAATCACCGTTTCGCGGGCCCTACGGCCCGACTCAACGGGCGATTTTGTGCACGGCCCGCCTGAATCCAACTTTAGACATACGATTGGGTTCGTATCGGAAAACCAGATTCGTAGACATGTAGTTTGACGACTTTAGAGACCTTTGACTCTGGCACGCTTTTCGGTACAAAGCGGATCCAACGGCAGAAATCGTTTTTGCCCGAAATTACCGTTTTGCTCCTGTGTCTAGAATTGGACTTAAGGACAGGCAATTCTAGCTAATTTGACTATTCTGAGAACGTTGGTAATGTTTGTTTCAGCTTTTGGAGACAGTTGTGATGACTTGGACTGTATGGCTTACCAGTTGATTGTTTATGGACATGTGCTTTTCGTGCATTTTCTTTCATTTTTCAGTCATTTGATTGTTTATGGACATGTGCTTTTCGTGTTATTTTCTGTGGAGTTATTTTTATTGTTTATAGCCATGTTCATGTTTTGGCCTTGTGTTTCACATTTGGAGTTCTCGTCAGTACCTTGCTTGAGTCGTGTTATAAAACGGTTGCGTGTAGTGAACTGCCATAGCCTTGATTATCGTTGTACACAACCAGAGAGTTCACACTCGGGACGAGGGTTGTTTGGTGCACCAGAGAGTCCACACTCGGGACGAGGGTGTTTGTCATGATCAAATGGCACCAGAGAGTCCACACACGGGACGAGGGTTGACCATTTACACCAGAGAGTCCACACACGGGACGAGGGTGTCTTGTCGTGAGCTAGCCAGAGAGTCCACACTCGGGACGAGGGTTAGCGCTTAGTTCAAACCCGTGAGTCCACACTCGGGATGAGGGTTTGGTTTTTTCCATTGATCTCGTGATTATCGTTCATCCGGCAGTTCATTTATACGTAGTTGTTCTAGTGTTCGTATTCGTGTTCGTGTTTGTGTTCGTAGTCATTTGTCTTGTCCTTGTTCGTTCTTGTTTATTTCCTTGCGCATGATAAAACTGTTAGATAGGCATGTACATTATGTATCTTGCTATGTCCTCTGAGGACCTGATGATCTCCTCAGGTTTAGCGATTGCATGGAGTTAGCTAGTAGTTCTGGATGGTGAAGGATTTGCGGTTCTTGCGGGATTCAGGTACCGTTATTGTGTTTATTATCTGCTCGTGCTTTTCATTCCTTATCATGAGATATCATGTTCCTTATTTTAGTTGTAGACTCTTGTTATATTCCTTAGAGTCTTATCGGACATTTATGCTAGTAGGCTGCAGACCACGACCCATAGTGTTCATTCATGTTTCATATTCTTATTGTGGATTGAGATATAGATTGCATTGCCATGATTTGGCAGTAAAATATAGCCTTGACATCGTTTACGTATTCGAGATGGACTGGAGTCCGTTCGATGCGTAGCTGGGCTTGCTCACGCTCTCGCGTCCGAAAAGCGGGTGCGGGTCGTGACAGATGTGGTCCTAGGAATGGATTGGTTGAAGGATCAATATGCAAGAATAGACTGCCATATTGGCAGGATCCAACCATGGATCGGCTTTCCGGAGCGATCACGAGACTTCTGGTCGTGGATCGCATCACGGATGAACTTGCCTGCGACGGCAGAAAATTGGGCCTCGATCTTCGTCGTCTGGTGTGGTGGATAGAAATAGGTCCTCTACAAGAAGTAAAATAGAAAGTGTTGTATAATATACACAAATGATTATCAAAATTTAAAAATAAACAAATTTTTTACCTTGAAGTGGGCCAACCAAAAGGCCTTCCTATCTGCGGGAGCATCTGAGTAGTTAATCCATGGCTCACCATAGTTCTGCCTCAAAAATAATCCCAGTTGTCTCTGTACTGTAGGAGGCCGATATCTATACAATAATAAATTTTATGAATATATATGTACATATAATTATTTGAAAAATATATATTAACTAATTAACTTACTTCTTAGCCCGTTCGTCCAAATCTCCATACGCGTCTCGTCCGGTGGAGCACATGGAGGGTCGCTCTCACCTCCTGCCTGACCAGGATCAGTCTGATCGCCGTCCTCCATATGCTCGGCATCGGCTCTCCCCATGGAGCCGTCGGCAGGAGGAATGCTGGACGCGGGAGGAATGCTAGACGACGAGGAAGGGGTCGCCAACCTGCTGGAACTGCCCTGTCCCGGTAATGGACCGGGAACAGAATGGTACACTGGCGTACTCGGAGATGAGGTTGAGGGTACGGAATCTGCATCCCCAATCTGACGCACACGGGACTGCCTAACATAATATCCTCCGCGTCGTCCGGGTCTAGTCATACCTGATAATAACATATGACAATAAAACAAATATACATTTATATGATAGACATCACAAATTTTTGAAAAATATCATAGCCACAAAAGTGTCACTAAAGTGTCAAATATGATGATAAAATAAACGTACAGATTTAATCTTCTTCTGAAAATTCATCTAGTTCGTTTAGCTCATCTTCTTCTTCTTCTTCTTCTTCTTCTTCTTCTTCTTCTTCTTCTTCTTCTTCTTCCTCCTCTACATCTTCACTTTCATCTGCATCTTCCTCTTCAGATAATTCTACTTCTTCTACACAATTAGATGTGTAATGAGGAACTTCCGTCGTGTCCACTTCCATAATATTTGTTACAAGAGGTAGTTCATCCTCTTGATAAGCTATATCGTTAACCTCAAAGGTATTTCTAGCTTTGGTCTTGTATACTGCCCACCAGTCTGACCTTGTTGTTTCCCGTTTAGGATAACTTGTGAAGTACACGAGCTGAGCCTGACTTGATAGGACAAATGGTTCATAGGCTTGATATCGACGCCGATAGTTTATATCCACAAGACCGTGCTTGTCTACTTTCCAACCTTGACCTTCAATCAGATCGAACCAATCACACTTGAATAACACAATCTTAGCAGGCTCTATTCCATAACTATATGTCAGCTCCATAATCTTCCGTAGGACGCCATAGAAATCGTTGTCCGCATCAACATCTTTGTAGTTCGAAGATCTGATACACAAACAGCTATTTTTGGTGGAATCGAGATCCACAAAGTTGTCTCTGATCGGGCAAGTTGTTGACTTGAACCTAAACCCATTCACATAGTAGCTTGGCCATATTTTTGTAGCATAAATTGGTCCCTTGGCTAGCGTTCTAATAGACTCATTCTCAAGTCTTGCGTATGGACGATCGACCTAAATACCATGAAAAAAGAAATTAAGCTCATTCTCAAGTGCATATACAGAAAGGTAATTACAGAGTTCTCAAGTCTTACATATGCACTCAACCATGATGGAAAATAATGCCTCATTTCTTGTTCTAGTTCTTCTTCTGTTATGTGTGGCCTACCTGACCTCATATCATCATTAAATATGCTGAAAACAACATCGTTCAATTAATGTAATAGTATAATAATCAACACTATTAAAATAATATAGACATATTAATTACTTATCCCTCTAGCTTCTCTACTTCATCATTATCGCAGTTGAGTAATACATACACCTGAGCAGCCCTTAGCTCATCATCGTTCAGATATCTCTTCTTCTTTTTACCCGATGGCTTTTCTAGAGCATTGAATACCTTCAGTATTGTATCATTACATTCATGATCTCCGTCGTCGTTTTCGGAAGCTCTTGTTCTATTAGTTGCAACATGAGGCTTGAAATACATCGAACAAAAGTTTATAATCTTCTCGAGAACATAGGATTCGGAAATAGAACCCTCGACGTGTGCCTTATTTTTCACCTTTATTTTTAGATGATTCAAATGTCGCTCGAACGGGTACATCCATCGATATTCGACGGGTCCATCAACAGTGCCTCATAGGAAAGATGAATCGACAAATGCTCCATAGAGTCGAAGAATCCAAGAGGAAACACCCTCTCTAGCTTGCACAGTGTTACCGTAATGTCCTTCTCTTGCTTTTCTAGACGATCAACGAGCAATTTCTTAGAACAAAGATCCCTGAAGAATATGCTAAGCTCCGTCAATGGATCCTAAACTGCCTGCGGTAAGAATTCCTGAAATACAATCAGAATTAACCTCTCCATGAATACGTGACAATTGTGGCTCTTCGTACCCGTCAATTTGTTTTCCTTCGGATCGACTCATCTTCTCAGATTTGACATATATCCGTCTAGAAATTTTAGGCCCTGGATCCACCGACAAAGTCTCACTTTATCCTCCTTGTCCAGTAAAAAAATTGACTTCGGCAGGAACTGTTTTCCATTCTCCTCTATCAAATGCAACGCAGGGCGTTTGCATATTTCTTCTAAGTCCAACCTGGCCTTGGGATTGTCTTTCGTTTTTCCCTTTACATCCATCACAGTATTAATTATGTTATCAAACACATTCTTCTAAATATACATGACATCAAGATTATGTCTGATTAGATTGGTACTCAAATATGGCAGATCCCAGAATATGCTCCTCTTTGTCCAGTTATGATCTCTACCAAACCTATCGCACTTGTACCCAGTTGTAGAATCTTCGATAGCACTTGAAAAATCTCTAACCTCCTCCTATATCGTGGCTCCGTACCACCTTGGCGGTGGATCACCCTTCTCTACAACGCCGGCACGGAATGCATTCTTGTTCCTTCTGAACGGATGATCTTTTGGCAAAAATTGTCGATGACAATCAAAGAAGTACGGTTTTCCACCGTGTTTCAAGCGGAAAGCCTTAATACGGTCCATGCAATACGGACATGAGAGACGGCCATGAGTGCTCCATCCGGATAACATTCCATAGGCCGGAAAGTCGTTGATGGTCCACATAAGGGTTGCCTTCATCTGAAAATTTTGCTTCCTGGAAACATCGTACGTGTTAGCGCCTACTTACCATAACTGATTTAACTCATCTATCAAAGGTTGTAACACTACACCAAAACAGACAATTACTAACAGTTATTACCGTGACAAATATTTTTTGTCACGGTAATTACCGTGACTAATCAGGTGTGACAAATTGTTGTCACGCTCTTTTTTCACGGTATTAACTGTGGCAAAATTAAGTTTTTGTCACAATAATAACCGTTAAAAATTCTAATTTTGTAACATTTTAAATTGTGACAACTTAAAACTTGGTGACACTAATTACCGTTACGATACAAATTTTTGTAACAGTTTAAACTGTGGTGGCTAAAAACTTTGTCACGGATTTAACTGTTACAAATTGTAGATTTTAACCAATTTGTAACACTTATTTTTCAAGTTTTGTCATAGAAATAGTTGTCACAAATCATAATATTTTTTTAAAAAAAATATAGAATGTTGATACATGCAAACCATAACCTCTCGTTATATATACATTAAAGAAAAAATACACTCAAAACTCATTTTATTATCCAAACAAATGCTGTAAAAAATCCAGTGTTACACAAATTCTCTCTATACAATTGGATAAATTTATCCAACATTATTTGTACAAACAATAATTCTATATTGAAAAAATTAGAAGAATCACCAATACGATGTTTATTACATCAAACTATAAAAGACATAATTTACAATGGAGCCAGGCGAACGAGCAGTAGAAAGAATCTCTTCGACATGAGACTGACCAGAATCAGCTATTGCATAAAGATGGGTCTTTCATCATTTTTCTCTCTGTAAGCTGCAGCAAGGTCACTACCATATAGATTGACCTCTTCAAAGGGATTTACTGCAAGCAAAACATTTCCAGCTTTTGTCTACATAAGAAGGCAAAAAAAAAATTACAGCTAAAGAAAAAAAAAGTATTAATAACACTTACATGAACCATGTCACGATAGTTTGCAACTTAGAGTACGAAGAATAGAAGGTTCATTTAGGTAACTGAGCTTTATTAGATCATCAATGTCATCAAGGATATCTGGATTAGCAGGTAAAGAAACTAGTATGAACATGCATTACCATACACTCTTTTGAGAGCAAAGTCAAATATGTAGAAATTATGAGAGCAGGTGTATCTAGCATTTAAGACATTATATATATATATATATATATATATATATATATATATATATATATATATATATATATATATATATATTTCTTGCTTGCAAAAAAAAAAAAATATATATATATATATATATATATATATATATATATATATATATATATATATATATATATATATATATTTCTTGCTCTCAGATTCATTATCACCAGAAATAGAAGATAGGAAGCGCAAAAGATTCAAAATCTGAACCACAACTATCAACCTCTGTTATTTTCTTTTATAAGCCTTTTTCCAACTGTGTTGCTTGTCTGCTAAATGAAGCCTCCTCCAGTCAATCAAAGTGACGGCAACATTGCGATCGAGCGAGCTAAATAGCTATAGGTGCAGTCTTGAATAAAATAGTGATGGTCTCTTTGTTTCATCATCAAACCCATCTCTCCCACATCCTAAGAGGAAAAAAAGGAGAAGGGGAACAGATGGAGTTACATTTTCTAAAGTAGAGTTGATATATGGGCCTCTCGACTAATCTTCCATGTACCTTACTACACAGGGACCTGGGTGGCCTATGTGAGAAAAATAAATGAATGATATAAAATGAGTTTAAGCTTTGCTACTAAAAAAATAGTAGCCATTCATAGAAAGGACAATATATCGTAATAGGAACTGCTGCTAACAGCTTTTAAATTTTCAACTATCAGGATTGAGATAGGAATATCAGCTTCTAATATATTTCACATTAAGGCTAAGTTGCACTGACATGAACATGATATGACATAATATTGACACCAAGATGCGGTCTAGTGTTAAAATGGTGTGATTTTTTTTTTCTTTCCCTTCCTCATTTTCTCTCAAACGAAACAAAGACTTAATATAAATGAATGGGAGAAGAAACTTCAACATTTCCAACTAACAATGGTCGGAATAAGGATTATTGATTATGGTCATAGATATTCCATATTATTGCTTGTAAGAAACATTCCTGATGTGAATAATATGCAATAAGTTCAGTAAGAGGCTTACGAAGTGGTCTAATGATGGCTTAAACATAAAGTAGCTAAGAGGGCATAATGAGCCACCAGGATGTATGGAAAATATCATTTGACTTTTGTACAAATCAAATTTTAGTAATAGCGGTTGGTACAAAATTTCATAGTCTAACCTGTAAAGGCTCCTAGGTTAGGTGGAAATTTCTATGCCTAGATACAGCCATATATCTTCCATTTGTACAACAGTTTACTGCATTGAAGGTTCCAGTATTAGACAACTAAATAATTGAGATATTAGCAATGAATCGGGAAAAAAAATAGAATACCTACAAACTGGACCTTGTAATAGTCAGAATTATTAGTTACATAAGAAAGTTGAATGATAATGGGTTTGGTAACTTTAGTTAAAGTAAGAACATTAGGAATCTGAGTTTAGAAACTGGTAGTACATAACACAATATTTATCCAGCATTTTAATTTAATAAGACTGTGGATCTGATGGTGACGAGAACAGACTTTACCAACGTGGAAAGTTAAAATAAAGAAAATGTCAAAACAAATGCATACCGGTTAAAAGTAGCAGATACAGTTTCTTGAACAGCAGCCTTCCAGTTATACCTTTTGTTTGATGTCACATAAATTGCTCCTTCATCAGTAACCATCTATACACTCTTATCTGAGCAGCTTTTATGTATACTAGAAGCAGTAATAGTATAATTATTAGAAGAAGTTCTCTCATTCCAATAATGAAATTCTATGAAGATAAACATATTTGTTGCCTGGTTAGGCAACCATGGAGTTCCCAAACAAGTATTGAGGTTCAAGATTCTATCAAGTTATCAAACATTTTATGAGATTATTGCTTGGTGAATAAGTGTCGACCAAATCCTAGAGGGTTTGAGTAAAAAAAATAATTTTTCCATAAAAAAGTGAATCGGGAATCTAATCAATCTACACAGAAACAATAATATTTATGCAAATTGCTTCTATAGTGTAGACTTGACAAACATAATTTACAGAGATAATTTCAAAGTCACAACAAGGTGCACTTACCATATCTCCAGGAAGTTGTGCGCTTATAGGCATTCTTTTCCAGCCATCGCCTGCATCTGATGTGTATAATAGAATTGCAAGTTTTTCAACAATCCACCCTTCCTTTCCATTGAAGTTTATGGAATTGAACCTGTAGTTGAAGTCTTCATCTTCTGCAGAAGGGGTGGACCGTGGGAACCAAGTGTTGCCTCCATCTTTTTCCCAAAGTTACTGTTTAAAAACTTGCATCATTTTCCCAAAGTCACTGTTTAAAAACTTGAAAGTTAGGAAAAAATCTCATTAAAGTAACAAAATCTCATAAGATTCATGCTTCTCTCTTTGTTTAGGCTTATTATCCCATGGTCCATATAATTTTCCTTCGGTCAATTAGTCATTACCTAAACTTCAGTTAGTAATCAACATATGTTAGTTTGACATTATTTATTGGTACCAGAAGAAATTGTCCCAGAACTAGGCAATTTCATATTCTTCTCCAAACGTTCCATCATTCTGATGAGCCAGACCTTTAATGGTTACTGAGGTTGGGAACTTACTGTCAACTAATTCACATCTCCATAGTCTTTATCATTTCTCAAAATGCTGAACATTTCAGTAATCAACCCAGATATGTTCAGTAGATAAAGACACTATAGCTAAAGATGGCACAGTGTGTATAATGCAAATTGAGTTTTTGTTTTGTCATGTCGGTATCAGTTTTGTTGTTCCCTCTAACAGTCTAATGATAAATTTATATGATGTAACAGTTCTGAAAGTTCTACTGTTTGATCATTTTGGATCTTATCCAGACAGTTTAAATATTAAGGTCTTGAAATTTGGTAGCTACTATCGAATTATACATGGTTCATATGTACCCTTTTGTACATTTGAAAACATATATAGATGTAAAATCTTACTATTATTTTCACTATAGAAATTATTTGTTTGTTTCTGATTTGTTACTTAATTGCTTGAATTTCTCTTGTTCTCCAATGGTTAATTTCTGGTATTGGTTAAAGACTCGTATCGGCTTGAACAGGGGAATTTAGAGCAATAAGACTTGGATCTTCAGGTAAACCATGATATCCAATTTCTAGCATATGCTCAAGCATTTTCTATTCGAGCCTTAGACTTTATAGCATGCAATATTACTTTTACTTGGTTATATATATCAAAATTTCTACATCATGATGTTATGTCTGAAATATGACTTTGATTTAGTATGACAGGACCAAGTCGAGGAGAACATGGGTAATATCCCACTTTTGAAACACAAACAACTTCTATTTGTATCGCTCCTTGCCAAGGCTGTCAAAGTTGTACAATTTCCTAGTTTAATGGTTTTTTTGGCTTTTAGCATATATACTATGCTAGAACCTAAGCAATCCATTAACATTTGATACTATCTTGTTCCCATGTCCATAAAATGTCACCTGGGTCTCTCACCTCCGTAGCATTAATGCTTCTTTCTCTGATTAGGCTTATGGCTTTCTAGTTGCAAGATGGTTGTGAATCTTGAATTGTTTCAATGATTCTTTCTTTAATTAACTCTCATTGTCTGAAATCAGCATATTTTAATTTGGCATTGTTTATGGAAACAACAATCAAGTAATAAACCCATTAAATGTTATGAAAACGATATTTACGTATCTTCTGCATAAATCATGATAACAAACATTAAATTATTTGAATAAATCAACATTTGTACATTTATTCGTGATTACCTACTTCTTTCCAGACAGAGACCTTGAAATACAAAGTAGTTTTCCGAAAATAAGTTACTTGGTATTTGCATACTTTTGCTCCTTAGCAAATACTAAAATCCATTTTTCACTTTGGTATATAACAGAAAATAAGTTACTTCGTCACATGTCACTATCAATTTTAACTTTGGTATATAACAGAAACAACATATGGAGGTGCTTGCGGTGAATAATATTTCGTGGTCATCTAAAAATCCATCTGCCTATCAGATCCCACATTATCTTTCATTTTTTCCTATTGTGCACATAAACACATACTCCCTACTAGCTGCACTTATGTTTCCATACAGGATACTCACCAATGCACATTGTACAGAAACACATATGCACACTGGTGCAGACTTCTACATATGTGATTTACGACCTGCACTAATACATGTACACTGCTGCAGACTTCTACACAGGTTATTCACCCCCTGGACTAATACAGGTACTGCTACACACTAGCATCTCAGGACTGCTACTGTGCACATCCAACTACCTGCCCATTCTGCACACCCACACTGCACTACAATTCTAGGAACCCCCCTACTGATCAGTTAGACACAGTAAAAATTGTGATACCAAAACACAGATTCCTAAATGAATCCTCATCTTTTATTCAGCTATGTCCTAAAATTCATGCCGCGTATGAACCGCATCATGTCAGACACTTACCCATATACAACAAGGACAATCCAAAATACAGTAAGATTTAATTCCTTGTATGTACTCATAGTTATTTCTACGAGGATTTTTTATCCACCTTTTCGGAATTTATAGTGACATGTGACAAAAAGTATATTCTCTATCCAATAAGAAACCTAATAATCAGAGAAGATGAAAAATAGTTAAAAAATTATATTATTATATATCATTGCAAAATAAAAGAAAATTATGGAACACTTAGCTTGTGAGAATGAAAACAACAAAAGTAACTGAATCAATTAGCTTGTCGAGACTCACTTAGCTTTCAATCAGTCATTTAATGGCACATAAATACAGTCAATATTTAGTTCAGTTAATGGCGCATAAATACAGTTAGTATTTAGTTCAAAGGACATAAATGTGGTTAGCAAAGTAAGCGAACAAAACATATATTTGGGATATTAAGAACACTCACTTTGTGTTGATTCTCATTTAGCAATATAGGGGATATTAAGAATACTCAGCTTAGCTTTCAAATCAGCCATATATCAGCTCTTATTAGTTCTTTGCAGCAAAACCATTTCTAGAAAATTTTCAAGCTTAGTTATTGTCCAAAACATGCTTAAGTGTAAATGTTTTTAATATCTAATGTATAGAATATGCAATAGACTACAAATTCAAATATCTTTTACTGAAAGAAAAAGAGAGACTAAATGAAATAGAATGAGATAAAACTGAAATAAGCTTATTTGTTACTGAAAGAGGCTTATATGTTATCATCTGACATTGGACATTAGAAATAGAGATTGAATTAAGACTGGATGGGTTAGTAGAGACACAAAAGGGAAAGAAATATGGTGGTTTATTATCTTTCTATATCCGGACAGCTACTCTTGTATTTTCTTTCCCATGTTGGCAGAACCTAGTAATTACTAATGATGACTATCAAGATGACGCTTCCTCGAGTCAAAAATTGTTATATATAGAGCATTCACCTCCATCCTTCTTCGTTCATTGTCATAACCTAGAAGAAATGCTTAAAATGAATTTGGGATACATGTGATCTACTGAAAGACGCAGCTGCCAAATGCTCCAAAATAAGTCTTAGAAATGGTAAGATAAGATAAAGCCAATTTGTAGTGACATTTCTTCAGATTCAAAAAATAAGTATACACTTGTAAAAATAGTTTTCAACAAAAATGAAAATGTAAGAGCGTCATCTATCAATAGATATTGGCAAGTATTGGCCAATGACCTGTATCGATCTGATAGAAACTGATATAAATGGCTCCAATATCTTACAAAGACACTCCAAATTTATATTTGATAAAGAGATTAAAAACTTATATTTGTTTTTGACAAAACTAACCTGTTTAAGATGTTTTTAGACCAGAATTGGAATTTGATAGAACCAACCAGACCAAGGTTCTAGTATGGACTGATACTGATACGTATTATCAATATCATATCGTTTTGTCATGTCCAGACCCAATCAATTTACAAGAAAAACTAAAAGATAAAGAGAGACGAACAGGAAAATCAATATCAATACAAAGACTAAACACACAAAAAAAGATATATGATTTGAACAGTCAAAATACATTCATATAATCGAAGATCTAAAAAATATAAAATGATTAAACAAAAAAAAAGGAATCGATCATCACCTTGGTTCCCTGACTCCTTAAATTCGTAGTAGGGTTTTCCCGTAGTCGCTTATTAGAGAAAGGATTGATGCTGTAAACAAAAAAAATACAAACCAAATATCAATTCAAAACTCTAACCTTGATCAAAATAGCAAAGCCTAACAGAAATTGGAAAACTCCATGTTCTTCTTCGCGACTTTCTTTCTTTTCGAAATCATCTTGCTCCTCTCATAGATGAATTAGGAGATATGACCCTAATTTATAAATGAATAAGAGAGAGGAGTAGATGAATTAGGAGTTGTGGAGACCCTAATTGACACACATATAAGAAAGAGGGAGAGGCATGAAGAGAGTAACCTTTTTACCGATTTTGCCCTTGTGGTGTCGGTGCTTCGTCGTAGCCCGCTGGAAAATCCTAACGTCGAGGAAGAGCCGATGGAGAGTAATTCATGAAAGAGGGATGATGAGTTAAAAAGGAGGGAGAGAATAGAGGGAAAACACTTTTCTAACGAAATAAAGGAGGGATAACACTATTTAGCAGGTGAATTATTGAAATGAAAGGAGGGAAAATAATAAAATTAAAGGAAGGATGCTTTTTTTGGTTATGGTTATTACTGTTACCATAAATAAACTAAATAAAAAATAAAAATATATTATTTTAGTAACAGTTTTTAAATTATTGTCACGGTAATTATTGTTACAACTTGCAACAGTAATAACTGTTACGAATTGAAAAAAGTAAATGTTACAAATAGCCTATTTTGGTGTAGTGTAAGTACATATCAATGTTCCTCTTGGGATTGTTCGCACCAGGAATTATAACGGTTAGAAACATGTACTGAGTCTTCATGCACATCCAAGGCGGTAGGTTATACGGAGTGACAATCACAGGCCAGCACGAATACTGGAATCCCGAAAGACCAAAAGGAGTAAAACCATCAGAAGATAGCCCCAACCCGACATTACGCGGATCTGAAGCAAAATCAGGATACACTCGATCAAAGTGCTTCCATGCTTCTCCATCGGATGGGTGATCCAACACTCCTTCAATCTGTTCTCGCATGTGCTAACTCATATTTTCGGCCGTCTCTTTCACCATAAATAATCTTTGCAACAGCGGCGTTAAAGGCAAGTAGTACATTGAATCGGTCGGTCTTCTTGTACCGGTAGACCTTCCTGTACTATTTGTCTTATAGCGATCAGCACCACAAAATCTGCACACATCTGCGTCCTTGTCGTCTTTGTAGTACAGCATGCACCCATTGCGACAAGAATCGATTTTCTTGTATCCCATCCAGAGCGATCTCACCATCCTCTTAGACCGATATAAGTCTTTAGGTAACTTAGCACCCGCCGACAAGATCTCTATAATCAACTCCAATACTCGGTTGTAGCATTCTTGCGACATATTAAAATCTGACTTAATGCTCAACAGTCTTGTAACCACCTCCAACGGTGAATGATCCTCACAACCAGGATACAATGGAGTCCTTGCATTCTCCAGCAACTCCATGAACTTTGCAGCATCGACATTCGGTGCCTCCTCAGCTGCATCATGAACGAAACTAGGCCCCGCAGCATCGAAAACTATGTTCATGCACCCGTCGTCATATGCATGATTATCTGAAACAAAATTAGGTCCTGCATGCATATACGGCTCAACATAAGGCTCCGGCTCTGATGCTAAAGACACAAGTTCTCCATGTGCGGCCCACTGATAGTAATTAGGCGTAAAATCTCTCGAGTACAAATGATATGTCACTTCCACTTCTGGATAATATTTTACGTTATGAAATTTCACACATGGATACTTAATTTTGGTGTCGTCCATGTACTGAGAGAACGCCTTAGCAAACTGTAGGAACTGCTCTACTCCCGCTATGTATTCATCCCGCACACCACATATATCATCAGGACGATGATTGTACATCCATGAATGATTCCGCAAGTAGTAATACATATCCATTTGGAAATAATTCTGCAAAGATGGACACACAATTATCCAATAGGCACAAATTTGTTTTATAAATACCTACACAAATTGGACACCTGGACACGAACCACTTGACACAGAGGTGGAGGCAACCACTGACAAGCCCTCCCTCAAGTTTCGTGTCGGCTGGATGTATGTCGGACATGAAATCGTACGTGCACGAGATTTGGACTGTGCGTGCACAATCGTAAATTCGACTCTGATACGCCTTGGTATCTTGGACACACGACTTGTGGACCCAATTCAATTCAAGGTGATAGACACGAAGCCCTACCCCTACTCTCCACGTGGACACGAGCACGTGGCCACTGTGTCGTGTCCAATTCGACTCGACCCCATTGTACGATACTGGTTTTCTGCTATGTATTGATATTATGTTATTCTCTGTTTGGACACCTTCGTGTCCAATATTTAGACACGTATACCCCATCTGACACATACACATATGGGGAACACTTCTGTACAACTATTTTTAGGTTTTATTGAGTTTGGATTTCAATTTGGTATTTTTGAAATGAATTCACTAATACAGTCTGATACTCGAAGAACTGGTTTCAAGTTCAAATAGACTTTGGGTTTAATTTTTGAATTTGGTTGGGGTTGATTATGAAGATGTGGTTTTGTCTGATACTTGAGTTTTGCAATATAATATGAACTGTTCGGGTCTTCATTTGATTTTTAGTTTTCAAATTCCTAAACTGTTTTCACTGATACTCGAGTATGTAATCTGAGTTGAGTAAAACTGTAACTGAGTTCATATGTGTTTGAGTACGATTTTGAATTTCAATTTTAGTAGATATATGAAATTGTTCACTGAGATACCATGTTAACCTGAGAACAAAATGTTTAACTGCCAAAACTGAGAACACTATGTTTATTCACTTCATTTTTCCTTTCACTCTTCACTGCTCACTGTCCCCACACACATCTGTCCACACTCATACACACATTTTCCTGTTGCCCACATGTTGCTTCCATTCATACTTCACAACAGTATGTTGACACTCACTATATGTTGACACTTCACTACTGTACACCCATCTATATGCTGCCACATCTCTCTCTCTATACACACACTTATACATATGTTGACACACACCCTAAACTGCCACTCTATACACACTCACACATATATACTTTACTGCACACATGTCTTGACATACCCCACACACACACTACACCAAAATGGATAATTAGGAACACTAGGTATATTTCAATGCGGAACACCTATTCGGCGTGCCTATGGTTTGGAACGGACAATAAGTGTGCCAGAATAAAAAATTGTTCCAAATATAAAGTTATATATTTTTTTTAAATTTATTTATTTTGGAACACACTTAAACCCTTCCAAAACCGTTTCAAAGCATAAAATATTAATTAATTATTTTGGAATACTTAAACCCTCAGCCGTTCCAAATCCCCCCTCTCGTAAATCGTTCCACAACCCCCCCCCTCGTCCCCTTCTTCCCGACCCAAACCCACACGGAAGTAAAAAAGGGAGGGAAACCAAAACAGAGAAAGGGGGAAAACCAAATTTCACACGAAAAAGGGAGGGAGGAGGGAGAAGGGAGAGAGCTTAAGATTAGGATGTTGCCCCCCTCCTTTTCTCCCCATATGCTCGTCTGAAGAAAATGCTCCGCTCCTCGTTCTCATCTGCTCGTTCCGATCTGCTCCGCTTCCTCGTCCGATCTGCTCCGGTCCGCTCCTATCGGCTCTTCGTCTGATCGGCTCCACATCGCCCATCCACACTCCTCCGTGCTCCTCGTTCTCATCTGTTCGTTCCGATCTGCTCCGCTTCCTCGTCCGATCTGCTCCGGTCCGCTCCTATCGGCTCCTCGTCTGATCGGCTCCACACCGCCCATCCACACTCCTCCGATCGCGACTCTCCTACTCATTGTAAGCATCCGAAATTCTTTTACTATTTTCCCCAAAGATATATATATATATATATATATATATATATATACCTTTTGGTATATTGTTTTATAGGTATGAATAGAATTATGTTCAGTATATGGTTTGTTTTTAAGTCTTACTATTTTTCCCCCATGGTTTGGTTTTAAGTCTGATAACATAGATGGTATGTGTTCCTGGTCCAAGGTGATTGCTGTGACGGTCAATGTCGAGATACCCTTGCTGTTGACTGTTCTTTGCATGGGTCTGCCTGTCTGTCATGTATACATGTCCTGTAATAGGTTTTTAGTGATTGGAGTTTATTTGATGTGAATATGAGGACATGATCACCTGATCCAATAAAAGTTGAGAGATTTTTCTTGTAATAGAGGAAATCAAATAAAAAATTCTAATCTTGTATATAACAATGCTCTAGCTGTAAATATATAAACTGTCACGACCCGCACCCAGTATAGGGGCACGAGAAGTGGGTACGTCCAGCCTACGCCGCAGTGTCGGCGGTAGTAAGCTGTCCTAGGTTGCTAACTAAACTCATGCAGTGAATAAAAAAAATACTTGTCCAGATATCAGCTCCGAATGGAGGGCAAGTAAAAGGGTATGATCTACTCAAACACAGTCTAAAACACGAAAAGATAACACAGAAGTTATACCTGAGGAATTAAAGACACAACAACTAACTACTAAAATAATACACCAATGTCTCAAACCCACTTAATACAGACTCAAAATCTTAACTTTAATACAACAAGCCAAAACATGAAAGCTAAAGTAGTCTACTAGCTAATCTCCTGAATTACTCCTGAGAGTCGGAACCGAAGGTAGCTAATCCCTCGCCAGGTCCATGGGAAGTAGGGCAGGTGTCCACAGGATTATCATCTGTAATATTTTAACAGGTCCAATCAGGACGGGAACGAGTACAACTCATCAAGAAAAACCCAAGTAAATGACAAAGAACTATAAAGCAGTTATAGACAGTTTTATTGATGAGCATGGCAGTTTTATACTGGTAATGATGGCATAGAGAAACAGTAAGATACAAGAAAAGAAAGGTAACTAAAACAAGAGAAGAATCATGGCAATGAAGACTGTAATAAAAGCTAACTGAACTAGAATATCATGTGTGAGTCCAGACAGTACGATATAAGTCTAATGTAATCCCAGTGTGAGTCCAGTCCATATAATCTGATACCAGATAATTTCCAGTACAAGATGAGTCCAACAGTGATCAATGAAACCAGGGTGAGTCCAACTATGATCTAACAGTATGTTTTAAAATACCGAGATCGACATATAAACGGCTGTAGGTATCAGGCACATCTCTCACTGATCAGGCAAGAGATGGCTATGCTTCCAGTAGATTCCAGTTGGAGATTCCAGATTTGGGGTATGTCTACATGTCTTACTCAATATTTCCTCGCCCAGCAAGTGAATCCAAAATCGATAAAAAGAATCGAGATGAGTCTGGCCAATACGTGATGATTCCAGAAATGATTCCAGAATGATACTAATGACTCCAGTAATAGAGGCCAGCAAGTAAGGTATGTGTCGATACATGAATCCAAAAATATCCATACGTGTTGATACAGAGAATCACATAGAACTAACTAGAACTGAAATACAGTAATCGACAAATAAATGAGAGAATTATCAGAGAATGTACTCGCCTGTTACTCTGGAAAGAGTAGTGTAATATCAGATGTCTGTACCAGGGTCACAATGTCCTAAAATAGAGCAATACATTTATGACATGTCCAAAATGAAGGTAAATGAAATCTACAATGCAATCTATATGAATTCTAAGCCAATCTAGGTCAAAGTCAAACTTGGTCAACACTACAGTCAAACTAAGTCAAATTAAGTCATACTAGGTTACAAGAAGTTAAACTAAGTCATACAAGGTCAAACAAGGTTAAACAAGTCTAATCTAGGTCAATCTTAGACTAACTAAGATTTTGGTTAATCATAGACTAGTCAATAAGGTAATTAGGTTAATCTTGACTAATGGTCAACATCCAGTCAAACCCTATAAGGCTAACTCAAAACCAAACATAGGCTAACCTGTCTTAGGATACCTAAGATACTATACTACAATAAGGTATTTCACATGAAATATATATAGTACAATACCAACCTTAATCCTGTAATCAAGCTAATCCCATTTTCCAACTCAAGTCATGACTCAACTCTAAGTATCTCACTTAACCCCATACATATCTTCATTTACATAGGACTACTCATTTAACTTTAAGTCACAATTTACCCATGAATGGGTCAAACCATAATCAACTAGTCAACAGTCTAGGGTTTAGTCAAACCTAGATCATTAAGTCATTTAGAGTTCATCTAAATCCTTTCTAGGTCAATTAGGTCAAGGTTTGACCTATAGTTGACTTTGGTCAACCTTGGTCAACAATGGTCAATTCTAAGTCAAATAGTCAAGGCTAGGTCAATACTAGTCAAGCTAGTTATCGTAGGTCATTCCTAGTCATTTCTAGGTCAATTAGGTCAACCTTGGTCAACAATGGTTACTAGTAGGGTTTTTGGTCCATTAGGTCAATTTAGGGTTAGCCCTTATGCCATAGGCTAGATACTCTTGGCCATAGGCCATCTTATAGGTTTTCATATAAACCTATACTAGAAGTTATACATATATATATATATATATATATATATATATATATATATATATATATATATATATATATATATATATATATATATATATATATATATATATATATATATATATATATATATATACCCATATACCAAAATAGGATTTCTATATACTATACAACTCACATACACATATTTATATAACATCACTATAGGAAAACTAATACAAATATACATATATCAATATATATATATATACCCCTATATATATATAAACTCATATATATACTATATATATATAGAGAGACAAAGGGAAAGAGAGAGAGACTGAATGAGAGAGAGAGTGAGACAGTGAGAGAGAGGGGATGAGGTCTGGACAGGTCAGGACAGGGGGAGGGTCATGGTTTCCAGAAATTTTGGAACCAAACCTGGCCCAAACACACACACACACAGGATACATATATACATACATATGTATATATATACAACTACACACACACACCATCATTTCTCCCCAAATTTGACCCACACTCACACATACATATATACAACATGTCAACCTAATAATAACACAGCATTATATGTAAAAATCAACATTAATATACAATCAAAATTCATTTTTTTATAAAACTGGAAAATTTACAGAAACTGGAAATAGGACAGCAAACCCTCGACTTAGGTTAGTTCAAACTCCACCCAAACCGAACTATGATGGCCTAAGGTTGGTTGGTAACTGTAGCCCCTAGGTTAGACTAGGTCCCTAGTAGCCTGACACGGTGTCACGACACGACACGGCGTGTCCACGAGGTTTCAAAGTCACACGGGTAAAAGGATGTACACTGATACAGTGCGTATCAGTGTAAAACCAAAAATGGTCTAGGACACGACACAAGGCGACACAGGCCTCGTGCTCGTACCCGAAGGTGCGCCTAGGTCTAGGCTACGTGTCCATGTGCCTGATACGCGTCCATGTGTCGTGTAGAGTGGACACGACACACGTATCAGAAGCCCTAAAATACGTGTTCAGACTGCGTGTCAGTGTTTTCGCGTGTCTCGTGTTCGCGACACGGGACACGTGACACCACGTGGTTGTGTCCAATGTGTTCGCCTATGGATAGGCTTCGTGTCCATGACACTACGAAGTGTCTACGTGTCGTGTACAGTGGACACGACACGTTCAAAGTCGAGTGTCTGTGTGTGTACACTGTGTATAGAACGACCCTTTATGAGTCGATTTTGTGTCCGACACGACACGAGGTCATCCCAAACTTTGGGGATGACCTGTCAGTCAATGCCCCAAGGTGGGTGTCAAGTTTGACGTGTCCAAGTGACGTGTCCAGTGAGAACTGACACAGTGGTAGCAGGGCATATTTACAATATAAATGCATGTGTCCAGTGTGTTGTGTCCGAGAGCTTTGTGTCCAGTTTTGGACACGACACAAGCTCAAAATGTGCTCAGTGAGTAGGGGTTAGGTTTAGCTAGGTCTAGGCTAGAATTTGGTTCAAAAACATTTGGAAAATAGTGTGTATATTTTCATGTGACAGTGAGCTATTTACACTAAAAATTAAGGATTTAACAAATAGGATACGTGTCCGATACGACACCAAACAAACCCTAAAATTCACCAAACCTAAAAACAGAGTTAGGGTTTACCTAGATGCATGCAATTGTGAAGAAAAACACTATATTAACAAGGTTTAGGAATAATTACCTCTTAGTGCACAAAGTCTTGAATTTTACTAAATGAGGGTGTGTATCCTCCAACCTCAACTTTCCTTGCTTGATGAAACTTGAGTAGCACACTTCCCTAGGCTCCCTTAGATTGTAGGTGACCTAATGGAGAAAACTAGAGGTTCAAAGCTTGTGAAATGAGAAAGTTTTGGTCAAAAGAGTGGAAGGTTTTTCTAGATTTTTCTTGGTTTTGATTTCATGTAAAATGATCATGAATAAATGTGGGGGGGCTAATATAGGATGGTGGGCTGCTATGGGGGGGGGGGGGTAGGGTAGATATTTAGGGTTCCTTTCCACCTTGCTAACTTAGCTTCTAAGTCTTGGACCAAGTAGATATTTCTAGGTTTTATGAAAAATATCTATAAAGCAAATATCTAAGATATTTCAATCCTAAGATATTTACAACATAAAGTAAATACCTACACTTAGTCTTCTAGGTTAGTTGCTAATCCCTAGATTAGGCTAAACTAGGTTAGGGACTATCAAGTCACTAATCAAAAGTCCATGAATAGTAAAATCTCCCTAATCCTACTTAATTCCTAGAAATTTACCAAAATACCCCTTAGGCTAAAACCACAATTTTTGATGTTCTAAACTTATGACTAGGCTCACATGATCATGGTTAGTCTCTAGGACAAGTAACTCTAAGGTTACACTAGGGTTACACTAGTAAAATCACAAAGTCATAAGCTATGACTTAGAAAATAATTTTAAATTAACTAAAATCATCAAAAATCATATCATGACTAAAACACCATTAATAAGTAATAAAAATAATAAATTTTCAAAAATACCCCAATTTCAGAAAACTGGGTCTTACAAGTCTACCCTCCTTAGAGAAATTTCGTCCTCGAAATTTAGATGGTCGTACTCCTCCTGGGTCAAACCCTCAACAATCAAAGTCAGAGTTACTACTTAGCAGCATACAAGGTCAATAAGTAAAATGTGGGTAGTAGACCTATACTGGGTCATGTCCAATAAATTGGACTGGCAGGTTTAGGTCAAGGGTGTCCTCAATTTAAATTGGAATCAAAAGTAACTCTATGGGGTAATTTAGGATGAAGTCTTGTGTCAGGAAAGTCGTACTAAGCAATTGAAGTATAAAATGGTGTGCCTTAGTGGGATACTAAGGTCATGGGTGTAGGTTGTCAAGTCTAGGTCATGCCTGTGAAATTGGTTTTGAGAAAACAACTAGTCTTGTGCTCCTAATTTAAAAGTCATGGTAATGTGCCTACGATGATCATAATTAGAGTGGGAATGGTCAATGGCCTAAATTTAAACCAGAAGTTGTGATACAATAGTAGTACAAGGATAGGTTAAATGGGATAGTCTGTGACTATGGATATTAGACTAGGTAGGTAAGAAAACAATGAATCAATAGGGTTAAGAGGTTTACCATTCTATGGTTAGAGCTACTCTTCTAAGTCAAAGGTATAGCACATACATCAATTCATTCCTAAAGGATTATATTAACAATTAGAGCTACTCCTACTCCTACTCCTACTCCTAAGTAAGAGATAAAATCAAAAGAACTATCAGGTCAAATTCATCAAAATAAGAAATAGGTAGGAGCATATGGAATTGGATTTCAAGACAGATATAATGAAACAAGATGGGAATGGATTTGAAAGAACAGAACCTGCAAGTGGCTCCATCCATGTAGAATAATATATGAAAGCGAACCAAAGTGCAATAGGTTGATCAGACCATCATACACCGGCCCTGATTAGACAATATGTTAGTGGGTACCGGCCCCCAATAAAATATGTCGTGATCAAGCTCGATAAAATATAAGCTTGCAAAACTAAGGCTAAATTAGCAGTAAAGAAGGTCAAAATATAAGGGAGGTAATGATGAATAAGGTTAAATAGTCCAAGATCCCTTAAACATCAAGGAGTGAGGGTGAATTAAAACAAGAGGAAAAGGGTTTTCAATATCGAAGTTCAAATAAGATTCTCAAGGGTCGTCCCGGAATCTTTCATGAAATCCTAACAGTGATTGGGTATACTCTCATCCTAATACCTTAATTCCTATATTCTATCGCAGGCTCGTAGCAGTACAACTAAGTCGTCGTGCTACTACGAAATCGTACAAATGCGACTCTCGACCTGCGTGGGCCACCACTAAAAACGTGTCACGACCCGCACCCAGTATAGGGGCACGAGAAGTGGGTACGTCCAGCCTACGCCGCAGTGTCGGCAGTAGTAAGCTGTCCTAGGTTGCTAACTAAACTCATGCAGTGAATAAAAAAAATACTTGTCCAGATATCAGCTCCGAATTGAGGGCAAGTAAAAGGGTATGATCTACTCAAACACAGTCTAAAACACAAAAAGATAACACAGAAGTTATACCTGAGGAATTAAAGACACAACAACTAACTACTAAAATAATACACCAATGTCTCAAACCCACTTAATACAGACTCAAAATCTTAACTTTAATACAACAAGCCAAAACATGAAAGCTAAAGTAGTCTACTAGCTAATCTCCTGATTCACTCCTGAGAGTCGGAACCGAAGGTAGCTAATCCCTCGCCAGGTCCATAGGAAGTAGGGCAGGTGTCTACAGGATTATCATCTGTAATATTTTCAACAGGTCCAATCAGGACGGGAACGAGTACAACTCATCAAGAAAAACCCAAGTAAATGACAAAGAACTATAAAGCAGTTATAGACAGTTTTATTGATGAGCATGGCAGTTTTATACAGGTAATGATGGCATAGAGAAACAGTAAGATACAAGAAAAGAAAGGTAACTAAAACAAGAGAAGAATCATGGCAATGAAGACTGTAATAAAAGCTAACTGAACTAGAATATCATGTGTGAGTCCAGACAGTACGATATAAGTCTAATGTAATCCCAGTGTGAGTCCAGTCCATATAATCTGATACCAGATAATTTCCAATACAAGATGAGTCCAACAGTGATCAATAAAACCAGGGTGAGTCCAACTATGATCTAACAGTGTGTTTTAAAATACCGAGATCGACATGTAAACGGCTGTAGGTATCAGGCACATCTCTCACTGATCAGGCAAGAGATGGCTATGCTTCCAGTAGATTCCAGTTGGAGATTCCAGATTTGGGGTATGTCTACATGTCTTACTCAATATTTCCCCGTCCAGCAAGTGAATCCAAAATCGACAAAAAGAATCGAGATGAGTCTGGCCAATACGTGATGATTCCAGAAATGATTCCAGAATGATACTAATGACTCTAGTAATAGAGGCCAACAAGTAAGGTATGTGTCGATACATGAATCCAGAAATATCCATACGTGTTGATACAGAGAATCACATAGAACTAACTAGAACTGAAATACAGTAATCGACAAATAAATGAGAGAATTATCAGAGAATGTACTCGCCTGTTACTCTGGAAAGAGTAGTGTAATATCAGATGTCTGTACCAGGGTCACAATGTCCTAAAATAGAGCAATACATTTATGACATGTCCAAAATGAAGGTAAATGAAATCTACAATGCAATCTATATGAATTCTAAGCCAATCTAGGTCAAAGTCAAACTTGGTCAACACTACAGTCAAACTAAGTCAAATTAAGTCATACTAGGTTACAAGAAGTTAAACTAAGTCATACAAGGTCAAACAAGGTTAAACAAGTCTAATCTAGGTCAATCTTAGACTAACTAAGGTTTTGGTTAATCATAGACTAGTCAATAAGGTAATTAGGTTAATCTTGACTAATGGTCAACATCCAGTCAAACCCTATAAGGCTAACTCAAAACCAAACATAGGCTAACCTGTCTTAGGATACCTAAGATACTATACTACAATAAGGTATTTCACATGAAATATATATAGTACAATACCAACCTTAATCCTGTAATCAAGCTAATCCCATTTTCCAACTCAAGTCATGACTCAACTCTAAGTATCTCACTTAACCCCATATATATCTTCATTTACATAGGACTACTCATTTAACTTTAAGTCACAATTTACCCATGAATGGGTCAAACCATAATCAACTAGTCAACAGTCTAGGGTTTAGTCAAACCTAGATCATTAAGTCATTTAGAGTTCATCTAAATCCTTTCTAGGTCAATTAGGTCAAGGTTTGACCTATAGTTGACTTTGGTCAACCTTGGTCAACAATGGTCAATTCTAAGTCAAATAGTCAAGGCTAGGTCAACACTAGTCAAGCTAGTTATCTTAGGTCATTCCTAGTCATTTCTAGGTCAATTAGGTCAACCTTGGTCAACAATGGTTACTAGTAGGGTTTTTGGTCCATTAGGTCAATTTAGGGTTAGCCCTTATGCCATAGGCTAGATACTCTTGGCCATAGGCCATCTTATAGGTTTTCATATAAACCTATACTAGAAGTTATACATATATATATATATATATATATATATATATATATATATATATATATATATATATATATATATATATATATATACTCTATCTACCCATATACCAAAATAGGATTTCTATATACTATACAACTCACATACACATATTTATATAACATCACTATAGGAAAACTAATACAAATATACATATATCAATATATATATATATACCTATATATATATAAACTCATATATATACTATATATATATAGAGAGACAAAAGGAAAGAGAGAGAGAGACTGAATGAGAGAGAGAGTGAGACAGTGAGAGAGAGGGGATGAGGTCTGGACAGGTCAGGACAGGGGGAGGGTCATGGTTTCCAGAAATTTTGGAACCAAACCTGGCCCAAACACACACACACACAGGATACATATATACATACATATGTATATATATACAACTACACACACACACCACCATTTCTCTCCAAATTTGACCCACACTCACACATACATATATACAACATGTCAACCTAATAATAACATAGCATTATATGTAAAAATCAACATTAATATATAATCAAAATTCATTTTTTTATAAAACTGGAAAATTTACAGAAACTGGAAATAGGACAGCAAACCCTCGACTTAGGTTAGTTCAAACTCCACCCAAACCGAACTATGATGGCCTAAGGTTGGTTGGTAACTGTAGCCCCTAGGTTAGACTAGGTCCCTAGTAGCCTGACACGGTGTTACGACACGACACGGCGTGTCCACGAGGTTTCAAAGTCACACGGGTAAAAGGATGTACACTGATACAGTGCGTATCAGTGTAAAACCAAAAATGGTCTAGGACACGACACAAGGCGACACAGGCCTCGTGCTCGTACCCGAAGGTGCGCCTAGGTCTAGGCTACGTGTCCATGTGCCTGATACGCGTCCACATGTCGTGTAGAGTGGACACGACACACGTATCAGAAGCCCTAAAATACGTGTTCAGACTGCGTGTCAGTGTTTTCGCGTGTCTCGTGTTCGCGACACGGGACACGTGACACCACGTGGTTGTGTCCAATGTGTTCGCCTATGGATAGGCTTCGTGTCCATGACACTACGAAGTGTCCATGTGTCGTGTACAGTGGACACGACACGCTCAAAGTCGAGTGTCTGTGTGTGTACACTGTGTATAGAACGACCCTTCATGAGTCGATTTCGTGTCCGACACGACACGAGGTCATCCCAAACTTTGGGGATGACCTGTCAGTCAATGCCCCAAGGTGGGTGTCATGTTTGACGTGTCCAAGTGACGTGTCCAGTGAGAACTGACACAGTGGTAGCAGGGCATATTTACAGTGTAAATGCATGTGTCCAGTGTGTTGTGTCCGAGAGCTTTGTGTCCAGTTTTGGACACGACACAAGCTCAAAATGTGCTCAGTGAGTAGGGGCTAGGTTTAGCTAGGTCTAGGCTAGAATTTGGTTCAAAAACATTTGGAAAACAGTGTGTATATTTTCATGTGACAGTGAGCTATTTACACTAAAATCAAGGATTTAACAAATAGGATACGTGTCCGATACGACACCAAACAAACCCTAAAATTCACCAAACCTAAAAACAGAGTTAGGGTTTACCTAGATGCATGCAATTGTGAAGAAAAACACTATATTAACAAGGTTTAGGAATAATTACCTCTTGGTGCACAAAGTCTTGAATTTCACTAAATGAGGGTGTGTATCCTCCAACCTCAACTTTTCCTTGCTTGATGAAACTTGAGTAGCACACTTCCCTAGGCTCTCTTAGATTGTAGGTGACCTAATAGAGAAAACTAGAGGTTCAAAGCTTGTGAAATGAGAAAGTTATGGTCAAAAGAGTGGAAGGTTTTTCTAGGTTTTTCTTGGTTTTGATTTCATGTAAAATGATCATGAATAAATGTGGGGGGGCTAATATAGGATGGTGGGCTGCCATGGGGGGGGGGTAGGGTAGATATTTAGGGTTCCTTTCCACCTTGCTAACTTAGCTTCTAAGTCTTGGACCAAGTAGATATTTCTAGGTTTTATGAAAAATATCTATAAAGCAAATATCTAAGATATTTCAATCCTAAGATATTTACAACATAAAGTAAATACCTACACTTAGTCTTCTAGGTTAGTTGCTAATCCCTAGATTAGGCTAAACTAGGTTAGGGACTATCAAGTCACTAATCAAAAGTCCATGAATAGTAAAATCTCCCTAATCCTACTTAATTTCTAGAAATTTACCAAAATACCCCTTAGGCTAAAACCACAATTTTTGATGTTCTAAACTTATGACTAGGCTCACATGATCATGGTTAGTCTCTAGGACAAGTAACTCTAAGGTTACACTAGGGTTACACTAGTAAAATCACAAAGTCATAAGCCATGACTTAGAAAATAATTTTAAATTAACTAAAATCATCAAAAATTATATCATGACTAAAACACCATTAATAAGTAATAAAAATAATAAATTTTCAAAAATACCCCAATTTCAGAAAACTGGGTCTTACATAAACAAATTCAAGTTTGCAAAAAACTTAGTTTTAGGAGGAATCTTTTCCTGTATTAAGCTACTGGTTAGACAAATTCTTAGTTTCAATTTTATATTGTTCTTATTTTCAATTTACTTGGTAAATGTTTGTACATTTTGTAGGATCTATTTTTTTGTAGTGATTTGGCAACTTGACTACCAATAGAAATGACTTTGGACAAATCGTGGATGAGAAAAAGGGGCGGTGCAAGTTATATCAAAGGTGTTGAACAGTTTGTGAATTTTAGTAAGGAGAATACAGCCGGACAAACACAATTTCCATGTCCATGTAAGCATTGTAAGAATTCGAAAAGGACACATAGATCTCGACGAAATTAGCCTTCATTTGTTGAAGAATGGTATGCACCAAAGTTACCTGGTATGGAAACATCATGGAGAAAATGAAAATGATTTAGGAGAAAACATACCAACAATGGCTAGCCCAATTGAAGAACCACGAATTGAAGAATCGAACGTTCTTAGACTGGAGGATCTCATTGATGATGTATATAATATTCATACCAAGGCGACCGAGCATTCACCTGTTGATATGAGTGTAACAAATGAAGACGGTGAGGGAGATGACACAATTGTTGAGCCTGGGATGCAAGAGAGCAAAAATACAAAAAGTTGAGGAATGTGGCATCAGAACCTTGTATCCGGGTTGTCCTAAGGGGAAGGACCATATTGTCTACCATTATCGAGTTGCAAAATTTGAAGACACGATATGGGTGGACAGGTACAAGTGTAACAGCATTACTAGAGTGGTTAAAGGGCTTGCTCACAGAAAACTACAATCTTCCAAAAAATTATCCTCATATGAAGAACATGATTAAGGACTTGGGAATGGAATGTGAAACCATCCATACATGTAGGAATGGATGCATCCTATATCGTAAGGAATACGAACATATCCATATATGTCCGAAATATGGAGTGAGTCGGTTATAAACTTGTGTTTGGAAGTGATACAGAGGCAAAAAAGAATTTCAAGAAAGAATCTACAAAGTTTGTGAAATATTTTTCTTTGATTCCGAGGTTAAAAAGATTCTTTAGTATTCCTTGGATTGGAGAGGCAATGACTTGGCACCAAAGGCAAAGAGTAATGGAAATCTAATGAGACATCCTTGTCACTCACGCCAATGGGATTCGGTCAAAGTTCATTGGCCAGAGTTTGCTGCAAATCCTAGGAACCTACGACTTGCAATATCAACGGATGGTTTCAACCCACATGGAACTCTAAGTAGCAATTACAGTTGTTGGCCAGTGATTTTAGCACCATTAATCTTCTACCATCGTTGTGCATGAAAAGAGAGTTTGCTTTGCTGACATTATTAATTTCAGGGCCCAAAGGACCTGGAAAACATTTTGACGTATTCTTGGAACCTTTGGTAGAAGAGTTGAAAGAGCTATGGGTTAATGGCGTGTCAACATGGGATGCATTTACCAAAACCATATTTACTATGAAGGCTATGCTATTTGGGGGGTCCATGATTTCCTGCATACAGGAATCTGTCTGGTTGTACTGTTCATGGTTATAAGGCTTGTCCCGTGTGCGCTGATGATATCGACTCTATGCGGCTTGGAGACTCTTCAAAAGTATATTATCACGGCTATCGACGATTCTTGAAGTCTGATCACAAGTTTAGGACTGATAAAAGATTCAACAAAATAATCGAACAACGACCTCCTCCACAAAGATTGTCGAGGATGAAGTTGAACAAAAGATAGCCAAAATTCTTGAAAATAATAAAGGGCACGATTGAAGCAAGTTACTCATGGAAAGCGTAAGAGACGAAATCGAAAGCATGAAAGCAAAGCCTATGAAGAAGACAATGAAGAAGAGGTGTCTACTAAAGCAGCACCATGGTCTAGAAGTTCTATTTGTTTGATTTGCCTTACTGGAAGTTTCTTGAAGTCAGACACAACATTGACGTTATGCACACTGAAAAGAATGTCACAGACCACTTATTGAACATGTTGATGGGTGTGAAAAAGAAAACAAAGGACGGGATAGAAGGTCGAAAAGAAATGAAAAAATTAGGGATAAATAAGAAGTTGTGGGTAGTTGAAGATGAAGAAACATGAATAACAACAATGCCAAAGGCATCGTACGCCTTGACAAAGAAGGAAAAGGAAGATTTTTGTCGGACCTTAAAAGATTTAAAGCTTCCTACGGGATTTTCCTCTAACTTGAGTAATTGTGTTACCATCCAACCTCCTGAACTAAGGGGGCTCAAATCACATGATTATCATGTGATTATGCAATACTTGCTTCCAGTATTGCTTAGACATTCTTTTCATAAAGATCGGGACATAAGAATTGCAATTCAGAGGATTAGCTTATTCTTTAAAATTTTATGCGCCAAGGTGATCAATAAAGAAGAGCTCCGACAAGCAAAGAAGGCGTTGGTTGAGGCAATGTGTATTCTTGAAAAGGAATTTCCGCCTTCCTTCTTTGTTATAAGTGTCCACTTAATGATTCTAGCTGATGAGGCCTTGTCGTGCGGGACAGTTGGATTTCGATGTATCCATTTGAAAGGTACACTCTTAGTGTTTTATTCCATATTTTACTTTTAGAATTAATTTATTGATGACATAACTTATGTATATTTTTTAATAACAGATTGATGAAGTGCTACAAAAAATATATCCTTAACAAGCGATACATTGAAGGTTCGATAGCTGAGGCTTACCTTGTAGATGAATCTGTAATATATTGTATAGTATATGCCAAACTCGAGCGCTTTTGGTCACAAGTTTAGTCGAGAAGACTGGCTGGATGAGAGTATTGATTTCACAGATGAGAAGTCCTTGGAAATAGGAGGAGTTGTGGAGCTCAACCATGTTCAATTTGAGCAAGTGCGTAGATGGGTTCTCAATCGACTTGCAGATTTGAGTGAATGGGAAGAGTATGTGTGCCCTTTTGCTAAAAGCTAAATATGTTTTTATAATTATAAGGATGTGCATGACATAAATAATAAGTATTATAACGTAATATGGTTATGTGCATGACATAAATGTGGTTATCCATGCAGAAAGTACAACCGTTATTACCAATGCATTTCAACTAAGAATCGGAAAGGTGGTTCGACAAGAGAAAATACGACAATTAAGGAATTCATTCCTTGGTTGTGTGATGAGGTAATATTTTTTATTTGTTCATGTGCTTATGTATTTTTGCACAAATTAAGCATTTTTCTATGCAGTTATTGGATGCAGGGCAAACCAATACAATATTATGGAGATTAGCCAATGGTCCACAACATAGAGCTACACGATTCAAAAAATATCGTGTCAATGGTTTTGTATTTGCACCAAGTTCTTCCGATGAATGCTTGGTAACACAAGATAGTGGGGTATCTATGGAAGCATATTCAAATTTTGTTTCAAGTCGAAAAGACAAGAACCCAAAGGAAGGAAAGATGACCTTTTATGGAATTATTAGAGACATATTGGAGCTGGACTATCTTGATTTCAAAGAAACATGTTCTATTGTGATTGGGTTAAAGTGGAGGATTCTAAAAATGGTTGTAAGTCTGATCCAATTTGGAATCAAGTGATGGTAAACTTGAAGAAGCTCAGGAATAAGGAAAGAGTTGAGGAGGATCCATTCATTTTAGCTCAAGAAGCAACATCGGTTTTTTATTCCAAAGATCAAAAG
>JANAVB010016999.1:7687764-7972764 GCA_029216955.1 Iris pallida | reverse complement strand
TACTTTTTAGGACAAGTATCCCAAACCAATTTGCTTATTTCAAGTTCAGACCTGTGTGTAGGGAAGCTTCAGGATTTAGAACTATTGTAATCATGTGTTTCCTTTCTGTCGGATGCAATGTGAGGAAAGTTGCAAAGAAGTACTGTTTGACTCGTGAGATTTTAGTTCCATCAACAAAAGTTCAAGAGCCTTTTATTTAGCCTCCACAACTCATATATGCTAGAGAATATCTATATTCATTTAGTGTATCAGTCCTAAAATTAGACTTGTACCAGTCATATATGCTAGAGAATATATGTATCAGTATGGGGGCTCGAGTACAGGGAAGGTAGAGCACTTAGACTGTCAACCAAATTATGTGTGCCGAACATGGGCACTCATGCTGAAGACTGTTGCAGCGTGCTTCACATCTTCACTGCCAATCAAAATCTTTACCTTCAAATTATGGTTTACTAAGCGTATGGAACAAAACATACAGACTAACTTATCTCATATTTAGTTCAATATTGTTTGACGTACTAGATAAGATCCATGTTGTACTATTAATGTTACAACGTTGACACTTAATTTACATGATGTACATTATAATTTTTTGAGATAGATGATGTACGCTGTGTTATCTTTATACAATTATCCTATATGTACAAAATTCTTCACCGATTCACATTTTTGCTGGCCATCTAGCCGTTCAGGGCTGCCTAGGCTCTAGCTGCTTAACCATGCCCCATCATGGCATAGAGAAGGCATCAATGGGCAAACCAGAGATACTGGTCTTAGTTTGATACCCTAGAAATTTTTAAGAAACCTTTGGAAACTTCTATACCATGAACTTCTGCCTGCTACTTGTTATCTTGTGGGGCAAGGCTGTCAACTAGAGATCACTTATTGTGCCTCTAGACTCTGGTGATGACTAGTTCTCTGTATCCAGAGAACATCTCTACTACAAAGGTCACCAACAGTTTCTTACAAATGGATGTTTGTTTTTGACTGATGAAGCTCTTGGGAACAATATAACGTGTGCTTTTTTGTGCTGCTTCTGATCCTTGTGTGGCAAACTGGTCAGTTTGTTTGATTTCTTCTTGTCCTGTATGGAATACACCACACCCCCCCCCCCTCCCAAAAAAAAAAAACAAAAAAAAAAAAACTCGTTGCCAAGCAGACCCTAACATATGTTTCAAAAACCCCTTCATGTCAATATGATCATGGTAATGAGGATTCTATTGCTTAATTCCTTAAGTGGCTCCAGAAGGGCCTAAACCTCTCCCCCTTTCTGACTACATAATTTTCATGTCCTCATTTACTACAGTCATCTTTCTTTATTGAAGAACTTTTTTTTGCTTTCTCCTACCTCTTTGCGGAACTTTTCTCTGTCACTGGAACATTTGGCAGATAGTTACTATTTTTGATATTTCTTATTTTAGTACTGCAGTTAGCTACTTATGTTGTAGCATCGTAACATTTTCAATGCTTGTCTATACATCTCTTGTGATTGTTTATATAACTTTAAGAACTCATTTCAGCATATATGTATTTAATCACAAGGTTCCAAATACATTTGACTGCCCACTTTTAAGGATGCAGATGCAGGTATGTGTTATGTGTTCAGAGGAAGCAATATGAATATAATTAGGTGTCTTTGAAAGACTCGAAATGATGGATAATATTGGGATATCGACAATAATTTACTAAGATTCATATGTTTCAAAGAGGAGATTAGAAATGATACAAAAGGGAAGAAACTAGGTAGGATACGTAACAGAAGAGTGATATATAATTCAGATTGTTAATGTCATTTGATCTTTGTCAGAGGAGACTAGTGGCACCAAATCACATGGATTACTTCTAGAAACTTTAAGAACTCGTTTTAGCATATATATGAAAAATATTTTCACGAGGTTCAAAATAGTATACATTCAAAGGCCCTCATTTAAGGATGCATCTACAGGTATTTGTGTTCTGCCTTCTGTTCGACCCTTTACTGTTTTGGTCATATTCAGGACCCATCATGTCCAACAGTTCCAAAGGAATTTTGTTCCTCAAAATATTTTTCATCTTGGTTGCTGTATAGGTTGAGAGTTCTAATGTCTCAATTTTTAGTAATGATGGAAAGAAAACTTTATGTAAATGTATAAAATAACAAAATCAAAAAGCCCATTTGATATAGTGGTTATTGATCAAAACATTCTCTTTCCTGTATCTCATTGATAATTGACATTATAATTTGTTTCAATTTATTAGACTTGGAAATTTGTAGATGGAATGTCAAATTCTTGTCAGTTAATACATGTGCATTATTAATCAAATCCAAATCCAAATTGTAGATACATGTGCATTATTAATCAAATCAAAATCCAAATTTATAGACAAATTTATTTTATAGAGGGAAATGTAGATACATGTGCATTATTAATCAAATCCAAATTGTTTATGTTGCTACCTTCAGTTTTAATTGAGTCATTGGTTGTGTTTGTCACTCAGGATCTTAGTTTCTCATAAGAGTAATCGTTCTTCAGGTTTTAGTTCTTGTTCTTATCAATGGATAAAGTCAATTCAGTATTAGCTTGCATAAGTTGTTACTAATTTGATACCCCATTGCCATTTCAGTGTGTCAAATGATACTTGTAGAATTTTTTGGTAGAAATTTGATACCTCATTGCCATTTAGTTTGTCAAATGATACTTATTGAAATATCTTTTTAGTTATCATAGTGGTTTTAATTTGTGTACCATATGCGCGGTGTGAGGTTGGAGCCAGTGGGGCCATCTTCTTCCTATGTTTTCTTTAGATACCGTCTTGTTTTGCCCACCCCAGATGTACTTGAGATTTGTTTTAGTGTATCAGTCCTAAAATTAGACTTGTACCAGTCATATATGCTAGAGAATATATGTATCAGTATGGGGGCTCGAGTACAGGGAAGGTAGAGCACTTAGACTGTATCAATGTGAGTATAAGAGGTCAAATGCTAGAGAGTGGATGTTAATTCAGTAAAGCTTGGGGTTTGTCCATGTTCAGATGTTTAGTGAGTGAGTGAATGAAATGCAGTGATATGCAGGGCTTGGGATGTGTGGCCTTTGGCACACAGGTAGAGCCTTGCACAGGCATTTGTTTTGGTAATTGGCCTGCACTTGGCCATCTGGATTTGGGAGTATCCTATATTAGTCTATAGGCATGTGTGACACTTGTGTTGGAGTGGGTGGGGTTCCCAACCTATGTGGAGAAGACCCCAGAGTGCGACGAACGCCGTTCGTGTGTCGAAGAAGCTCGGGAAGTCAGAGTTGCTGCTGCTGCTGCTCCATGGGAGGTTCTGGAACAGGGGATCCGAGTTCAGGCCGAACTCGGTCCCATGGCGAGTTCGGGCCGAACTCGGTCTGGCTCCTCCAGAATGTTGGCGTGAGGTTCTGTTTGCTCGACACAGAGTTCTGGCCGAACTCTGTGTCGTCGGGGGCTGAAGCGGATTTCTGGATGAGTTTTCATCATTGGATCTAATCCAACGGTCCAGGTTGGTTGCGGGATTAGGGAGTTATATTGAGATTTCTCAACCCTAATTTAGAAGTGCAACGCATTGGACAACACAAGTTTGAGAGAGGAAGGAGGCAAGAGTGCCATTACAACTTCGTGAGAGAAGACGGAGGATTGAAGGTCGTTTTCGAAGGAGATCGTGTTTCGGGTAATCTCTACTCGTCGTTCTCGTTCTTCGTAGCCTTGTAATCGTTGTTTTTTCTTCTGAGTGTTGTGGGGATCCGATTTGGATCGGGAGGAGTTTGTAGAGGGTGTAATTCTTCTATTCCATTAGTGGAGGCTTCTCAGGGTTGGACTCCGATCGTCCCGTGGTTTTTTTCCCGCAAGGGTTTCCACGTCAAAAATTCTTTGTGTTTGCGTGGATTGTTTTTTGTGTGCTTGTTTTTGGGTTCGTGCGTTGTATTGCTCGGTCCTCTCGCAGGTACTCTCCGGTTTGGGGAAAGGTTTCCGCGTTTCTTTCCCAACAGAGTGGTATCAGAGCTTTGGGTTCAAAGGGTGTCAGGAGTTGACAGAGGAACCAGAGAGGAGAGATGGACGCAAAGCCGGTGCGCATGGTGAACCTTAATGGCACAAACTATCATTATTGGCGGAGCAAGATGAAAGATTTGCTATTTGTCAAGAAGCTGCATCTACCCGTGTTTGCATCCGAGAGGCCCAGTGATAAATCCGAGGAGGACTGGACATTCGAGCATATACAGGTGTGCGGGTACATACGGCAGTTTGTAGACGAGAACGTGTACAATCACGTTGCCAATATTGAGCACGCGAAGACGTTGTGGGATAAGCTGGAATCCTTGTATACGAAGAAGACCGGGGTAAACAAGTTGTTCCTGATCCGAACGATGATGGGTCTGCGATACAAGGATGGGGCGTCTATTTCGGATCACTTGAGTGAGTTCCAGGGCGTGGTTGACCAGCTATCTTCTATGGGAGTCAAGTTCGACGACGAAGTTCAGGGACTATGGCTGCTGTGTACTTTGTCAGACTCGTGGGAGACCGTACGAGTATCTATGATCGCTTCTGCTCCAGAGGGCGTGGTCAGTCTGGAGTTTGCCAAGAGCAGGGTGCTGAATGAAGAGATGCGGAGACGTTCTCAGGGCACTTCATCCACATCTCACCACTCAGAGGCACTTGTTTCAGAGAGCCGCAGAAGGGGCAAAAGCAGGGGTCCAGGTGGTGGCAGAGACAAGAGCAGGGGGAAGTCCAAGGGTCGTTACGAGGACTCGGAGTATTACCATTACGGTAAGAAGGGCCATATCAAGCGGAATTGTTTCGCTTGAAAGAGAGAGAAGAAGGGCGACAAGGGGAAGCAAGAAGAGAACACTACAGCGGCGGCCTCGGTGCATGGAGGCGATGTGATCGTCGTAGGTGATGAGGTCATTACTAACCTCGCCTGCGATGACAATTCTTGGCTGGTGGACTCAGGGGCTTCAGCACATGTATCTCACAATAGGGCACTGTTTGCCACTTACACTACAGGCGACTGTGGAGTGTTGAAGATGGGCAACGGAGATGTGTCGAAGGCGGTTGCCGTTGGAGATGTGCATTTGAGAACGAAGACGGGTGCGGTTCTTGTTCTCAAGGATGTTCGTCATGTCCCTGATATCCGTTTCAACCTGGTGTCGGTTGGAAGGTTGGATGACGAGGGATTCTTCAGTCTCTTCGGGAACAGTCAGTGGAAGCTTTCCAGAGGTTCGATGGTGATTGCCAGAGGAAGTAAGAAGTCTGGTCTCTACTATATGGAGGAGAGAACGCAGTCAGTGATGCGTCTACCGAGTTGTGGCACAGGCGGCTCGGCCATATCAGCGAGAAGGGGATGAGCTACTTGGTGAACAGGAAAGTGATTTCGGGGCTCAAGTCTACAAAGTTGGAGAAGTGCACGCATTGTTTAGCTGGAAAGTAAAATAGGGTGTCTTTCCAAAGTCACCCAAGTTCGAGGAAGCCGGCGTTGCTCGAGTTGATTCACTCGGATGTCTGCGGTCCTATGAAGGTAAAATCTCTTGGTGGTGCTTCTTACTTTGTGACTTTTATTGATGACTGTTCCAGGAAGGTTTGGGTCTATGCCTTAAAGACCAAGGATTAGGTGCTGCCTACTTTCAAGGAGTTTCAGGCCTCTGTTGAAAGGGAGATGGACAAGAAGTTGTTGTGTGTTCGGTCCGACAATGGCGGCAAATACATCGGTCCCTTTGATGCGTATTACAGAGAGCAAGGGATACGACACCAGAAGACTCCACCAAAGACACCTCAGCTCAATGGTGTAGCGAAGCGCATGAACAGGACACTGATGGAGAGGGTGCGGTGTTTGCTGTCAGAAGCAAACTTGCCGGGCAGTTATTGGGGTGAGGCTCTTCTCACAGCTGCTTATGTTATTAATTTGTCTCCTAGTGCTCCTTTGCAGGGTGATGTGCCTGACAAAGTATGGTATGGCAAAGAGCCGTCATACAGTCACCTGCGGGCGTTTGGTTGTAAAGCCTTCGTGCATGTACCGAAGGACGAGAGGACCAAACTTGAGCCGAAGACGAGGCGATGCGTCTTTGTCGGCTATGGTCGGGATAAGTTTGGCTATAGACTCTACGACCCAGTGGAAGGAAAGCTCTACAGAAGCAGGGATGTGGTATTCGTCAAGGAACAGACCATGACCAACACTCAGGATTCCGAGACGCCTTCTGAGGCTGAGGAATTGCCTGAGTTAGAGTCATTTCGCTTCGAGCAGTTTCCAGAGGACATCGCAGAGGATCCATTTATGGGAGAGCCGGTACATGGAGTTGCTCCCAACCTTGATCATCAGCCTGCTGATGGTGGTCAGGGTATCCCTCAGGAGGATGAGCATGCCGGAGAGGTAGTTCCTGAAGGGGCGGAGGCTGTCGGTATACAGCCAGCACCAGTGGCTCTACTGAGAAGGAGTGACAGGGATCGTCGACCATCTACGAGATACTCACCGGATGAGTATGTGCTATTGACTGACGGAGGGGAGCCCGAAAGTTTTGCAGAGGCTATGGAAGACGAACACAGGCAGGAGTGGATGGTGGCTATGCAGGAGGAGATGAGTTCCTTGCACACCAATTCCACTTATGATCTGGTGCGGTTGCCAAAGGGCAAGAAGGCTTTGAAGAATCGATGGGTGTTCAGAGTGAAGCAGATGGATGATGCTACTCGCCCTCGATACAAAGCGAGGCTGGTAGTCAAAGGCTACGGTCAGCGGAAAGGCGTAGATTATGATGAGATCTTTTCGCCTGTCGTCAAGCATTCGTCTATTCGGGTGGTGCTAGCATTAGCAGCCAGTTTCGACTTGGAGGTCGAGCAGATGGACGTGAAGACGGTATTCCTCCACGGTGATCTTGAGGAGGAGTTGTACATGGAGCAGCCAGAGGGATTCTGTGAGAAGGGCAAGTCACATTTGGTCTGCCGGTTGAGGAAGAGCTTGTATGGTCTGAAGCAAGCTCCGAGGCAGTGGTACAGGAAGTTCGAGTCGTTTATGGGGGAGCATGGTTATGCACGGACGACGTCGGACCATTGTGCATTCGTGAGGTATTTTGCCGATGATGATTTCATCATTTTGTTGCTCTATGTTGATGATATGCTATTAGTGGGTCAGAATGCCACTAGGATAGCGGAGTTAAAGCGCCAACTGGGCGCGGCCTTCTCTATGAAGGATTTGGGCGCAGCGAAGACTATTCTTAGGATGGAGATCAGCCGAAAGAGAGTCCAAGCTGCTACACTTGTCCCAAACGAAGTACATTCACCGGGTACTTCAGCGTTTCGGGATAGACGGGTCGAAGAAAGTGAGTTCCCCCCTCGCGGCTCACTTTAAGCTCACTGAGGAACAGTGTCCATCTACCGAGGATGAAAAGGAAGATATGGAGCGGGTTCCATATGCCTCAGCTGTGGGAAGCCTGATGTATGCTATGGTGTGTACGAGGCCAGATATTGCTCATGCAGTTGGTACGGTTAGCAGGTATCTTTCAAATCCTGGAAGGGTACATTGGAGTGCGGTCAAGTGAATTCTACGTTATCTTCAGGGCACTGCTGGTTGGAGACTTTCCTTTGGTGGTGACGAGCCAAAGCTGGTTGGGTATACCGACACTGATATGGCTGGAGATGTAGACACGAGGCGATCGACTTCGGGCTACGTGATGATGTTTGCGGGAGGAGCGGTGTCGTGGCAGTCGCGGTTGCAGAAGTGTGTTGCCTTGTCGACGGCGGAGGCAGAGTACATTGCGACGACGGAGGCTTGCAAGGAGCTGTTGTGGATGAAGAAGCTGCTGCAGGAAATGGGACTGAAGCAAGAGCAGTATACTTTGCTTTGCGACAGTCAGAGTGCTATCCACCTTATGAAGAATCAAACGTTTCATAGCCGGTCCAAGCACATCGAGACCCGGTATCATTGGATACGGGATATGGTTGAGAAGAAGGACGCGGAGCTTGAGAAGGTGCATACAGATGACAACGGAGCTGATATGTTCACGAAGATTCTACCAAGGGGGAAGTTTGAGTACTGCAGGCAGGTCGTCGGGATGACGACATCCTTCCCATAGTTGTGAAGGGGAAGATTTGTTGGAGTGGGTGGGGTTCCCAACCTATGTGGAGAAGACCCCAGAGTGCGACGAGCGTCGTTCGTGTGTTGAAGAAGCTCGGGAAGTCAGAGTTGCTGCTGCTGCTGCTCCATGGGAGGTTCTGGAACAGGGAATCCGAGTTCGGGCCGAACTCGGTCCCATGGTGAGTTCGGGCCGAACTCGGTCTGGCTCCTCCAGAATGTTGGCGTGAGGTTCTGTTTGCTCGACACAGAGTTCTGGTCGAACTCTGTGTCGTCGGGGGCTAAAGCGGATTTCTGGATGAGTTTTCATCATTGGATCTAATCCAACGGTCCAGGTTGGTTGCGGGATTAGGGAGTTATATTGAGATTTCTCAACCCTAATTTAGAAGTGCAACGCATTGGACAACACAAGTTTGAGAGAGGAAGGAGGCAAGAGTGCCATTACAACTTCGGAAGAGAAGACGGAGGATTGAAGGTCGTTTTCGAAGGAGATCGTGTTTCGGGTAATCTCTACTCGTCGTTCTCGTTCTTCGTAGCCTTGTAATCGTTGTTTTTTCTTCTGAGTGTTGTGGGGATCCGATTTGGATCGGGAGGAGTTTGTAGAGGGTGTAATTCTTCTATTCCATTAGTGGAGGCTTCTCAGGGTTGGACTCCGATCGTCCCGTGGTTTTTTTCCCGCAAGGGTTTCCACGTCAAAAATTCTCTGTGTCTGCGTGGATTGTTTTTTGTGTGCTTGTTTTTGGGTTCGTGCGTTGTATTGCTCGGTCCTCTCGCAGGTACTCTCCGGTTTGGGGAAAGGTTTCCGCGTTTCTTTCCCAACAACTTGGCCATCTGGATTTGGGAGTATCCTATATTAGTGTGGTTTAGTCCTAATACTTATTAGTTAGGAAATGAGTTAGTATTAAGCCAATTAGTGGTTTTGGAGTATCAATAATGTGGCTTTATGAGTCTTTTGTGTAGGGATAAATAGTATCAGTTAACTGAAGTGGATGAGAGCAAGGGTGAGTAGAACAGATAGGGGTTTGCTGGGCTCTGGTAAATAGAGAGAGCATGAATGTATATATTATCATTGAGACAAAATAAAGTTTCAGACCCATTCATCACTTCCTTACAATCAGGTAAGGTTTGAACTAACCCTCAGTCTACAGTTTATCCTCCACCTACTAACCATTTCTCCCTACAGTTTATCTTTCATTTTAATATCCATTATTCAGTCTTACTTAAAACTCTTCTAATAAAGTATTTTACTTGCAGGTAGAATTTGATATTCCATGTTATCTCAGAAAAGATATTGAAAGATCAATGCCAGATGTATTCAGGAAGCTAAAGCATACCCTGAGAAAGGGTATTTGGATAAACATCCAAATTTGGAGGCAAAAATGTTGGCTATTCCAAATGGGATTAGAAAGGAAGATTGGGAGCAATTTTGTATCAATGAGGCGGATGAAAAACAACTAAAAAAAAGAGCTACTGCCATTGAATGCAGAAAGCATAGTGTGTATGGTCATACTGGGGTCGTAAAAGTAGTGCAATGGTAGAGTTTGAGATGGTAATTTTTCTCTACATCCAACATCATCGTTTCTAATTTTGTTTTCCCAATGTTAAGCTTACACCTTATAAGTAATCGTTGATTTATGCAGAAGGCAAAACGGGAAGATCCTACTATCCCTATTACACGGACTCAAGTTTGGATAGAAACCCATACGAGAAAGGATAAAACTACGTTGGCTAGTGCTGAACCATTTATGGTGAGTTAACATAAAACTTTGTTATCCCCTTGCATTTAATTTAATATTTTTTATAACAAATGATTTACAGAAATTAGTCAAAGAGAAACTTGCTGAATCCACACAAAGTGAAAGCAACAATGGTAGCGTTCACCCTCTATCAATTGATAATGATCCTTTGACTCAAGTGTTCGGCAAGAAAGCAAAAGGGCTGCCAGGTGTTGGGAGCTTTGTTTCCAAGAGAAAGTATGATGCTGCCCTTCATGCTCATATAATGTACACAGAGGAAAGAGGCGAAAGGGAGGGTCTGAAAAATAAGGTTGATGAGATGCAAACAAAGGTTAACTTTATTTTTTATTATTGTAAGGTGAGACAACCAACTTCTTATATGAAAGTCTCTAAGATCTAACTACATGCCTATCAAAATATGAAACTTTAATTTCTTAAAAAAAATTTCTTGTACCATAGTCACGGTAGAAGCAATAAGAATAAAACAGTTAGCTTTACGCAGAAGACACTTTACGCAAGACAAATGAAGACTGGGTTTTACGCAGCACTACAAGACAAATTAGTCTCTACGCAGACTTCAATTGTTGGGCATTACGCAGTTGACAGCTGTCTTGTTTGCTTTACGCAATGGAACAAGTTGTTATCTCTATATTTAATGCAGAGATATGGGATCTGACAAACATTATTCTTTCCTCTGACATTTAATGGCACAGAAGTCGGAGAGACATATTGGAATCGAGGAAATGCTATTTTATACATAAAAGCTTTACGCAGCTGAGATTTATTGAGATACGCAGACGGCTATAATGATGGTTTTCACTGTTTACGAAAAGACATCTCACGTAACTCAATATTCATTGGTTAGTGTACTAACAGAGGAGAAGTATTACGCTTAATTATTTTCCCTATACGCAAGAGTCTATTTAAGCTAATTAAATGCTTAAGGCTATATTAGCCACTCTTAAGTATACGCGTATTAGTTTATTTGGGTTATTTTAATACCCAAGGCTGATTAGCCACTATACGCAGGGGAGCATTAATTGAGTTTAATCATTTTTTCTTCTGTACGTAAATTACCATAATTATAGGGTACGTGGCAGGATACACGCATACGAGATTATGTTTTTACAGTACGTAGGACACATGGCGTCTGCGTAAGACTCTGAATATGATCGTGCTGAGCAGTTGTATATATGTGGGCTACGTGGCATTGTCTGCGTAAAGCTTCCAAAATACTTGCATTGTGTTGAACCGAGCAGTTAGCAGTATGTGGGACACATGGCACTTGCGTAAAGCTCTAAATGAGATCGTGTATGGCAGTTGCATGCGTAATATGCGTAATAGCCTTATTTTGCTGCTTATTTCTCGGAAGACTTAAACCTATAAATAGGCAATAATTTTGACAGCAAAAGGGAGAATCGGACGGAGAGAATCAAAAGAATTGTTATAATTCCCGAGTGTTCTCTTTTACTTCTTCTTCTCAAGAACAAAGTGAAGTAGAGCAGGAAAGCATTCGACTTGTGCCATCAGTGCCAACTTTGTCGATACTTTTCTAAGGTCTCCGTTCTTCAGTTGTTCTTCCTTCTTCCTCAAGACAGCAAGTTTCTTCAACATCGTTGTGTGGTCCAAGGAACAAAGTGATCATTTGTGAATCAGACTTCCATAGCAATACATTCCCAGAATCAAATTTGTACTTTTGTACTTTTTCTCGTTTTCTTTTCTTGAAGTTGTATAGGCTTTTTGTTAAGTAAAACAAAATGGCGACTCTGCTGGGGATCACTTTCTCCTCTGATGAGAAAGTAATTGCTCAACACGACGATGCGTCGATCGGATCGACGAAGAAGACTTTGGTCGTTTCTTTCGACCAGACTGCCTATGAGGAGATGCTTCATGCTGGGGGTGGCAATCGCCACTCCAAAGTGTTGAAGTCGCGTAAGGTACGAAAGGTCTGGATGCCTAAATCTGACGTACCTTCTTCACAGTCTGATGGGATTCTTCCCACTCCTGTTGCTGAGACTCTCGCCAGTGGCGTGGCAGTCCCAATGGCAGGCTCTAACTCTGTTCGCAGAGGTCAGTCTCCCGCTTTGGGCGTGGTAGACACTGTGGCAATTCACCCTGCGCATAAAGGAAAATCTCCCGTCTTCGATGTGGCAGATACTCCTGTCTCGCGTAAGGGTACGTCTCCCGTCATTGACGTGGCAGACATCAATACTTTACGTCTTGCGCGTAAGGGAAAGTCTCCTGCATGTGGCAAGGTAGATTCATCTCTACGCACACAGCGTAACAAACAGTCTCCTGTTGAAAACAGCGTAGACAATTCCTTTCGTTTTGTGGGCAAAACTTCGGTTTTTAACCCACAAATTCCAAACAAAACACCACGCAGAATTCCTTTTTCTCGTTTTCTTTTCTTGAAGTTGTATAGGCTTTTTGTTAAGTAAAACAAAATGGCGACTCTGCTGGGGATCACTTTCTCCTCTGATGAGAAAGTAATTGCTCAACACGACGATGCGTCGATCGGATCGACGAAGAAGACTTTGGTCGTTTCTTTCGACCAGACTGCCTATGAGGAGATGCTTCATGCTGGGGGTGGCAATCGCCACTCCAAAGTGTTGAAGTCGCGTAAGGTACGAAAGGTCTGGATGCCTAAATCTGACGTACCTTCTTCACAGTCTGATGGGATTCTTCCCACTCCTGTTGCTGAGACTCCCGCCAGTGGCGTGGCAGTCCCAATGGCAGGCTCTAACTCTGTTCGCAGAGGTCAGTCTCCCGCTTTGGGCATGGTAGACACTGTGGCAATTCACCCTGCGCATAAAGAAAAATCTCCCGTCTTCGATGTGGCAGATACTCCTGTCTCGCGTAAGGGTACGTCTCCCGTCATTGACGTGGCAGACATCAATACTTTACGTCTTGCGCGTAAGGGAAAGTCTCCTGCATGTGGCAAGGTAGATTCATCTCTACGCACACAGCGTAACAAACAGTCTCCTGTTGAAAACAGCGTAGACAATTCCTTTCGTTTTGTGGGCAAAACTTCGGTTTTTAACCCACAAATTCCAAACAAAACACCACGCAGAATTCCTTTTTCTCGTTTTCTTTTCTTGAAGTTGTATAGGCTTTTTGTTAAGTAAAACAAAATAGTTTTGTAGAAGCAATAAGAATAAAACAGTTAGCTTTACGCAGAAGACACTTTACGCAAGACAAATGAAGACTGGGTTTTACGCAGCACTACAAGACAAATTAGTCTCTACGCAGACTTCAATTGTTGGGCATTACGCAGTTGACAGCTGTCTTGTTTGCTTTACGCAATGGAACAAGTTGTTATCTCTATATTTAATGCAGAGATATGGGATCTGACAAACATTATTCTTTCCTCTGACATTTAATGGCACAGAAGTCGGAGAGACATATTGGAATCGAGGAAATGCTATTTTATACATAAAAGCTTTACGCAGCTGAGATTTATTGAGATACGCAGACGGCTATAATGATGGTTTTCACTGTTTACGAAAAGACATCTCACGTAACTCAATATTCATTGGTTAGTGTACTAACAGAGGAGAAGTATTACGCTTAATTATTTTCCCTATACGCAAGAGTCTATTTAAGCTAATTAAATGCTTAAGGCTATATTAGCCACTCTTAAGTATACGCGTATTAGTTTATTTGGGTTATTTTAATACCCAAGGCTGATTAGCCACTATACGCAGGGGAGCATTAATTGAGTTTAATCATTTTTTCTTCTGTACGTAAATTACCATAATTATAGGGTACGTGGCAGGATACACGCATACGAGATTATGTTTTTACAGTACGTAGGACACATGGCGTCTGCGTAAGACTCTGAATATGATCGTGCTGAGCAGTTGTATATATGTGGGCTACGTGGCATTGTCTGCGTAAAGCTTCCAAAATACTTGCATTGTGTTGAACCGAGCAGTTAGCAGTATGTGGGACACATGGCACTTGCGTAAAGCTCTAAATGAGATCGTGTATGGCAGTTGCATGCGTAATATGCGTAATAGCCTTATTTTGCTGCTTATTTCTCGGAAGACTTAAACCTATAAATAGGCAATAATTTTGACAGCAAAAGGGAGAATCGGACGGAGAGAATCAAAAGAATTGTTATAATTCCCGAGTGTTCTCTTTTACTTCTTCTTCTCAAGAACAAAGTGAAGTAGAGCAGGAAAGCATTCGACTTGTGCCATCAGTGCCAACTTTGTCGATACTTTTCTAAGGTCTCCGTTCTTCAGTTGTTCTTCCTTCTTCCTCAAGACAGCAAGTTTCTTCAACATCGTTGTGTGGTCCAAGGAACAAAGTGATCATTTGTGAATCAGACTTCCATAGCAATACATTCCCAGAATCAAATTTGTACTTTTGTACTTTTTCTCGTTTTCTTTTCTTGAAGTTGTATAGGCTTTTTGTTAAGTAAAACAAAATGGCGACTCTGCTGGGGATCACTTTCTCCTCTGATGAGAAAGTAATTGCTCAACACGACGATGCGTCGATCGGATCGACGAAGAAGACTTTGGTCGTTTCTTTCGACCAGACTGCCTATGAGGAGATGCTTCATGCTGGGGGTGGCAATCGCCACTCCAAAGTGTTGAAGTCGCGTAAGGTACGAAAGGTCTGGATGCCTAAATCTGACGTACCTTCTTCACAGTCTGATGGGATTCTTCCCACTCCTGTTGCTGAGACTCCCGCCAGTGGCGTGGCAGTCCCAATGGCAGGCTCTAACTCTGTTCGCAGAGGTCAGTCTCCCGCTTTGGGCGTGGTAGACACTGTGGCAATTCACCCTGCGCATAAAGGAAAATCTCCCGTCTTCGATGTGGCAGATACTCCTGTCTCGCGTAAGGGTACGTCTCCCGTCATTGACGTGGCAGACATCAATACTTTACGTCTTGCGCGTAAGGGAAAGTCTCCTGCATGTGGCAAGGTAGATTCATCTCTACGCACACAGCGTAACAAACAGTCTCCTGTTGAAAACAGCGTAGACAATTCCTTTCGTTTTGTGGGCAAAACTTCGGTTTTTAACCCACAAATTCCAAACAAAACACCACGCAGAATTCCTAATCTCAGGATTACGCGCAATGTTGATGGTAAACGTTGTGCACAAAAGCCAACTTCTGACTTGCGTACGCAGATTCAGGCCAAGAAAAATCCAGCCACTTACGCCAATGAGATCAGCAACTCACTTTATACTCATGGGGCTCAAAGATTTGCTGCACCAAATCAGAAGAAGAAGATGCTGCCTTCTCCTACTGTTGACTTACGCCAAATGTTAAATCAAAAGCGTAGTGATAGAAATGTTCCTATGACTCTCCCTAATGATGATCATCACTGCGAAAGTCATCAAATTGTAATAAAATGTTGTTGCTCTAATACAAAGCGGTCTGTTTTTGACCGATTAAATTATGATGTGTCTCAACAACATGATGAATGTGATTTTGAATTGTCATATGCTTCTGTTAATATGGCTTCTCACATACCTAGACGAAGAGGAACGAGACGTAATTCGTCTCAGACTCCAAGTCAACAGAGATTTAACAAGATCGTTGACAATTTTGAAGGTGTTTATCAGAATACTCGATCAAGGAGTCGTCAATCTATTATGCCCTCTTCAGATTCTGAGGCTGGGGGTACTCAGAATTTTGATTCTGAAACTGATAGTGTGGACTCTAATCTCTACACTAGTCCATCTGTAAGTTCAAAAGAGGCAGAAATTTATGTTGCAGGTGATGAACCGGAATCTTCCGGTAACACAGAACAAAGACTAATTATAGTCGAACAAACCATGAAGGAGCTGATGACTATGATGCAAAACATGCAGCAAACTTTAACAGCTCAGCATACAGTTCCACCTCCGGTTCAAGTAGTCACACCAAACCAGGATGGACAGGGGGTAGACACACCCCTAAACAATCCTGAACCCATTGCTAATCAAGATTCAGCATCTCCTGAACCTCTTCATCCAGAAAGTGCTCCACTTCCTCAGATGGGAGTTCCAATCCTCCCTGTTACTCTCCAATCCAATGGTATATTGCAAGAAGTAAGAGAATTAAAAGCAGAATTGGAGAGTATGAAGCATAAAACTCATCTCCAAAAATTGGGGATTAAACAGCCATATCCTCCCCACTGGAATGACGTTCCCTTTCCTTCCAAATATAAACCACCATCCATGGTTTTGTTTGATGGGAAAACTTCTCCGAATCAATTCATAAACCATTTTGAAATGATGACTATTCATTTAGAAAAAAATGACGCCCTCCTCACTAGAGCTTTTATTGGTTATCTGACAGGCATTGCTTATGATTGGTATCGTAGTTTACCTGATAATTGCATATCATCATTTGAAGAATTCAAAGCAATGTTTTTGTCTCGCTTTTATGAAGTAGGAATGGACATGAACATGTCCTCCTTGATAGCAATTAAACAAAGAGATAAAGAAGAAGCTCGGGCATTTATTGATCGATTTCGACAAGCGACTCTAAAATTGCCTCCTGGGATGCCAGATGCAGCGTTGATTGATACATGCAAGATGAACTTGCATCCCACCATTGCTGTCTTTATTGGGCCCACTCAATTCACTGATTGGCCTTCTTTTATTATGGCTGCTGCTTCAGCCGAAGATAACGGCAGATTGGCACGAGAAAATGGAATTATGTTTACTTCCGAAGATAAAGGAAAGAAGCCATCTGCTGGCCCAAATCATAACAATAAGGGTGGTGGAAAAGGAGATAAAGGAAAGGAGACACTGGTGGTAAACCTTTCCAAAAACAAACCTGCACTAGCTAATGTTGAGCCAACGAAACCAAAAGAAGAATATTCTTTCGATGAAAGCGATATTCCAAGTATATTTGAATGTCTGATGAAGAGTGGCAAACTCCAGCTCCCAGATCCTAAAAGACCTGATGAGGTCAATTTGACTGATAATCCCAAGTATTGTATCTATCATAGATACATTAACCATCCCACTCGAGCATGTTATGTCTTGAAGAAGAAAATTCAAGAATTGATCAATGCTAAAGTCATTTCATTGACTAATGATGATCACACTGTCACAACGAACATGACTTCTATACAATTTGGAGATTTCCCTCCACAACAAATTCCTGATGGAGTAATTCCAATCCCTAAAGCTACTTTGGAGATCGTAAATCTTCCACCAGCCAGAGATCAAGTTGAGGGATTAGTCCCTCTTACTTTGAAAAATGGGGAAATCATGTGGGTACATCCCGATTTAATACCTGATTTGGAGAAAGAAAGTAAAACTTCTAAATCCAAGAAAAATAAAAATGTTTTTACTTGTAACATGATCTCTCATGTTATATCTGAAGACTATGATGATCTTGATCATCTATGGGGTGGTATCCCTTTAGAGGAGAGGTTAAGAGGTCTTAATATATGTCCTCCGAGTCTAGCCCCTCCTGTCAAATTGAAACTCACTCATCAGCAACAAACAGCTATGTGCAGTGTGCCTTTATATAGAGCTCAGCAAATCTTTGCTGCATATGAAAAGGCACCCTTTGGAATTTTACCACCTCCTGAGTTGAAGACTCATGTTGCTGAGACTCAAAGCACTTCTGATGCTCTTCTACTCGATGAAGTTTCACCACTGCCGGAGTCACAAATTGTTGTTTTTGATACTCCAAATATTACTGAAGCATCTTCTGAAAGTTCTATTCCCATGCATATCTATAGCCAACAATCAGTGCGCCTCATGAAGTTGATGGGTTATGATTTCCAGAAAGCCGAAGGATTAAATTATGGCAAAGGGATACGGCTTCCTTTACAAATGCAATCTCAGAAGAGCACTACTGGATTAGGATGTGAGATCCCTAGTCAGCATAAAAAGTCTCATAAGAAAAGACCAAAGGGAAAGAAAACTACAACCTGCAATATGGTAGTAGTATCTTCTGAGTCTGCAGAAGAAGTTCTCACCGGAACAAGGTCCGGAAAAGAATATCTTAAAGACTATGAAGAAACTTCTAAGGAAATGGAAGATACGGTTGAACTTCCAAATCAACCTACCTCTTCTCAAATACCTATTAATCAGAAGTCTTCTAAACCGTCAGCAAATGAGAAGGGGAAACAACGAGCAGTACGCTTTGATGTACCTCTGAAGTCAAACCAAAGTCAGGGGATGATGAAACCCTACAAATTTGACATTCTAGCTCAACTGGCTAACACGCCGGCAAGACTTTCTATCTTTGAATTACTTCGTCTCTCAAAGGATAGTAGGGAAGCTTTGAGCGAGGCTTTGCTCCAAGCAGATTCTTGTTTGACCCAACTTAAAGCTCCTGATAGTACGCCTCCATCTTGTCCTCAATGTCATAGTGTGATGGAAACTCTTCCAAACATTACCTTCACACAGGATGACATGTTACTTGGCCACAATCGTCATGACAGACCCTTGTATTATACAGGGTATATTGGAATGACTGAGGTGGACAGAATCCTCATAGATACGGGATCTTCTATCAGCATTATTCTCCAAAGCATGCTGAGACCATTGAGAATCTCTACCAGTGATTTAACTTATACTAACACAACTATTGTTGGTTTTAATGCTGGCAGGAGCAAACCTTTGGGGAAGACTCGTTTGAAGATCCAGATCGGAGATCTCCGGACAATAGTGACATGCTATGTTATTAACTCCGATGTGTCTTACAATATCCTGTTGGGAAGACCTTGGATACATGAGAATAATATAGTACCCTCTACCCTTCATCAGTGCTTCAAGTATGTAGACTCACAGGGGAACATAAGGACTGAGTTTGCTGATTCTGAACCTTTCAAGAACTTTGAAGCTTACTTCATGGATGCACGACTCTATAAAGAGGAATATATGAAGGAGATCTCTGAAATTGCTGAAGACAAATCTTCATTGAAAGATCAATCATCTGCTGGAAGTTCGGTACCAGTAGAAGACCAACCTTTGAAAATCAAAGTCAAGGGACGAACTCAGTCTCAGACGATTGATGATCAACCTTTGGTAATAAAGGTTAAAGGTAAAATTCAAATCGCATCTGAAGAGCCTTTGAAGATCCCTGTCACAAGTCAAATCCGAACTGACATGAATGACCAGCCCTTGATCATCAAAGTTAAAGGACGTACATCCCGTCCTACTGATCCTGAGCCATTGGTTATCAACCTTGGCAAGTCTACGCCTAAGAAAGATGTTAGTCCATCAGCGTCTAATGTAAAGAAGTCCGTAAATGATGTAAATACTGGACATGTATTTATTCAATCTAATGAAGATTTTCTTTTGGAGTATATGGATGTCAAAGCTTTTTTAACTTCTTTTTCAGAGGAACCTTTATATGTTGATCATAAGGAAAACTCTTTTCCTCCACACATTGATGTAGGACCATATGCTCAGAAATACCTGAAATGTGAACCCTATCTCTTACCTGTTACATTATCATCTCAAGCTTGTGTAGCCTATAAACAGCAGGAAGAATCATATTTCTTGATTCCTTCTACCAAAACTTACAAACGACAGATTGTATTCGGTTTAGCAAGAAATATTCCCATAACACAAAATAATGATCTTGATGAGAAGGATAAAGGAAATATCAGAATTAACAGATATAGCCAACAATCTCAAAAGATTATTCAGAAAATGGGATATGATTTGAAAACTATGCCGGGCCTCAATATGGGAAAAGGTAGACGGATGCCATTACGTGGAGATCCATTTTATCAGAAAACCCGATGTGGTTTAGGATATGATGCACATAAAGTGAATAATGAAGATGAAGAGGAATATTCCTCCAGTACGTCACAATCCTCTGATTCAGAAGAGAATCAGTATGATGAAGCTGAACAAATCTTCTCTGTTAATATGGTTCAAACTGATGATGAGTCTGAGTCATTTGAAAATGATCCTTGGGTTCAGCAGATGGATAATCAATGGGAATTGCGGTTTGAACAACGACAACCTCCTACGGATGACGAAGTTATTCAAATAGATGTAGGTGATGAAAATATTTCTAAGCCAATATTCATTAGCAAGAATCTTTCTAAAGATGAAAGAGAGTCATTAATAACATTGATAAAAGAATATATTGATATATTTGCCTGGAGCTATGAGGATATGCCGGGTCTGGATCCCAAAATAGCTACTCACAAACTCAATATATTTCCTAATGCTAAGCCGGTAAAGCAACAGCAAAGGCGTTTTCGACCAGACATGATGGATGCGATTGAAGCAGAAGTAAAAAAGCTGATTACTTGCGGCTTTGTTCGTGAAGAACAACATCCTGATTGGGTAGCTAACATAGTACCAGTCATGAAAAAGAACGGTAAAGTCAGAGTTTGTATAGATTTTCGAGATCTTAATACAGCCTGTCCAAAAGATGAATTTCCTCTTCCGATCACAGATGTTATGGTGGATAATACTTGTGGTTTTGAACGCATGTCTTTCATGGATGGATTTTCAGGATATAATCAAATCAAGATGCATCCTGAAGATGAAAGACATACTGCTTTTCGTACTCCTTTAGGGGTATATTGTTATACAGTTATGCCCTTTGGTTTGAAGAATGCTGGAGCTACATATCAACGAGCTATGAGCAACATTTTTCAGAAACATCTACGGAAGACAGTAGAATGTTATGTAGACGACATTGCTGTTAAAAGTCGATCAAAAGATGATCATATTCAAGACTTGAAGACAGTGTTTGACTTGATGCGTCAACATCAGTTGAAAATGAACCCTACTAAATCTTTCTTAGGGGTTTCTAGTGGCAAGTTTCTGGGGTTTGTGATCACCTCTGAAGGCATCCATGTGGATCCAGATAAAATCAAGGCAATTCATGAAATGCGTCCTCCACGAAATCTGAAAGAACTCCGTGGCTTTCAGGGTCGTATTGCTTACATCAGAAGATTTATTTCAAATCTTTCTGGAAGATGTCAGCCTTTTTCCCGTTTAATGAAGAAAGGTGTATCATTTGTTTGGGATGAAGCTTGTCAAAAAGCATTCAATGACATTAAGCAGTATCTCACAAATCCACCTGTTCTGGTCCCTCCAATAATGGGAAAGCCATTCTTGCTTTATGTTCGGGCAATGGATCACTCTCTTGGTGCTCTTCTTGCACAAAAAAGTGATATGGGTCATGAACAGGCAATTTATTATCTTAGTCGAATGATGATCGGAGCTGAACATAGGTATACTCCAGTAGAAAAGGAATGTCTGGCATTGGTCTTTTCCATTCAAAAGACACGACATTATGTAACAGGACAAACTATTCATGTTATTTCTAGGATAAATCCTATTCGAGTGTTAATGAAGAAACCAAGTATTCTTAATTCTCGATTAGCTACTTGGGCGATGTTGCTTACACCATATGATATGGTTTATGTATCACAGAAGTCAGTAAAGGGTCAAGCGTTAGCAGATTTCTTGGCTGCTCACCCTATCCCTGAAACTTCCAAGTTATATGAAGACATTCCTGATGAGGTTGCAGATTGCAATATGGCTATGGGAGATGATATTTGGCAACTGTATTTTGATGGAGCCTCACGAGTCGGACCCAAGGGCAATATTGTCTCTGGAGTGGGAGTAGTCTTGGTTTCTCCTGATAAACTAGTTATATACCGTGCCTATTCACTCAATGAGCCTTGTTCAAATAATGTAGCTGAGTACAATGCTTTGTTAATTGGTCTTCAAGTAGCAAAAGAACTAGACATTGAGTTCTTAGAAGCTTATGGAGATTCTCAGCTAATCATCAATCAGGTCAGAGGAACTTATGAAGTCAGGAATCCTGACTTAATTCCTTACCATCAGGTAGTGATTGAACTAGCTCTATTGTTCAAAGGATTCTTCATAGAATTCGTACCACGCTCTCAAAATTTAGAAGCTGATGCCCTTGCTAGTTTAGCAGCAGATCTAGCAGTTCCAATCAGAAGACAAAATTCAATAATTTTGTTAGATCGGGATTTATTCTGTATTAAAAATAACTTACATATCGAACATAGTTATGCTTCAGAATTAACTCCTCAACAAAGAGATTGGAGAAGTCCATTCATAGACTATGCTGTCTATGGAATTCTACCTGAAGATCCTAAAGAAGCGGCATCGGTCAAGCGACGATCATTCCGATTCTATTATGATACTTCTATGAATATGCTATATCGTCGTTCTTATGACGGGCTTTTGTTACGATGTCTTTCTGAAAATGAAGCTAAACAAACACTCCGTGAAGCTCATGATGGAGTATGTGGTGCACATCAACCTGGTCCAAAATTACAGGACCGCATTCGTAGAATGGGGTATTACTGGCCTACAATGATAGCAGATGCTATAGATTATGCAAAGAGGTGTAAAGCCTGTCAAATTCATGCAGACTTTATACATCAACCTTCTGAATTTCTTCATCCCACGGCAGCCTCATGGCCATTTGAAGCTTGGGGCATGGATATAATTGGCCCTATCAACCCCCCTTCTGTTAAAGGACATCGGTTCATTCTTGCTATAACCGATTACTTTTCTAAATGGGCGGAAGCAATTCCTTTGATTGAGGTGAAGACTTCCAATGTTATTAGTTTTATTAAACATCATATGATTTATCGTTTTGGGATTCCCAGAAGGATAATCCATGACAATGGACCACAATTTGCTAGCCATTCATTTTATAAATTCTGTGAAAAGAATCGAATTCAGAATCTGGCTTCTACAGCTTATAACCCAGCTGCTAATGGTTTAGCTGAGGCTTTTAATAAAACGATTATCAAACTTCTCAAAAAGTTTGTTTCTTCCAATAAACGTGATTGGAACGAGAAACTTGGAGAATGTTTGTGGGCATATCGTACAACGGTCCGAAATCCAACTGGTTTTACGCCATTCTCGTTGGTTTATGGATGTGAAGCTGTTCTTCCCTTGGAAATTCAGATCCCATCTCTTAGAATAGCTATTGCCAATGAGCTAACCTCAGAGAATAATGATCGATTACGGCTTCAAGAACTTGAAGGTTTGGATGAAAAGCGTCTTCAGGCGCAACAACATATTGAATTATATCAAGCACGCATTTCTCGGGCTTTTAATCGTAAAGTCAAAGAAAGAATATTTAAAGTTGGCGAGTTGGTTCTAGCTGTCCGAAGACCTATGGTTATGACTCATAAAAGTAAAGGGAAATTCCAAGCTAAATGGGAAGGTCCTTATGTAATCGAGACTGTGTTTTCTAATGGCGCTTATCGATTGTCGAAGCCTAATGGTGATTTACTCATGTTGCCTATTAATGGCAAATTTCTCAAGAAGTACTATGTATAGATGTACAGAGATTTATTGGGGAATGGACAGACAGTTTATAAATAAAATTCCTTTTTATTCATCAAAGACGATATTACATGATACTAAGGGAGATCACTGTCATCCCTATCAAGCTTAGGACGAGGGCCAAGTCCTTCTTTCCAACAGACGTAGTCAGCAAAGGAGTTGAAGTCATCTGTGCTTGAACTTAGCAGGAGTTTACAGGCAGCTATCCTCTTAGCCTCCTCCTCAGGAGTTTTCCCAGGTCCCATCAAGAAGTCAAAGATGTCCTTAGGTGGCTCTGATGCAGAGGATCCTTCGCTTGGCTCTAATGCAGAAGATCCTTCGCCCATCTTTTTCTTTTTGTGCGGAGGCGGCTCCATGGGGGTTGTCTCAACCGCCTTCTCAATTGCTTTCTCAGAGGCTTCAGTTTTCTGTGGCACGTCCTTGGAAGACATTTTTGTAAAGAAAGAAAGAAAGAGAGAATGATGCTTTATAAGAAAACTCTAAACTATTTATAGTAAAGAGTTATTTATGGATGAATGTTAAATGGATGGTTTTGGAATTTGAAACAATCTGTCTTCTCGAAACCGACAGGTTCATCCATTAATTACAAATTCATCGGGTTCATCCATTGATTACAAGTTCATCCATTTATTAGAAAATAAGCTACCGAAATAAATGCTAGGCCTTTTCTCTAAAAACTATTTATGGCAGGTTGACTTAAAAGTTTTGAAAGAAATTTTGTTTAGAAGAGTTTTTTTCCTATTTTTAAATTCTTTTCTCTCACCAGCTGATGTTAAATTTGCTATCCATCACGTCCATAGATACTTATCTACCTATTACGGGTTAATCCAATCTGTTACGTCCATATTTACCTCTGACAGTATTGTATACCCTATAAGGAGTAAGATTAGCTATCTTTGGATGGATACAATTTATTTGTGAAGGCTTATCACGTCCATAATACCTCTGATAATTGTCCTACCTCTATTATTTTGATAGAGTCACAAAAAAAAAATCCAAAATGTGTTATTCATATGATTGACATATCACATCAGCATGGAAGAAAAGTTTAGAAAGAAAGAAATTCTTTTACAAAATTTTACAAAGGAGGAGTGATCATGTCCTCGATCATTTTTCTCAGTTCTGCTATTCTTCTTTCTCGAATGATGGGTGCATTTTGAGAAGCAATTTGGCGCTTTGATTCTTCAGAATATTTACGAGAAAGCTCCGTAAAACTCATAACTAACCCTTCTTTTGCATCGTTCAGAATTTTGAGGGTACTTTCCGAACCACAAATCTGTTCTTCCAAGACAGAACCTTGGGCCAAAGATTTATTTCGTTCAGTAATTATTTGTTCTCGTTCCTCTTTCAAACGAGCCAATACAGCTTCAGCCTCACGAATTTTGTCTTCCTGTTCCATAAGCCGTACATGTGATTTTTCATAAGTGACTCGGTGCTGTTCTAACAGAGGTTTGCTTCCATAAAGAAAAGCTGTTTCTTGTGCAACTTTAGCATTATACTCCTGGAGAGCTTCTTGAAATGATAATTCTCGAGCTGTGTGTTCAGCAGTTAGAGTGTCATATTCGGTTTGAATAAAACTCTCTATAGTGCCATGATAAATTTCTTCATATTCTTGTAAAGGTTGCTCAAGACTTTCAACTATGGCCTGCAACGTTGTGGCTTTCTCGGTACTATGGAATATGGCAACGTTTCCAATAACCGGGGTAATTGTGGCCTTCAAATCTTTATACTGATAGCTCCCCCTCAAAATCATTTTTGTCAAAGTTATCAAGGTGGTGTAGAAGGTATCAGTATGAACTTGGGCTAGAAAATTCATATCATTGATCGAGCTTGGAGTAGCTACACTTGTTGTCATTGGCAAAGAAAAACTCGAAGTTGCTACTGTAGTAGCTTCTGCAGTAAAAGCTTGTATTATTGGAGCAGTCTGAGTTGTAGTTGCTGAGATAGAAGTTTCAATCATCAGATTTGTAGTAGCTATGTTTGTAACTTCTACAGCTATCTCTGGAGCTGATGTTTGAATTAAAGCAAGAGGGAGGCTCACTTCAATGACAGGAGCTAGTTCAGACACTATTTCTACAGGAACTGATGTTATATCAGTAGAAAGTGTTCCTGTTGTGGCTTCAATTTCAGCAGCTGTAACTACGACATCTTCAGTTGCTGATTCTTCAATATTAACTGGAGTATCCTCCATTTCGTTTATGACATTCAGAGCTGCAACATCTGTAACTGATTGTTCTGTTAGGTTCATAATGACAGCCGAGTCTTTCTTAAGAACAATAGAAGATGGTTCTGCAGGAACTTCTTCAGAAGATTTTTCAATTGATTTTTCAGTTTCAGAATCTTCCTCATCTGAATCATCCACTTCTTTTACATGTGGTTTAACAGGAGGAGTAATCTTCTGAAGAGGGGTTTTCTTGACAGGAGAAATGATTTTCTTGAGTATAGAACTTGTCCCTGTAAAGAAAATAATAAATAAAATAGTTATAATATCTGATCATATGAATAAAATCTATTTTATATAAAAGAAAGATTTGGACCTGATAAAAAGTCATCATCAGAGTCCATATCCTCCCAATCATCCTCACCCAAATCTAAAGCTGGTTCATCAGAAGGAATGGGTTCATTCTCAGTAGGAGTATCCCACTCAATGACTTCAGTAATGGTCCTTGGAGCTACAGAAGAACCTTCTTCAAAAGGAGCTGTGGAAGACTCTACATTTTCTTCAAGAAGAGCTGTAGAAGACTCTATATTTGGAGTAATTTCTGAAACTGTGGTAGTAACAGTTATCGGCTGAGAAACAGTTATTTGTGGAGGAATAGCTGGTTCACTTGCAATTTGTGCATGAGTATCAGTGGTGGATCCCAGATATTGAACTTGTGGTGCAACTGCAGATGAAGATCCTACCTCAGGATCTATGGTTGATGGAAGATTGACATTAGAAACTTCCTCTTCAAATTCTGGCTCATCCAGGAGAAGCGATCTTTTTATTGCTCTCCTCTTTTTCTTTGGGGAACTGATTGTCAAAGATAATCCCCGTTTCTTCCCACCTTTAGCAGTAAGTACGGGAGCTTCTTCTTTATCTGTGACAATAACTTCCAGAAATTCATCTGGAACAGCATCATTTATTGGGGCATCTTCTGGTACTCGAACAACTTCTTCTGGATCTCCTTCTTTTCTAATTCGGAGACTTTTTCTTAAATCATATCCGTGGGAAAAAGAACGGATAGAAGAATAGAAGATTGTGTATGATCGTAGTATTTTCAATTCAGTAGTAATGGAAGTAGTTGGTATATAGAATTGGGCTCCTGTACATCCAGTACTAAAATATCGCCAAACCCTGGCTCCATCAACTAACTTCCCGTAACTATTGAAGACTGTTGAAGCATTTCCAACATGAAGCTGGTCATATCCAAACTGCCTTGCAAATCTACTTGGCAGATAAGGTTCGAATATACAGCGTTCACCATTCCTGTACATCAAATGAGATGGTCTGATGTATAAAAGCCATTTAAATGCCGGTCGAGGGAGTGATGTTCTATCTTGACCTCCATCTTCAAGACGTATACCCAGAAGGTTTGATGGAACTGAGGGTGGGGTGCAGAAAAAACTCCAACCATGGGAGTAATTTAACGATGCTCGAGTGTCAGCAACAGAGGTCATCTTCCATGAAGCTTTGTTATATTTCAGAAGAAATAACCCTGATGGATCTTCCGGGCCTGGAGACATCAAGCGGTTATTATGAAGTAATAACCAACCCATCAAAAACAGGAAGGGTAGCTCCACTCTGGGAAATTCGCTATGAGCTTTAGCTCCTAGAACTAATTCATCACTGAAACTCCTTAAACCAGATTGAAGCCGACACACCATAGCTGGAAGCAGACTCAATTTAGCCCTGAAAACTAGACGTACTGCTGGCCATAATATGTCTCGATGGATTCTATCTATAGAAGTAGATCCAGGAACAATCCATTTGCGTAGCCACAAGGATAAGTAGCCAGCTAGTAGGGCCTCTTTCGAGATGTGCTTTCTGCTATGACGAAGATAACTGAGGGTTTCTATCCCTGCTGGAAAGTCACCAGTTTTTGATGACAGATATCTGTCCGGGATCTTGTGTTGATTCATCAAAGCAACTATTACATCCCCAGGCATTGTGGTCATGAGATTGACAATTTGAGACTTGTTCTCTTGGAACCTTTCTCCGTCTTCTTTGAGAAGTCTATTCTTGTGATAGAATAAATATGTTGTCCATTTATTGACGTAGGCCAAATTTGAAGGACTTTCATACATGGTAGTACAAGTCAGATAGTGACACATTAATTCTTGATATACTTCAACCAACTGAGGATTCTGCTTCTGAATCTCTGCCAATTCTTGGTTGGTAGGGGTATACTCTTCATAAGGGAGTTCTCCCATTGGTAATCTTGAAATATATTCCATTTCATGGAGTGCAAACCCCATCTCACCAATTGGAGTTGAAATGGTACCAGTGGAATTGATGTACAGTTCCATCAGAGCCAGGAATAAATTATGATTTATATGGATTCCTTGACTAGTAGCAGTAACTGCATTATATAGTCCAATGGTCTGCAGCTCTGATTTAAAATACTTCAACACCCAGGCTGTCAACATGATCCAATTTTTATTCTGAGGATTCATCCATCCTTGGAGTCTAGGATTCCCTGAAGGATATAATACTCCTTTGTTCATAAACCGGTTTATGTTCATTTTTATTTGGACCGGTTGGATCAAGGAAGAGTCTTCACTGGGATTTTCTCCAGGCATTAACCCTTGGAACGGGACCACACCTCCATAACTAGTACTGGTGAAGTATCCCATATAGTTAGCCTGTTCTCTTCTGAATACTATCTTGCCAGGTTTTCCGTTTGTATAAGGAGTCAGATTCCATGCCATCCTTCTAGGATGTGTAGCATGAAAAAAGGCAGCAATCGGATAATCCCTATTCATTTCGGGGAGGTACATTGCCGTATTTTCAAATTTGAATACCCACGACTCCTTCTTTGGGTTTGTTTGGGATTCATTATCAATTGCATCTCCAAATAAAAATGAGGGCTTTAAATATTGCTTTAAAGTTAAAGACATCAATATTTCCCCATTCATCAAAGATAACAACATCCTCTCCCCTTGTGATGAGATCAAATTACTCCTTTCTTCAGGATAAATTGGATTGGTCTGTGGGAAGTTAACATGAGATAAATCTTCCAGATAATTGGAGCCCATAATTCCACAAGGAGAACCAAATATTTCTGCCAATGGATGAATTTGTTAATTGACTGCAAAGAAAAAGAAATGGTAAAGTTAAGTCAAATAGCCAAAATCTCTTACGCAGATGGTTAAATGGACTACTCTACGCAGATGACTTTACACAATGTCTACGCAGACAGCCTTACGCAGATGACTCTACGCAGTATCTACGCATACAACTTTATGCAGATTATTCTTACGCAGATATCTATACAGATGGTCATACGCAAGTTTGTGCATAAAGATTCAAGTTTTCATTTTTTTGCTTTATGCAAATTACTGAATTAATTCACATTAAATAGTCTTTATATCTGCGCATAAAGGCTATACGCTTACACATTTTTATGTGTGCGTATTTGATGAATAAACACTTTACGCTGACACGTATACACGTGGGCGTATTGTGTTGATATTTTTGTATGCTGACACGTATACACGTGGGCATAATTATTTTCCCAAATCTCTACGCTAACACGCACAGCGTGGGCGAGAGTTTCAGGGTTTATGATGGTTAAGTTCTTAATTTGTCCATTGTTATCCTCGTCATCCTCATTGATTACACTCTGATCAAAGATTCGTCCCCAATGATGATCAAGAGTCGAAGAGATTCCTACCTCTTATAGGATGAGCCACAATTGGGAGAATCTCTGGAGTTTCTTCCGATTGCAGAGTGGTCGTCTCGACGTGATCAGTCGGCGGTGCTGCAGTTGCCTTCTTCTTTCCTTTACCGGCGACAGTCTTGCTTTTTGGAGCCATTAGGGAGAATTTTTGAGAAGGAGAAGATGAAAGGGTTTTTGAAAATTTGAGAAGAGATAAAAGTAAAGTTCTTCTTTGATGAAATAGAGGCTTATTTATAGAAATGTATTTCGAAAAATCTGACTAATGACGGTTGGATATCCCGTTCTTTATGCTTCTATTCAAAGTATTTCAAATATTTTAAAGTATATCAAATATTTTAAAGTATATTTGAAAACTTTGAAGGGGGTTTTGTAGAAGCAATAAGAATAAAACAGTTAGCTTTACGCAGAAGACACTTTACGCAAGACAAATGAAGACTGGGTTTTACGCAGCACTACAAGACAAATTAGTCTCTACGCAGACTTCAATTGTTGGGCATTACGCAGTTGACAGCTGTCTTGTTTGCTTTACGCAATGGAACAAGTTGTTATCTCTATATTTAATGCAGAGATATGGGATCTGACAAACATTATTCTTTCCTCTGACATTTAATGGCACAGAAGTCGGAGAGACATATTGGAATCGAGGAAATGCTATTTTATACATAAAAGCTTTACGCAGCTGAGATTTATTGAGATACGCAGACGGCTATAATGATGGTTTTCACTGTTTACGAAAAGACATCTCACGTAACTCAATATTCATTGGTTAGTGTACTAACAGAGGAGAAGTATTACGCTTAATTATTTTCCCTATACGCAAGAGTCTATTTAAGCTAATTAAATGCTTAAGGCTATATTAGCCACTCTTAAGTATACGCGTATTAGTTTATTTGGGTTATTTTAATACCCAAGGCTGATTAGCCACTATACGCAGGGGAGCATTAATTGAGTTTAATCATTTTTTCTTCTGTACGTAAATTACCATAATTATAGGGTACGTGGCAGGATACACGCATACGAGATTATGTTTTTACAGTACGTGGGACACATGGCGTCTGCGTAAGACTCTGAATATGATCGTGCTGAGCAGTTGTATATATGTGGGCTACGTGGCATTGTCTGCGTAAAGCTTCCAAAATACTTGCATTGTGTTGAACCGAGCAGTTAGCAGTATGTGGGACACATGGCACTTGCGTAAAGCTCTAAATGAGATCGTGTATGGCAGTTGCATGCGTAATATGCGTAATAGCCTTATTTTGCTGCTTATTTCTCGGAAGACTTAAACCTATAAATAGGCAATAATTTTGACAGCAAAAGGGAGAATCGGACGGAGAGAATCAAAAGAATTGTTATAATTCCCGAGTGTTCTCTTTTACTTCTTCTTCTCAAGAACAAAGTGAAGTAGAGCAGGAAAGCATTCGACTTGTGCCATCAGTGCCAACTTTGTCGATACTTTTCTAAGGTCTCCGTTCTTCAGTTGTTCTTCCTTCTTCCTCAAGACAGCAAGTTTCTTCAACATCGTTGTGTGGTCCAAGGAATAAAGTGATCATTTGTGAATCAGACTTCCATAGCAATACATTCCCAGAATCAAATTTGTACTTTTGTACTTTTTCTCGTTTTTTTTCTTGAAGTTGTATAGGCTTTTTGTTAAGTAAAACAGTCACAGATGGGACAGATGGGTGGGCCACCAGTACCCATTCCCCATTCAACTGGTGGGTCATCAGTACCCGTGCCCAATGCAAGTGGACCATCATCACCCATTCCTATATCCCAGGAAGCTGGTGGGTCATCAACACCCATGCTCCAAAAACTACAAGCAACTGTTGGGCTATCAACCCCCATGCCTCCAATGACGTTGAACAATGCACATGGGCCATCTTTGGGCAAAAGGGATTCAACGACTTCAGCACACACGGAACTTACTCCTACTGCAAGGTTGTGCGAATTATTTGATTGGAACTGGAATTGTGTTGCGATTGCAAAAGAAGTAATTGATCCAATACATCGAGGTAATTGTCATAATTATCAACTGGACTCTCAATATGAAATGAAGGTGAGCATGTGTGTTCGAAAGATTTTTTCTGCAAAGCTCTACAAAGAAACTCCCGATACAAAAATAATTAAAGAAGTAGCAATTGGCGATTTCCTTGTTTGGCCCAAATCACACATCAAATTTATGGAGGCATCGATTTGTGAGTATTTTTCTTATCATTTGTGAGTATCCTTTGCTTTAGGAGATATTTTGTTTACTAATAGAGATATTTTGTCTACTAATAGAGATATTTGTTTCGTAGGACCTGGACTAAATTTTTGATTGCTTTAAGAGAAACTGGTACATTTACAAAGAAGTCCAGGTAAAGTGCCTTACTCTCTATGCTATAATATTGTGTGCTGCAATGTAGATGCGATGGTTCTCATTCAGTCCACCAAATATTTCATTTAATTAGCCATTATTTGTCCAAAATTACACAGCCAGAATGCATATCACCGCAACATTCATTCACTGCATATTATCTAGAGCCCTGCCCCTCATTTGCATTCACTGCATATAGGCCAATCTGGAGAGTATCATATATATATATATATATATACACTTCACTACATGTCCTACATATTCATCCATTGCATTCACCCATCATTAGCTACTGCATCTTCAATATATATCAGATATATATATATACTGGAGACCAAATCAGGATGTGAAATCTCAATATCCCCATCTGCAGACCAAATCAGGATGTAAAATCTCAATATCAGATATATATATATATATATATATATATATATATATATATATATATATATATATATATATATATATATATATATATATATATACTGGAGAGTATCAGATATATATATATATATATACACTTCACTACATGGCCCCATCTGCAGACCAAATCAGGATATGAAATCTCAATATCCTCATTCCTGACCACGACCATACATACTGGCATAACCAGCAACATTGTCATGACCACAGCCACCGTCATGAGCATGGTTGTAGCTGTCTTCACGAAGCTCCTGTTCGGTGTGATCCTGCAAATGGTCCTCATCGATCTGTCTTGTGGATTTTGGTACTGATGACACAAACTGAACAATCAATCGAGTAATCTCTTCTGCATCGTCTTCCTAATAACATCATCAATGTGAACATATACATATATTAGACATGATCAAATACATTGAAATTGAAACTATGCTGTCAGATAATACATTTCAATCTATAACTACATATCGGCGATACTGATACTCATAAGAAGGGTTCGAAACCATACCAATACTGTGAACCTTTGGTTGTATTCTATCTTGACAGATCATGGAGAAATTTGCATGGACATGAGGGTGGAGTAAATGGACAAGGGGAAGATGGTGGTTTAAGCTCTATAATCAAAACTCATGTTTTTTTTTTACCACCAGTGATATCTGACTCAAAGCTCAAGAGAAACCATTGGGAAGCCCTGAAATTGCTGAAACTAATCCTACTAAAGAGGGGGGTCAGACTGATACCAGAGAGTTTTAGAACCATAATCTTTCTTAAATCTGACACATTAAAATTGATGAACACTACGGGAAGGTAAGACATGATTCGGTGTTTGATGATGGTATTGAAATGATATGAGGAACTTAAAACTTTTTCCTTTTAAATATAGAGTGAGGAATTCACCTGAAAAATTGCAGTCAGACTTCTAGTGAAGACTGTACTATTTAATGATCGTTAATAATGTTACGCCTATGAATTAATGTGTCTTAGAGATGAATGCAATTCTCTATACCAAATTGTATCGTCTTACCTTGTAGTCTAGACTCTTTATAGTCTAGGAGAACTTGGAGGGTGCTCCTTAGTTGTATGAGCTTAAAATGGGTCATCCAGAGTGACGGTGCCAGAACAACACAACAATAAACCTTCATTCCTTATTTTTGGAGTTGGCTGTTCATTTGAAAGAGATCCTCGAAAAAGTTTTATGCTGGTGGTCAGCTACCGAAGGCACCCTCCTTCCGGTTAAGGACCATAAGTTGAAACAAGATTGGTATAACTATCTTGGAAAAATAACTTATGGAATAATTGGCTATTGATAATTCTGTAACCTATTTTTGTGATGTTATCTTGTGCATCATGTAATCGATGAAATTGGTATCGGATTGCACTGTTTGCAAAGTTCCTATACGTGTTTGGTCCTGTTTGAGTATCAAATAGTAAATTTGACAGTTTGGTTTTCGATACCTGGACTCACTATTGAAATCTTTTGTTGTTAGTGACACGTTGACGGGAACTTTAGGTTGGTTTGGTCCTCTTTCAGACTAATAAATAGTTCATGGTTGTTCATTATTTTTTTTTCTATTGCACTACTTCATGGTTGTTCATTGTTTTTTTCTTTTCTTTATGTGCCTCGTTGAATGACTAAGTTCTTAATTGTGATCAAATTATTTTATCATATTTTTAACAATCTTTGAAATGTTTACAGGACGTCACATTTTTTGCTTCCTCGGCTATCATAGTTCCAGGGCCTACGCTCACTAACAAGAACATCAAGTGTCAAAGACTCAAATTATTTTCACAGCTCAGATATTTTTTTTTGGTGTGGTAGACAACTTGTATTAAACTTACAATGTTTATGTAAGACATTTGGCTACTTTGTGTATGTAGCTTTAACATTATCCATTCTCTATGCATTTGTACTATGGAAGTTCGTTTACTTTCATTTTATGTTTTTGTGAGTTCTACGTTTATAAATTCTCAAGATGATTACAAGTTTGTGTCATTTGTTATTCTTTCTTATAAAATTCAGCGCTACAGGTTTTGTAAGTCATAGTACTTATGCGAGTTATATATTATTTCAAGCTATACGTGTGCAATTTCAAATGATGTGGGCAGTCGTATATATATATATATATATATATATATATATATATATATATATATATATATATATATATATATATATATATATATATATATATATATATATATTTTATATATATATATATATATATATATATATATATATATATATATATATAAATATAAATAAATAAAAAATAAATATATATATATATATATATATATATATATATATATATATATATATATATATATATAGAAAACTGGAACTCTTTTTAGGTGTTCCAAAATTTGGCAAGAAAAGTATTCTGGGATGCTTTCTTAGGAACGCATTTCTAATGTTCCATCATTGGAACTCTTTTTAGCCGTTCCAATAAGTGGGAAAAAAGTAATTTGGAATGTTTTGTTGGAACTCTTTTTTGGAACGCTTTATTGGTGTTCCAATATTGGAACACCAGAAAAGCGTTCCAATAAATGTTTACTGGAACGCCTTTATTCCGTTCCAACAAATCTGGCAGCCCATAAATAGGCATGGAATATAGGTGTGCCTAAAATTATTTGGAATGGAATTTTAGCGTTCCAAAATGACCTTTTTGGTGTAGTCATATATACATATGCTATTTTTTCTTTACCTTTATATATACATATGTGGTTGTGCCTATATATATAGCTTTACCTCTCTATATATATGTATATATTATATGTGAATGTATATATATATATATATATATATATATATATATATATATATATATATATATATATATAGGCACAAAATATTTATGTCTGTGCTAGGGTTAGGGTTAGGGTTCTCGTGTAACCTAGGGCTAGGGTTAGGGTTCTCGTCCCTACTTCCCATACTGTAACCTAGGGCTAGGTTTAGGGTTCTCGTGTCTGTGTCTGTGCCCAAATTTGTGTCCGTGTCTGTGTCTAGATAGCTAGGGCTAGGGTTAGGGTTTACCTGAAGAGGGCGGCTCGGTCGGAGGAGCGAGACGGCGAGGAGGGGGGCTTCGTCGGAGGAGGGAGGCGGCGAGGAGGGGAGATTCGTCAGAGGAGAGAGGAAAAAAAATTTGGGAGAGAGAGAAGGGGGAAATGAAAGTTTCGAACGGGATATATTAAAACATTAGCGACGTCTGCTTTTGACGTCGCTGAACGTCGCTTTTCAGCGACATAACTTAAGTTACGTCGCTGAACGTCGCTATTCAGCGACGTACTTTTTCTCGTGTCACGGAACGTCGCTATTCAGCGACGTTTTGCGATGTCTATTAAAAGAAGTCGCTATATTCAATATTTAGCGACGTTATTTTATTCCGTCGCTAAACTACGTCGCCAATAGAGCAAATTTTTGTAGTATTTGTTCAGTCATTTCAATATGACATCAAACTCTACCACTTTCCAGTGACCATGATGTTTCCATTCTTACGGCTTCCACTTGCATTATTCTGATAACTTGAAGATGAAGAAACCAAGCCATGCATAAGTAATATGGATATATAACGAGTGGGTCTACATACGCTTGTTGTAAATATTATAATAAACTTATTGTTTGGTTTCTTAATCTTCACTCGTCTACATTAATTGATTATATTCATTTGTGTTAGTAGGTCGGCAGATCTCAGCAAGCATATTTGGTGGGAAAGACAGCTCAAACTCAACGTTTCAGTACAAAGATTAGGTGAGTCTGAAGACGAGATGAGCACTGAAAACGAAAGTACATGAAGCAAGGAAGAAGAAGAAGAAGAAAATAAATAGTGTAGGAACATGGAAATGAGAAGTGATGATCACATCACATTCACATCATTTTATTTAAGAATAACGTTAGGTTAGGTTGTCCTTAAGTTAAGGGCAGGAGACTCATTTGTCACCACTTAATTAGTCTTATAGCCCATGATTACACCACTTTCTTGGTTAAATTAAGTGGGGGGAAAGGTGTTGACTTGTCCATTAGCATATCGGCCAAATATGGCTTTAGAATCTGTGGAATCTTTGGACTAACTCCAATTACCACCTGATTAAGCTGAAACTATTAAGATCCTAAGAGAAAAAATTGCTCACAGGAAAATTAGATAATTTGGATAACACGAATAAGATACATACGTAAGATACGACACAATATATACGCGTGAGGGACACAGTTAACACTAGAGGTGAGCATGCCTAAGGGACACAGTTAACACTAGAGGTGAGCATTCGGATTAGTCGGTTTTAATCGAACCAAAATAGTCAAAACCGAAATTATAAAAATCCAAAACCAAAATCGAACCGAAATTAGCCAAAACTGAAACCGAACGGAACCGAATAATCAATTTGGTTTATTCGGTTTGTTCGCTTGGGATATTTTTATTGTCTAATCGGTCCGGTCCAAAGTTGGAATCGTGGTTAAATTATATTAAAAATTATAATTTTTAGAGTTATTTGTATTAACCCATCCCCCCCCCCCCCCCCCCCCCCCCCCCCCCCCAAAAAAAAAAAAAATTGCTAATCATATCTTCACTTTCCTCCCCCAATTTTTATTTTAATTATTATTATCCCCCAATCCTTCTGGTAAAGTGCAAACAAACCCTCCTTAGATTTGCGCTTTTGCATTTAAAGACCCCTTGTTTAAAAAAAAAAATTCTCACATTTTTATTTTTGCTCAGTTTGCACCCCTACTGTTAACAGCTGTTAAAATATGTCTAAAAATATGATTTTACCCCTCCCCCCACTCCCCCCCCCCTTCTCTCCGGTGGTGGGGGCGGGTCAAGCGGGGCCGACTAGAGGAGAGGGGAGGGTGGCCGGCCAGCGGAGGGAGGAGGGGGTCGGGGGGCTAGCCAGCGGAGGGAGGAGGGGGGCGGCGGGTCAGGGGGGGCGGCTAGTGGAGGGAGGAGTGGGCTGGCCACCCCTGGTAGAGAAGGGAGGACATTTTGGGTATTTTTATTTTTAGTCATTAATGGACATTTATAATACCAGGGGTGCAAACTGAACAAAAATAAAAATTGGAGGGGGGGGGGGGGGGGGGGGGGGGGGGGTGGTAACACTAACTAAAATAAAAATTGGAGGAAGTGGATATATGATTAGCAATTGGGAGGAGGGAGGTTTGGAATTGCGCGGAGGAAAGAACGAAATGATGGGTTGGAAATAAAATTTTCAAAACATTAACAATACTATATTCCCTTACTACATATAAAAACGTATTAGCAACGACGTTAATCTTAACGTACCATATTAAAAAGAGTTATTTGTATTTATCCCCCAATTACTAATCATATTTTCATTTTCTTCCAATTTTATTTTAGTTAGTGTTACCTCTCAATCCTTCGGATAAAGTGCAAACAAACCTTTATTAGATTTGAGTTTTTGCATTTAAAGACCCATTGTTTAAAAAAATTCTCATATTTTTATTTTTGTTCAGTTTGCACCCCTTCCGTTAGAAATGACCGTTAATGACTTTTTAAAAAATAAAAAATAAAAAATATCCAAAATGTCCTCCCTTCCCTACCAGTGGTGGCCAGCCCCCTCCCTCTGCCGGCCGGCCCCCTCCGACCCCCCTTCCTCCCTCCGCTGGCCAGCCCCCCGACCCCCTCCTCCCTCCACTGGCCGACCATGCTCGACCTGCTCCCTCCTCCCTCCGCTGGCCGGCCACCCTCCCCTCTCCTCTGGTCGGCCCCGCTTGACCCGTCCCCACCATCGAAGAGAGGGGAGGAGGGAGGGGGGAATGGAGGAGGGATAAAATCGTATTTTTAGACGTATTGTTGTTAACGGCATGGGTGCAAAATAAGCAAAAATAAAAATGTGAGATTTTTTTTTAAACAATGGGTCTTTAAATGCAAAAAACGGAAATCTAAGGATTGGGGGGTAACACTAATTAAAATAAAAATTGGGGGAGGAGGGGGTGGTGGAAATATGATTAGCAATTGGGAGGGTAAATAGAAATAACTCTAATTTTTATACATATAATTGTATTTCAAAATTATGTCCAAAGTTGGACTAGTTGTTAAATTATCAAAGTTTGACTCTAAAATACATACATATAATTATTGTTTTCAAAGTATACATATTTTTAATTACGAATTTATGCATAAGATTGAGGATATTTACATAATTTTATAAATCTTGTTCTATGTGTCAAATGGTATCATAGCAGCACATATTCAAGATTCCAAAGCCTTTGGAAATCTTTCTTTTTCAAAACTACAATGGCGAAATCCATCACGCGCAAGAAGTTTGATGCCCTATCAGGTAAAGTTGAAATCATGTCAAGCATAGTTGATATCCTGTCAGACAATATTGACATCTTGTCAAACAAAGTTGATGCCATGTCTGACAAGCTAGACAGAGTACTATATTTTCTTGGTACCAAATATAATGTTGTGGTTGATTTCACAAGAATACTGTCCACATGCAAGAGGCACAAAAGCTCGTCCTAGTACTATCCATCCACAAAAGAGACTCGAACATGTCCACAATAGATGTCCCCTCAGAGCACCAGTTGTAGTTGTTGACTAATGTTTCTGTGGCTCGATCCACTAATCTTTCGCCACCCAATCAAGATCTTATACCTTCCTTGGTAACCACAAGAACAACTCGAGTTTGGTGACATAAATTGTTGTTGGAACCACATTAAGTCCCTTCTCCTTTAGAATTTGGAGCAATCAAATAAACTTTTTAGTAGCTGCCTTCACAGCTTTGATCTGTGTATTTGGGAAGGGAAAAATTAAAGAATCTTCAAAATGTTTTCTGACGATGAAGAACTTTTATCAAAAAGTTTGAATATCGTTCGAAACTTTAACTGAAAAATGACCGATTGGAATTCAATAGATGTTGTGTAGCCTGTAAACAATTGTTTTCTTACAAGGCTTATGGGTTGTTCATTCTCAGTTGGATTACAAAGAATTTGATGGCGGTGGACCTTAATTTGATTCAAGTAAACATGGTTTTGGGAAAGAAAATTTATTTATTTTTTTTAGATGTCAATGAAAAAGAGAAGGAAAAAAGAAAATCCGTGTGAAAATTCATTCATTTTCTATGTTTAGATAACTTTGATGCTAAATGATTCAGTTTCATTTCTAATTTCTTTGATTTTTCCAAACACGGGAAAATAAAATACGTGGGAGTTATAATTTTTCAAAGGAAAGTAAAAGACAAAAAATTCCTTCTGCAAACTAGACCTTAGAGCATCTCCAACCCTATTGTGAGTTTGGAAAAAATGGTTACCACATATGAATGACAAGCATTTTTTTTTCAAAAGTACATCTCCAATGCAAATGTGAAATAAAGTGTGAAGTTGACATGGCAATAACATGGCAAGGAGAATGTGAAGTTGGTTGTCTAGATCTAGACAATGCACTTCACAATGACTTTATGTCCACATCATCAATTATGAATAAAAATATATATAAAAAAATAAAAAAGTTGTCTTGGAAGTTGAAAAAAAAAAAGTAATTTTATTGTCTTCTCAAACTTTTGCATTGGAGAACATATTTTTATCCCATTGTCTTGTGTGAATGTCATCTTACCACATAGGAAAGACATTGTCTTATGTCTCATGCCACATAGAATTTACAACACAAAACAAGACAATAGGATTAAAGTTCTATCCGGTTATCTCCAATTATTTTGAACTTTATATGTTGTAATATCATATCAATGATATTATTGCACAATGTACTACGTAAAATTTTTTTTTATTAATAAAATACGGCCGGGATCTACTTGATCCCATCCTTTCACTCAGAAAAAATAACAAATAAAAATAATAAAATTACCATTCTTCTATAGATAGTCTCCTCTGTTCATCTGTTATATGAAGTTTTCTCTGTACTCGTTCTTGGAATGTGCATGTCTACAAACGACACCATAATTTTCTTCATCTTCGAGATGTCAAGATGTAGTTCGGGTTTATTTCTTTGTTTCTACTTGGGTGAAGATATCGAGAGAGTTTAACCCCATACTATAGTAGTTCAATCCAACAAAATGAACTTATTATTTCAAAAAAAAATCAAAATCCACAATCAATTGTCTCAGAATAATAAAGAATCTCGGTCTTGTGATGATTGATGGAAGGATCCATTTTGTAGTATGTGCATCAGTACATGGGAGACGTAAGATATCTACTCCTAACAAACCCAACTAATCATCTAAAAATATTCAGCTTTTGCATGTCTCCAGCTATGCCACCTTGTCCCTAACCTAAATAAATAAACAAGTGTGTGGTTGGTGCTCCTTAATTATAGGGCCCCCACTCTTTAGCCTCTTATTTGTTCACTAACCTAAATAAATAAACAAGGGTGTGGTTGGTGCTCCTTAATTATAGGGCTGCCAATATTGACCTCTGAGAATCCCCTCTCCATATTTGTTTTTAGTAAATATATTTACCAGATATCAAGTTTATAGGCAGCAAACATCTTCTAAGTTAATATTAGGACAATTTATGTTAACTTTTTCTATATTTCATGTTTATTATATAATTTTTTTATTTTAAAAATAATTACACAGATCCCTTCTATGTTTTATATTTTATATAAAGGGTTATTACACTAGCCATCCTTATTTTCAAAATAAAACATAAGGTATATGAGCAAAATAATGGAGGTCTTGTAATATCCCATGAAATAGAGTAAGATTAGCGTATTTATTTCCTAATGTTATGATGATATTAGACGTGATAATGTTTCATATTTATGTACTCAAGAATGCTACTATCTTGATCATTACTGGAAGATGACAAAGAAAAATCATAAATATAAATCATATAATTGAATGTTTGTGAAGTTCAATTGTTTGACATAAACGTGACAAGTATATGTTCATATCAATCACCTATATTTTATGATGATTACATATTAATTTTAAGAACAAAATTCAAATTCAATATGACAGATAGAATGCTTGGTAGTAACAATTTATTACATGCATAAGTTGGAATTATTCATATTAATATATGATCAGATATAGCATCAAGCTTGCTAGCATGGATAGCAACATCATGATAGTACACCATTTGCAGCCTCTTTATAACCAATCAATGGTTCTATTGGAACCATTATCTCAGCCTTTTTTTGTCTCACTTGTGACAAATAGAAATGTCTAATATGAATCAGAGAACAGCCCATGAATCCCCTACAATAGTGTGTGTGTGTGTGTGCGCGCGCGCGCGCGCGCGTGCGTGGCTGTTTTTTTTGTTTTTTGTTTTTGTTTTTTGGTGGGGGGGGGGGGGGGGGGGTTTGATTTTTTTTTAATTATGTTTCTTTTTGTATTTGATGTATGCAATAATTAAGGGATAAATAAATTCTCAAAATATTGATTAGCTTAAACTGTACGATGTTATGTTAGTGTGTGCTCGTTAGGGGTGCACATTATTCGGTTTTGGACCGAAAATAGAATCAAACAAAATCGAATACTAGATTCGGTTCAGTTTCGGTTTTGAAAATAATTTCCTATTCGATTTCGATTTTGGATTTCCGTTCCAATACAAAACCAAAAATCGAATAAAACTTTTGTAGTTATTTAAATATTCTCAATTCTATGCATATCATGTAATTAAAATATGTATATTTCAAAAGTAACAATTATATTTATGCGTTTTGAAATCAAACTTTGGTAATTCAACAATTAGTCTAACTTTCCACACAAATACAACAAATATGTGTATAAAAATTATAATTTTCCCTTTTTAATATCATTTAATCACGATTTCAACTTTGGACCTTACCTATTATACAATAGAAATAGTCCAACCAAACAAATAGAATAAACAGAATCATTATTTGATTCGATTTGGTTTCAATTTTGGCTATTTTTGTTCCGGTTTTAGATTTTTAGAATTTTAAAATCATTCTCACCCCCGGTTCTCGTAGCATTCAAATTATATCTAAAGTTCAAGCCTGCCAATATTGGATGCAAAAATGATATTTGGCACCCTAAATATTTGGGTGATGTCATCTCTCATTATGTGGCATATGACATGGTTGCTGACATGACAAAATTTAGCATTAAAATAAATATTAATATTAATATTAATATTAAATTAACATGATAATTAACATTAAGATTAACCTTAACATTAAAAATAACCTTAACATTAACATTAACATTAACATTAACATTAATTTTAACATTCAAAAAATTTGGATAATTAATTTTTTGGGTTAAAATTTGTTATGTCAGCTGTTATGTCAGCTGCCATGTCAGATGCCACATAATGGAAGATAACATCATCCAAATATTTTGTGAGCCAAATAGCATAATTGTATTGGATGCTAGCTATTAGTTCCCTCTAATTTTAGATTTTAGATGCTAGTTCGGCCACAGTCCAAACAAAATCTACATATCTAGGGAAACATGAGCATATATATAATTGTAACAAAAATACTATTTGGCTCCCAAAATATTTGGGTGATGTCATCTCCCATTATGTAGCATATGACATGGTTGCTGACGTGACAGCTGACATGGCAAAATTTAACATTAAAATTAATATTAAAATGAATATTAATATTAAATTAACATGATAATTAACATTATGATTAACCTTAACATTAAAATTAACATTAATATTAATATTAAAATTAATCTTAACATTAACATTAACATTAACATTAATATCAATATTAACATTAACATTAACATAATATTAATATTAATATTAACATTAATATTAACATTAAAAAAATGGATAATTAATGTTTTGGGTTAGAAATTGTTATGCCAACTGTTATGTCAGCTGCCATGTCAGACGCCACATAATGGAAATTGGCATCACCCATATATATAATTGTAATTATTTGGTACATTTTGAAAAAGTATACGAAGCAAAGATTAATTAAAGAAACAAAAGAAAATTAGCAGTAGCCTTCCACTCTCTCTTAAACTTCCACAAGAAAACCTCTTTAAGAAAGCCACACTCTTCGCCAAGCTGACAAACCTAATTCTAGTCCTCTACTTCTTCAACCCCACAATGCTTTCCCTCCGTCGCAAGCCGTCCCTCTCCCTCTCCGAGCCGCTGGCAATGAAATCCAACGGCCAGAAAGGCGGCAGCCTCCCCGTCGTCGTCGTCGTCCTCTCCATCCTCCTCTTCGCCATGTTCATATACAGCGAGGACGTTCGTTCCCTCGCCGACTTCTCCTCCTCCGCCTCCCCCTCCCCCTCCTCCTCCTCCTCCTCGCCGACGAAGAGTCCCCAAGAAGAGCTAATAACCCATCAAAATCAAGAAATCCCCAAGAACGACAAGCCCAGCGGTGGCGGCGCGGGGAAGGACGGCCGTGTCACGCTCTCGGTCCTCGAAGGGGCGTACGAGCGGCGCACGGTGAGCGTGCCGGAGACGTGCGACCTCTTCGCCGGGCGGTGGGTCCTGGACAACGTCACCCGCCCGCTCTACAAGGAGGAGCAGTGCGAGTTCTTGACCGCGCAAGTTACGTGCATGAGGAACGGGAGGGAGGACGACACGTACCAGAAGTGGAGGTGGCAGCCAAACGACTGTTCTTTGCCAAAGTACGTATAACGTAGAAACAAACAAAAAAAATGTTCCATTAATTTGTTTGTTATTGCATGCAATTTAATTGCTGATCATATATACTGTTACGTGTTGTTGTTTTCGTGTCGAAGCTTCGACGCGAGGATGCTGCTGGAGAGGCTGAGGGGGAAGAGGATGATGTTCGTCGGGGACTCGCTCAACAGGAACCAGTGGGAGTCCATGGTGTGCCTGGTGCAGTCGGTGATCCCTCCCGGGAAGAAATCGAGGAGCTGGGACGGTCCCAGAGTCATATTCAGAGCCGAGGAGTACAACGCCTCCGTGGAGTTCTACTGGGCGCCGTTCCTGGTCGAGTCGAACTCCGACGACCCGCGGGCGCACAGCATCGCGGACAGGATCGTCGCTGCCGAGTCGATCGCGAGGCACGGGGAGCTCTGGAAGGGCGTGGACTACCTGGTGTTCAACACCTACATATGGTGGATGAACACTCCCAACATGAAAGTCCTGTAAGTATAGTTAGTTCACGACTTGTAATGTTTCTCAGTAACGACTAACGTACGAACATGTAACTAATTAACTAGGTAGGGCCGTACGTACTGACTACTGACGATGTTGCTATGTGCAGGAGAGGATCGTTCGGCGAAGGCTCGACGGAGTTCGACGAGGTCGATCGGCCGGTAGCGTACGGGAGGGTTCTGAGGACATGGGCTAGATGGGTGGACGAGAATGTGGATCCGCAGAAGACGTCGGTGTTCTTCAACAGCATGTCACCTCTCCATCTCAAGTAATGATTTTCTCTACATTTTTTTCTTAACCATATAAAGCAATAATTTCATAACTAGGACACAACATTCCTATTGCTTGCCCCTAGTAAGAATATACGTAGCAACAAGAATAGTACAAACAAAGAACGTGCGCGTGCACCGTGTCTGTGCTCGCGACCGGCGGAGACCGAAACACTCCGTCGCTGTCTCCCCCCTACTGCATGCTCCTTCCTCCTCTGCCCCTTCCTCCGTCGAGCGCAAGCACGCACGTGCGTTTTGAACGTGTGCGTGCCAAATAGCAATGTTGTAGCACAAACCAGTTCATTTGTTCCTAGACAACATAATATTTGACCTACTCAACTATTTGACTAAGAAAAGACCCAAGTAACACATGCATTGATGTTGTTGGGTTAGGTAATGCCCACAAGTCATGCTCAACAATCGTAGAAATCAAAACTCAGTAGGCTTAGTTTGATTGTAGCTTGGAGATGAGCATTTGCTTAAATACCCACTTCTAACATGTTTATTGGACTAGTGTTTTGAAAATGGTCATTTGAAGATTTGAAATTTGAATAAATGACCATTCAAAATACATGTTATTTGGCCCCTCTATTAAGTTTTGCACCAAATAGTTACAGATAAATGTATCTATAATCCAAACTTGCTCTTGGTCAACTTAACTCTAATAAAAGTTACAAGTGTGAATCACTTATAGCTCAAGCTTCTGAGATGGGAGGCATTCATTCCATCTGTCCGAATTCGAATCGGAATGGACCATTTAGTAAATTATGGGAGTGGAACGACAACGACAGACCTCTGAGTCCGGGTGCAGATTTATGGACCAGATTGTCTGAATGATCCTGATTGAGAGACCTATACTAAATTCCAAACACATACGTTGAACTAGAAATAATTAATATAACACAATTTTAAACAATTATATATATATATATATATATATATATATATATATATATATATATATCAACTGCTACTCGTATATATACTACTTGTATTTGCTACTTGTCAAAGGACCAAAACACTAAAAATTTCATACTTGTGCATCAATCTTGACCCAAACCCAATTTGCCCTTATTTTTATTTTCCTTGCCAAGCAATTTTGAACTACTTTATATGGAGTCAGGGGGTCATTGTTGACTATAATGGCAGATTGATGGTGATACTTGATTCAACGAGTGGATTAATCTTCCACAAGTCCTTTACGCAACGATTGTGTGAAACAAAGACTACGTACTATGTCATTTTCATGATAGATTGTTGATAAAGATATATCAATTAGTTGCATGCATCTCAATTATGTAAATATCAACATAGTTTCATGAACGGCTATCATCAACCCAATAATGGAACTAGAACGTTGACTCCACGCAATTAATTAGGATTATATTCCTTTTAGTAGGTGAGCAACTCTATATTATGCATGCCAATGACAGGAGTTACTATCACCATCATCTCTACTAATTATCTAATGATTTTAATCAATTAATCCTTTTTTCTTTTCTTTTTTAATATAGGAGCACTGACTGGGGCAACCCGGACGGAGTCAAGTGTGCCAAGGAGACCCTGCCGATATTCCCGAGCGCGACGCAGCGGCTCTTCTTCGGCACGGACCGCCGAATGCACGTCCTCGCCGGCAACGTGACGCGGTCGAGCCCGAAGGTGCCCATCACCTTCCTCGACATCACGACGCTGTCGGAGCTCCGGAAGGACGCCCACACGTCGGTGCACACCATCCGGCAGGGCAACATGCTGACGCCGGAGCAGAAGGCCGACCCCCAGACGTACGCCGACTGCATCCACTGGTGCCTCCCCGGCCTGCCGGACACGTGGAACGAGCTCCTCTACGCCAAGATTGTTTCCCAGCCGTGGCGCTAACGATGGTTCTTAGCCTTAAATTTTCTTTTTCTTTTTCTTTTTCTTTTTCTTTTTTCTATTTTCAAACATTTTTGTTCAAAAGAAATAAAAAAAATATAAGAAATAAGAGAAGGTGGTTGGGGTTAGGTTAAGTGGCAAAGTGGACTACAGTTGTGTAGGTCGGTCTACCTGCTACTACATGTTGTAACATGCATCATCTGTGTTGTATGTATATTCCAATTTGTAACATGAGATGAATATTAAGAAAAGATGACATATAGACGTGCGTGTTAGTGGTGGCTTCTACGAGTAGAACATTCCATTTTTTTCTTGTTCACAACTAGAAAAGTCAGACAAAGAAACTCGGAGGATATTAACTGCAAATTATATATCAAAAATACTATTTGGCTTCCAAAAAATTTGGATGATATCATCTTCTATTATATGATATATGATATATCTGAAAACATGACAGTTAACATAGCAAAATTAAACATTAAAATTAATATTAAAATTATTATTATTATTAAATTTAATTTTAGTATCAAATTAACATGAACATTAATATTAATATTAACATTAACATTAATATTAAAATTAATATTAACATTAAACTAAATTAGCATTAATTAATATTAAATTAACATGAATATTAATATTAATATTAATATTAATATTAATATTAACATCAACATTAATTTTAATTTTAATATTAACATTAACATTAACATTAATATTAAAATTAGCATTAACATTAACAATAACAATAAAAAATCTGGAAATTGCTGAGAAACCCAATTTCGGGGTTGCTTTTTATGATAAACCCACCCGCATGATGGGTTTTATGAAATGTCCAGAATTATATATTTCCACGTTAACTATTCCAATATTTTCTTTAGATGTTCTGTATTTACAAAAAATAATACCATAACTACCCCTCCGCACAAACTCAGATTTGGATTGCGATTCTCGTCGTCATCTTCTTCTTCTGCACGAGAGATCTAAATTCCATTGCTCTCATCTTCAATAGAGATCGCAAAGATCGTTCGTAGTTCACCGTGTTTTTTTTCAGTCGAACAACGATCATCGCTCATCTTCTTCTTCTTCTTCTTCTTCTTTTCCGACAATTAGGTCAATTATGGAGAGAAGATCTTCTTCTTCTTTTCCATAAGAGTTAGCATCGTTTTGAAAGAAGAACGAAAACTCTTGAATCGTTTTGAAAGAAGAACGAAAACTCTTGAATCTTTATTCATGTCAAAAAATTTCCACAAAACAAAAAAATAAAAAATTAGGTTTCTGTCAAATGTTCTCCGTCGATATAACACAAAGAATAGTATTCTCCTACATTTTAACAAGGAGAATGCCATTCTCCGTGTAAATTAACACGAAAAATGCCATTCTCCGTTTTACTAACACGGAGAATGACATTCTCCGTGTTTCTAACACGGAGAATGACATTCTCCAGTGTTTTAACATTTGAATGGTCATTCTCCGTGTAATTTAGCACGGAGAATGGTCATTCTCCGTGTTAAATGACACGAAAAATTCCGTGTTAAATGACACGGAGAATGGTCATTCTCCTACGTTTTAACACTGGGAATGGCCATTCTCCGTATAAATTGACACGGAGAATGGCATTCTCCGTATTTCTAAGACGGAGAACGGCTATTCTCCTACATTTTAACATTCTCCGTGTAAATTAAGACGGAGAATGGCCATTCTCCGTGTAATTTAGCACGAAGAATGGTCATTCTCCGTGTAAATTAAGACGGAGAATGACATTCCCCGTGTAAATTAAGACGGAGAATGCCATTCTCCGTGCATGTTACTAACACAAAGAATGGTCATTCTCCGTGTTACTAACACGGAGAATGGCCACCCTCATGCGAAATTAACATTCTTCGTGTTCTAACACGGAGAATGGTCATTTTCCTGCATTTTATGGTCAGTTAAAACTTTGGAGGGCCATAACTTTTGACTGGGAGGTCGAAACGAGGCCCGGTTTGTCGTAAAATGAGCGTATCTTCGAGGAGCTGAGATTAACAGTTTCTTCATTAGTCGGCCTTCCGAAATTTTTAGAATCACAAAAAAAAGATGTTTTGACCTCCGTTTTAGCACTTTTGCCGTTTGTCTCGGTCTTTCCGAAATTTTTCGACGAGTTTTTGAAGATTTTTGGGAAGAAAACCTAGATTCGAAAGTGAGCAGCGTATGGAAGAAGATGAAGTATCGAAACGTTTTTTAAAAGAGTAGTTTCGTGGGTGTTTTCAATAAATTAGAAGGAAGGACAAAAAGGTCATTCGGAACCCTCTTTATATTTTTTTGCTAATTCTGGGCACGCGATGAAATGTTATTGTGCGGTGGATTTTTCATAAAACTTTTTCGTTTTTTGGATATTTCATAAATTTTTCCTAAAAAATTTGGGTAATTAATTTTTGGGTTAAAACATGACATGACAGCTGTCAGCTGCCATGTCAGTTGTCATGTCATATGCCACATAATGGAAGATGACATTATCCAAAAAATTTGGAAGCCAAATAGCATAATTGATTATATATATACCTATAGAATTAATTACAAATTCCACCTATAGAATTAAATATGTGATGCAATGACAAGCTGTGATTCCCATAACGGTTATATATGAAAATTTCGATTGTGCACTTACAATATGTGGTCTACATATTACATGTGCTAGGACACAACAGAAATAAATCCAAATAATCAAAAAATATCTCCGATAAAATTCACAACCGCAAAGACACAATAGAAATTTAGTCAAATATATAATCAAAGTCAAAAATGGTCATGTGCTTATTTTATGGCATTTTTCTTCAACATGATATTATAGGGTCGATTTGGAATCTGAGATAAACCTCCCGAAGATCATGCGGATGCAAACAGAGTCGGCCCAAGAAGTTGGGTTGTTACATCCGGAGCTAATTTTGGTCGTCCCTTAACCCTTATTGTGGGCCAGTCGTTGAGGTTCACTCGCGACACCAACCTCTTGTAGAGTTACATTGAGCTTGGAGGTTGCCTAAGCAGATAGGGGTTCAGGGTTGTCCATACTTAAAAACTTGTCTGACTTATCTTTGTGCCGGCCATGGATGCAAATAATCCGAGGTAAGGTTAGGGCCATCATGCATATATAGAAGAGTTTCAAAGTGATGAAGGTTTGGATTTTTCGTGCAGAAAAAGAAAAAGGAAAGAAGGTTAGGGTGTTGTGCATAGTGCATACCATGTTTAGTAACCATCCGAACGTATCAAACTTCAACTTCCACTTTTTCATGCATATTAGCTTTCGTTTGCACGCATAGATGGAGCAACATAGGGGAAAAAATGGGTCCACTGGACCCTACAAAAGTTTTTACTTAGTATGCAATTTTTTTAAAAATTACTTAAGGTTTGCACCTACGATCCAAGGGAAAAAAAAATTGTTAGGCTCAAGTTTATGCGTGCAAATACATGCATTTAGCAGGAAAAATAAATAAGCTCAGTAGATCTCTATTAGGTGCAGTGCATACCATGCTTAGTAACCATCGGAATGTATCAAACTTCAACTTCGAGTTTTTCATGCATATTAGTTATTAGTCGGAGAAATAGATGAGAGAAAATAAATAGGAATTCTCGTGGGCTACACTACAGTATGAGCAAGTGTGACTGAACTCATACAAACTTGAAATTCACTGATGATTTTGTAAAAACGGTTCCACCAGTTTAACCTTTTATACAGAGGGTCTTTCTATTTATCTCCTAAGTTCACGGTTGAGTTCATTACATTTGAAAAAAAAAAAGTTATCCTTTAGTCCCACATTGGAAAATGAAACTCACTCACTTGTTCATATAATACTCGTTGGTGTTTTTGCCTTGTAGACTAAAAAGATAGTCCCACATTGCTTACACCAAAGAGCGAGTATCTCTATATAAAGCTTTGCTTGTGTTCAGTGTGCACATGAGGTGTGATGGTGTCGTGGGATTTTTTTTAGTAGGAAAAAAGATTTAACTCCTCAATGAAACATTTATGTTTTTTTGTCATGCTCATGAGATTATTCCCTTAGGAGCTAAGTTCCACGACTCGGACTCGGACGCAAAGTGGCGCTTTGTTGGCACACCACATGTACCGCTGCGGGGCTACGTGTAATGCCCCGCTCCGCACGATGCATTATGCTGAGTCGTTGACTCGAAGAGTTGCGTTGACCCGATTATGTATCGATGCGAATCGATACGAGAGTTACGTTGTCCCGAGCAACGCATCGAACTAAGTCGATGCGAAGAGTTGCCTTGTCCCGAAAAGAATGCATCGAGTGAATCGATGCGAAGCGCCGCGTTGCCCCGAAGGATGAGTGCGTTGAATCGGCTCGAAGATTCTAAGAAATCGAATCGACCAAGGCGCAAGTCCGAATCGATGCAAGTATTGATTTTAGTTGGTTTCGTGTGCAGGTTATACTTTGACACGAAAATATTAGAGGTCGATCTTCGGCAATATTTAGTAAGGGGTCCGCGGAACCAAATCGATGCCTTGCGACGGACGGAAGCGTTGGCACGCTAAGGCAAATCGGACGTACAAACTCAATAAGCACGAAGTGCTCGAATAGCTAAGTCAGGAGAGTGGCCGTGCAACAAAGTTATGAAATCGAGCCGCATCGGCTCGGCGAAACGAGAAAGGCGTATCGACTCAAGGTGGGAGGATTGACTTCTTTTTACTCCTTCATTCGATAAGTCAAATATATCATTGTATGCTAAAAGTTAACCTATCGACGCCACGGGCGTGGTCCGATCGGAAGTAAATCATAATGTGTGTCGAACACTAAGTTAGTACAATTGAAATGAAACGTGCATCAAATGCACAAGTCGCTACGGAACATTAGATATCGCTAAGGCGAGCGCCTCGGTGCGCAAACCGCAATAACATGGGATAACTGTACTCGGCGAGTGCCTTAGTGCACGAACCATACCGTGCCTTCGTGCACGAGTTAGAACGGCTAGAACATTGAAAGACAATAGGCGAGCGCCATATCGCGCAAGCCCCGAACATTGAATGCTAAGTTATAGAACATTTGGAATACGGTCGGAACGTGCCTACATGCACGGGATAATAAAAGATGGCTTCGTTGCGAAAGAATACAGTTGTGGCATGAATGTGGCGGGACTGTCGGATATGACATAATGCCTCGAAAGATGTTCGAGACCTTCGGGTCATTCGGTTGACGAGCATTGAGTTGAGGCATGATGCCATGGAAACATTGAAACGAAGAATGAAACGTAAGAACATAGAATTGATAACGGAGAAATGCGAGATGATAATGCGGCATGGTGCCCTTCGAAACGTTTGCAGCCTTCGGGCGTTCGTTGAGAACATTGGAGCGTTGTGCCAATTGAAATAGAGATAAGCGAACTTGCTTGGTTGTATGAAATATAAGATTCGTTGCATGGTCAAATGGACTTAAAGACTATTGCCCGTGCACGGGTGTTTCTTCCCTCGAACGTGATCACCAGGGCGCTGGGACCGTTCGGCCTAGGAGGGACTGCAATAATCGGTATTGTTGGTGCACTTTGACTAGACGGGTAGCGACTGGCTAGTGAATGTGATAAGCCACTTACACGAGTACTTCGGGGGTCCTCTGATTGTGGTTAGCAACCACAACTGAGTGATTGTCGTCTTACATATTCGATTCGATAAAATAAGTCCATTCTAGCCCGAAAAGCTAGTGACCTTCATATAGATAAGGGCGATGGGTTTGGAAGTGCAAGGTATGCGTATATCCTGCATGGACGGATTCTGAATAGAGGACACTAATAACATGACAGGGATGGATTACGGCGTATTCACCTTGCGACGACGCAAGGGCGAGTGCATCGACTTGGTAAGTCGCGCCACGAATCAAACACGAGATTGCTTGTTTGTTGCCTATTCAATTCGATAACATGTTGCTATGATAAATGCTTTACGCTTTCGAAGATGCCATGAAATTGACCCTAAGGAGAACATAGCAAGATCATAAGCTAAGTTGCATGAATCAACATAAAGATTAAAATGTCGGTTTGAAAATATGATTCTTTGCTTCAGTACATGCGAGGACGAACGTACTGATCCCCCACCAGCTTCATGCAGGGTGCAAGGAATGGATTGCTCGTGGCGAAGCATTGCTTGAACGTGTTAAGGCTTGGAATGCCGAAGCGCATTGAAGCGTGCTATCGCATTGACGCTCGGACTACGTAGCTGGATTGATGCGGCCGAGATATAGAAGGCATGATGTATGGAACGGTGAAATCCTTTGTGGGCAAGAGAGAACCTGAGTATTGTAGCCAATCTGGCATATATTGTTAGGCTATCGAAAGCCATTGTAACCTCAGTTTCGGATATCAATAAAGAGAATTGTTTTGTATACTTTGTTTCCTTTCGTTGTTAATATCGAATCAAAAGATAACCATTTGAGAACTTGTCATCTTGCCTTGCACGAGCGCAACTCCAGGTTCGTGCGGCATCACGCCCCCTGCGAGGACGATGATTCGGGTGATTCCGGGTCGGGGCGTGACAAATTGGTATCAGAGCTCTAGGCTCAATTTCCTCTGGACGCTTGCTTCATTTCAGTTCTAAAAGTTGCCCACCACCAATCGAAATCACTCTTGACTCTACTCGATGCCGCACTGGATGTTCCATACAATAAGTCTAATACAAATCATGTAATTTTGCCGCGTGTTGTATGGAAATTACATGGTGTTACGGAAAAGTCGGGAAGGTTTGTTGCTGAAAGTGCAACAAGTTGCGAGATATGAATTCGAGAATTTGTTGCCGTAGATGCAACACGTCGTGAATTGTAGTTTGAGATATTCATTGTTTACAACGAACGATATGAGAAATGTTGGTTGCATCGATACAATGATAGTCGTGGAATGTTGCTGCAGCAATTGCCACGCGTTGATTGTAATGATGCGTTGAAAAGAAAATGAAAGTTCATATTGAATGTGTCGAACGGATTCACATATCAATTTCGAATGTGCGTTGAGATGAAAAGCGATAAGTCAATATCGAATGTGTTAAAACGGATTTGAGCATTGACTTTGAATGTCGAAAATGAAATGTTGCACGATGTGCAATGCGTATCGAGAATAAATCGATGCACGAGGTGCAGTAAATATCGGAAGTAAATCGTTGCACGATGTGCAATGCGTATTGAAAGTAAAATTATTGTACGTGGTGCAACGCGTATCAAAATAATCGATGCACGAAGTGCAACGGATATCAAAAATAAATTTTTGCACAAGATGCAACGAAAGAAAATAAAAAGTTATAAATCGAGAAACGAAATCGGTTCGGTTGCGCGCCGAACTGTGTTGGCAAATGAATGCATTGGCCGAGTTGCGTCGGATTTTGATTAATCAGAGTTATGGTTGTGATCAAGCACGATCACTGCGGAAATCGTGAGTCGGAAGAGATCGTTGGTTTGTAAAGAGTACGTTGCGACGGAAATGACTTGATTTCCGGGTGGTATATGGCATACTACCGGTTCGATGAATGACTCGATTCAGAGTGGTATATGCAATACCACTTATGCGATGAATTGCATCGACGTATGGTGAGAATTGTGGAAGGTTTGTCCGCAACGGACGGGATAGCACCGAGACTCGATTGAGAATTTGTACGACGGCATGTTGATGCAAGTGTTCTTCGACGATCGGTTAGAACGGTAAGGCGGGGCTTGTATCATGGAATGATACGTTGAATGAAAATTTATGTGTCGGTCGAATGACGGGAATTAGCGAAACGATTATGCCTTGAGGCAACGATCGGATCGACGGGATAGAAAACTCGAAACGTTGGAATCGAATCACATAACTTGCGATTTCGATAGAAATGTTGGGCGAGACGAAATGTAATCGGATCGCACGATGTGCGACTTCGGTAAGAAAGTTGGTTGACGCGAGTAATCGTGCCTAAGAAATAGTTGGTTACGTTACGGCCGAACTCATTTGAGTACGACTGAAAATACGCGAAACTTAGAGGACGAGATCGTATGACTTGAGGGTTCGATGTTGGATAATCGGTAACTCAGTTACGCGATCAAAGTATAGCGGGATGCGGCAAATCAGAGAATGAGTCGATGCGTATGGAAAAGTTTGTTGCGAACTTGGATGTATGCGATGCGAGCTAAGTTGACGTTGAGACGGATTCAAAGTTGACCCTTACGTTATCGAAATGGATACGGCGTATCGAGATCGATACGTAAGAAAACGTAAACGATGTGAGAATACAAAATAGAGTGTGCCTCGCGCTATGAAATTTTGTAAGTAACGATACGAGAATGAATGAACTTGGTTGATCGTAAATTTTGTGATTGATCAGGGCGAGACTATAAGTCATCGACGATTGCTCGATGCGTATAGCATCTCGTGTGTCGACCCGCGAATAAGATAGACTCGAACTCGATGCGAGTAGATGCATCGCGAATAGCAGAATCATTGACGGTAGTGCATGACTTGCCTCGGAGGATAGTTGCGCATCAGTTGCGCCGATAGAAATGGTTATGTGCGGATTGGATAGTCGCATAGAATCGTCGGAACGTGATTTGGCTCCGAAATAAGATATAGCATGGTTCGTATTAAACTGTCCTTCGTTAATGATCCACAATTATCGAGCGTAGCTTCGGGGCAGCTGACCCTAGAAGACTTGACCGCCAAATCAAATTGAATGCTGCAGACCGTAAGATGACCCATGCGATATCGCATAAAGGATTGCATCGATAACAAATTTACGTGATGCATATTGACGATAAGTCTAGGCGATCGAGAATTGTTGGAACAACTTTCGATTGAGAATGATATAAATAGATTTTGAGTATTCGTCGGATGGATACTTGAATGGTTATGTTGGTCGACGATAGAACTTGAAATTCACCCGCAAACTTGGTGATTCGGATAGGCGATGGCGAGAATCGTGCTATGCACGAGAGGGAACGGTAAGGAAATGACTTACGAGTTATGTCGTTAGATTCGGATTTACCTTGCAACTGAGCTTGCGTAGATCGAAACTTACATTCGATGTTGCGAGACGGATAAGTTGGAAATTTGGCTAGTGAATTCCTATTCGCTAGGAATCGAACGTAAGGCGTATCGTAAAGACTTTCGTATCAAGGCGATCATTGTCTTGAGCACCGTCGCCTTGATGTAAACTTTGTGTCGGATAGATTGTGGCCTTTGTGCAATGTCAATTTAAACTTGCATCGGAAGGATTTGAGCACGGTGTCTAGGTAAGTCACCTAGCGGACATAGTTCGAATGTTGATGCTTTTGTAAGTCAACAAAAGAAAACCATGTCGAGATAGGATACGAAGTAAAACATCAGAAATCGTTGGATAGTGATGCCGAGCGCACGGCGTTGCGGAGACTCGTTGTGATCGGATGCGCGACGGCTTTACGCGACGCGTAGAATTGATAGTCCCGATGAAACATACAAAGTGAGAAATGCGATTTTTAAATCGCACCATGTGCCTTGATTTTGTTGGGCGATCACACATGTATCAATATGCATGTGCACAAGAATTGCGAGAACAAGTAATAGAGCCAAGTCTGATTGAGAATACGAGATGGTAAGTGATTGAGAATGAGAAGTTACATGTTAGCGTTGTTCCGATATCTTACAACTAAGCTTGGCTGAAATGCGTATATTGGTGGGACGCCTAAAATATGTGTATGATTCCAAACTAAGTTGTACGATCCAAACGATAGTGAGACGAGATCGTGGAACGATCTAATGAAACTCTTAGAAATTTAGTATTGGTTTCGGTTCGGGACGAACCTTGTTTTGAGTGGTATATTCTGTAATGCCCCGCTCCGAATGGTACATTATGCTGAGTCGTTGACTCGAAGAGTTGCGATGACCCGATTATGTATCGATGCGAATCGATACGAGAGTTACGTTGTCCCGAGCAACGCATCGAACTAAGTCGATGCAAAGAGTTGCCTTGTCCCGAAAAGAATGCATCGAGTGAATCGATGCGAAGCGCCGCGTTGCCCCGAAGGATGAGTGCGTTGAATCGGCTCGAAGATTCTAAGAAATCGAATCGACCAAGACGCAAGTCCGAATCGATGCAAGTATTGATTTTAGTTGGTTTCGTGTGCAGGTTATACTTTGACACGAAAATATTAGAGGTCGATCTTCGGCAATATTTAGTAAGGGGTCCGCGGAACCAAATCGATGCCTTGCGACGGACGGAAGCGTTGGCACGCTAAGGCAAATCGGACGTACAAACTCAATAAGCACGAAGTGCTCGAATGGCTAAGTCAGGAGAGTGGCCGTACAACAAAGTTATAAAATCGGGCCGCATCGGCTCGGCGAAACGAAAAAGGCGTATCGACTCAAGGTGGGAGAATTGACTTCTTTTTACTCCTTCATTCGATAAGTCAAATATATCATTGTATGCTAAAAGTTAACCTATCGACGCCACGGGCGTGGTCCGATCGGAAGTAAATCATAATGTGTGTCGAACACTAAGTTAGTACAATTGAAATAAAACGTGCATCAAATGCACAAGTCGCTACGGAACATTGGATATCGCTAAGGCGAGCGCCTCGGTGCGCAAGCCGCAATAATATGGGATAACTGTACTCGACGAGTGCCTTAGTGCACGAACCATACCGTGCCTTCGCGTACGAGTTAGAACGGCTAGAACATTGAAAGACAATAGGCGAGCGCCATATCGCGCAAGCCCCGAACATTGAATGCTAAGTTATAGAACATTTGGAATACGGTCGGAACGTGCCTACGTGCACGGGATAATAAAAGATGGCTTCATTGCGAAAGAATACAGTTGTGGCATGAATGTGGCGGGACTGTCGGATATGACATAATGCCTCGAAAGGTGTTCGAGACCTTCGGGTCGTTCGGTTGACGAGCATTGAGTTGAGGCATGATGCCATGGAAACATTGAAACGAAGAATGAAACGTAAGAACATAAAATTGATAACGAAGAAATGCGAGATGATAATGCGGCATGGTGCCCTTCGAAACGTTTGCAGCCTTCGGGCGTTCATTGAGAACATTGGGGCGTTGTGCCAATTGAAATAGAGATAAGCGAACTTGCTTGGTTGTATGAAATATAAGATTCATTGCATGGTCAAATGGACTTAAAGACTATTGCCCGTGTACGGGTGTTTCTTCCCTCGAACGTGATCACCAGGACGCTGGGACCGTTCGGCCTAGGAGGGACTGCGATAATCGGTATTGTTGGTGCACTTCGACTAGACGGGTAGCGACTGGCTAGTGAATGTGATAAGCCACTTACACGAGTACTTCGGGGGTCCTCTGATTGTGGTTAGCAACCACAACTGAGTGATTGTCGTCTTACATATTCGATTCGATAAATATATGTCCATTCTAGCCCGAAAAGCTAGTGACCTTCATATAGATAAGGGCGATGGGTTTGGAAGTGCAAGGTATGCGTATATCCTGCATGGACGGATTCTGAATAGAGGATACTAATAACATGACAGGGATAGATTACGGCGTATTCACCTTGCGACGACGCAAGGGCGAGTGCGTCGACTTGGTAAGTCGCGCCACGAATCAAACACGAGATTGCTTGTTTGTTGCCTATTCAATTCGATAACATGTTGCTATGATAAATGCTTTACGCTTTCGAAGATGCCATGAAATTGACCCTAAGGAGAACATAGCAAGATTATAAGCTAAGTTGCATGAATCAACATAAAGATTAAAATGTCGGTTTGGAAAGATGATTCTTTGCTTCAGTACATGCGAGGACGAACGTACTGATCCCCCACCAGCTTCATGCAGGGTGCAGGGAATGGATTGCTCGTGGCGAAGCATTGCTTGAACGTGTTAAGGCTTGGAATGCCGAAGCGCATTGAAGCGTGCTATCGCATTGACGCTCGGACTACGCAGCTGGATTGATGCGGCCGAGATATAGAAGGCATGATGTATGGAACGGTGAAATCCTTTGTGGGCAAGAGAGAACCTGAGTATTGTAGCCAATCTGGCATATATTGTTAGGCTATCAAAAGCCATTGTAACCTCAGTTTCGGATATCAATAAAGAGAATTGTTTTGTATACTTTGTTTCCTTTCGTTGTTAATATCGAATCAAAAGATAACCATTTGAGAACTTGTCATCTTGCCTTGCACGAGCGCAACTCCAGGTTCGTGCGGCATCACGCCCCCTGCGAGGACGATGATTCGGGTGATTCCGGGTCGGGGCGTGACACTACGCGCTTGCGCTGCTGCGTGCATGCAGACCTGTACACCTGTGCTGTTGGGAGGTTGCACGTGCAAGCGCATCGACGGACAGGCTGTTGCGCGCATGAGCGCTGTTGGTGGTTAATTAGGCTATTTGGTAGACTTTAGCGGTTATGGAAAGATTGAGTCAATTATTCAGATCCGTTTTTTATGGCATTTGAATTTAATTCAGTTATATCTTTCTATTATTCGCTCTTATCTTTTAGCAATCAGTTGGCGGCCAGGATTAGGGTTATGGTTTCCACCCAACTCTATAAATACTCTCTTCGTGCTTCCTTTGAGAACTTACTTCAAAATTGAGAGACGAAGAGGGTTGTGTGGTCGCTGCATTCGGAGTCCAAAGGAGTTCGGCGAGTTCGTAAAGGAGGCGACGACGAGCGTTCCAGAAGTTCCTTCAGAACTTGCTGGTTCCTAGGAGCAGATCATAGTAGAGCGAATCTTTCTTTGAGCAACGGTGATCTTCATCACCCCAGCATAGTTTCCTTTCTTTCTTACTTCTTTCTTCTTCTTCTCCTAGTGGCTTAAGAAATTAGAAAAGCAAATTTATTTGCAAGAGGTCTCCAAAATCCTACAAAGTCATAACAGAGAGCAAATTTATTTATAAGAGGTCTCTACGTCTGACAGTTGCTATATCATAACAGAGAGTAAATTTATTTGCATGTGATCTAAATTTTGATCGTTCTTACATCTAGATCTGTTTCGGGATAACAATACTTTCTCATTCTTGCTTGCTTGTGAGTTGTTGTTGGCTAGCCTTATAGGTCATACACACGTGTTGCCATTTGGCTCAACTCAGTTTACTACGTGTGTTACTTATGTAGGTACCACATTTGTCGGCACCGAATGTCGATCTGAACTTCATTTTCGTGTTTGGGTTGAGACCTAACATAATTTTTATTTCTCTCTTTAAAGTTTTGACCATTTTGAGGCTATCCTTCCTCCCAAAACCAAAATATATATTTTTTCCATTTGGTTTCTCCATTTCATTTCTAATTCATCGTATCTTTTGGACAAAAACTCACAGTACCCTTCTCCTCCTTGACAATGACAGCTCCTTCGATCCTCACATGTAAGAGCATCATTAGTAAGGCCCGTCCCATTTTTTGGATTCTAGATTTAGAATGTAGGAACTCATTTTGTAGAATAGTAAGTCTCATTCCTAGTTCCAATTTCTACAATTTCGGTCCCATCCCACCCATAGGTGCTAAGGGTTGGGCCTCTCAATTTCTAAATTCTAGATTGTAGGAACTCGTTTTGTAGAATAGTAAGTTCCAATTTGGAGCCCAACTTTCTAGACTATAGACTTTATATTATTTTTTTGCTACATCAATTTTTGACCACACAATCTTTGGGACCGGAGCTCACTTTACCATTTCCTACTATTCTCATACAAATCCAACCCATTCTATATTTACCTTTTTTCTGAAAATTTGGGCCCCAAATTGCATTTGAGAGTCCCAACTACTAATGATGCTCTAACAAGCTCTTCTTCCTCACCCCCAACCTATTTGGAAACGCTTCTTTTTTCCTTTCATCCATTATTCACAAACTTTATCGTAGTTGCAGTTGCTATCACTTATGTAGTGAAATCAAAAAATGCTACTTTTAAAATTTCATTGTATATTTGAAAATCCGTGGGGGTGTAGCATGTCGGTTAGAATCTCTCCTAGATGTTGCTCGTCAGCCCAGAGAAAATGACACCTAAAAAAATTATATATTTGAAAATGTGACTTTGTTTCTTAAACAAAGAAAATAGTAAATAATGGCAGTGACAACATCCCCAAATTCAGTGACCTTAGGAACGAGGTGAAAAAAGGGTGACAGGAATTAGGGGATCCACCCTTCTATTGTTCATTTTTAAATGTGTGCTAATTAGTTTTTAATTTGAAATGTAATAGATTTGATATACCCTTAAACAAACAAACTTAGGCCTCGTTTGGTACATTGTAATGTAATCGTAATCGTAATGTAATCAAATGAAAAAAATAAAGGACTGAACCAGTCACAATTATCTATACCACATGATTCCATAGCCTACCCGATGTGGGACTAATTTACCAACTCCATTGTCACCTCCATTTAAGGGCCCACCTTAGCCATTCGACCCAACATATTGCCATGTCGATCCGTTCGACCACATAACCAAATCGATACGTTCATCAACACAACCATTGTGTGCCTCGAACCAATTAGAGTCATCCAAATCAATCCCGTAATAATGGACCCTGATACCACTTGTTGGGAACGCGGTGTGACCCGAACCGGAGTTGATCCATGAGGTGCGATATTGAATTAGACCCATATGTCTTAAAAGAGAATTCTCTTGTAACGCTTGAACTAATTCCAATTATCTATATCGTATGATTCTATTGACTAACCAATGTGGGACTAAATTACCAGCTCCATTATTGTCATGACCCGCACCCTGATTAGGGGCACGAGTACGTGGTTACGTCCAGCCTACGCCGCAGAATCGGCGGTAGAACGCTATATAGGTCGTCTACAAAAACTACACTAAACAGTATAAAGGTACCTGTACAGTATATACACTCCGAATAGAGGTGACATAGCAATACAGTCTCAATCACAAAGTAAAACTAAGGTAGATAGCACGGAAAGGAAATATGATAAATGAAAGCAGAAAATAAGTTCGAGATCCACACAAGCCCAAAGCTATACACAACACCACAGAGTCACAGAAAATAAATATAAGCTACTACAGTCTAAAACAAGAAGCTGGATCTCAGTCCAGGCAAGCCTAACTAAACTAACTACTCTGGGAGTGCAAAGTCTAGTGGCTCTACTAACAAGCCACGGTCTAGGTCTACTCCATCTGACTCGACCCCATAATAGGTCGGACAATCTGCCTCAAAATTATCCGTAATATATCAACAGTATCCTGTCAGAAAAATGAGCAAGTACAAACACCAACAGCGGTTCCATATGAATTGACAAATTCTATAAGAGACAGTATAATGAAATACAAGACAAAATCAACAGAAAATATATATCAAGATGTGAGTACTGAATAGGACGACAATATATATATATAGGATGACTTGGGAACTATTCGAAAATCGAGTTACAACTCTTAAACCAAACAAGGACCGGGGTTGTAACCCTTCTCCCGAATAGAACTTAGCCTCCTACGATAATAAATATAAAAGGTGCCTTGAATTATTAGTGCGTTATGTGATCGGCTTGGGAAAATATGATCAGACTTTCCATCCGACCGGCTATGAACAATGTGTACAATAGAGCGGTAAGGCCGGTCACCATGGAAAGCTATGAACGATGTAGGGTAAGGCTTTACCCGTCATGAGACGAGGGTATAGCTATGAACAATGTATAGAACAATGTGGGAATTTTGATCACACAACCACTAATAACTCTCCCATCCCCGAATAGTATAATGGATCTGGACATGACACGTCATGAAACGGATTCCATAAGAGGGTAGCAAGTCCCCTTAGGAATCGGTGTCTATACCAATACATGGAAATAAGACAGAATATGTACCAATATACCATGAAAATCTAGGAACAACATCCCATGTCATGATCCAACATATACTAGTCCGTGAACTATCGTGACTGGAAATCGAGTAAGACACTACAACTGAATCGGATATAGCAGATATCAAGACAATGAAAACTATCAGTGAATGTACTCGCCTGCGGTCCTGAGCTAATAAGGTGAACAGATGCTCAGAGTAATCACAGACCTAAAGATGAGATATCATAAGTCAAAATAGGGTTTAATAATGAAAAAGAAGCTAATCAAATCATGATATACAAGTCTAAGTCAAACTAGGTCATACTGAGTCAAACTAGAGCAAACAAGGTCACAGAAAGTCAATCCAAGTCAAACTAGGTTAATCTGGGTCAAAGGTTGACTTACAGTTGACTTTTGGTTAACTGGTCAACTCTGATCAACTCTAGGTCAATCCTAGGTCAAACTAGGCAAATGTTGACTAGCAGTTGACTTTCAGTCAACTGGTCAACTCTGGTTTGGTTTTGGGTCAATTCTAGGTAAAGTGTTGACTCGTAGTTGACTTTGGTCGAAAAGTCAACTCTTGGTCAACGGGGGTCAAAACTAGACTAAACTACCCTTATCTAACCATTACCTACCAAGACAACCCATTTCTAATCCCATCTTAACAATCAAAATCCCTTCTTAGACTTTACCCCAAAATCCTACTTTTACCCTCTAAGATACTGATTTGTATCTTAAGATACCCACTCATCTACATCCTAAGATAACTAACGTAGATACTAGATACTAGTAAGATACCAACCTATATCTTATCCCAAGATACCATATACCTTAGTCCTATTGATATCCTAATATCAATACCTTAGTTGAAAACACAATACCTTAGTCTAGGTATAAATACCTTAACTACTAAGATACCAATCTTAGATATCTAATATCTATCATAAGCTACTAGCTAACCAATAACTTAAATTTCTAACCTTAGTTATCTAGTTAAACCCAATACCTTACCTTGTAATAAGGTAAACCTATCACCTTAAGATAAGATAAGATAAACCATTACCTTGGTTGGAAACTAAAACCTTAACCTCTAATACTAATACCTTAAATATCTAGCCTCTAACCATTCACCCTAATTATTAGATAGACAATACCTTAGTAGCTAATACCTTAGTATAAAGTAAACCCCCTCTACCTTGTAGATAAGTCCCCTTTACCTTGTAGGTAAATACATTACCTTAAGGTACTAGGCAAATACCCAAAATATCCTAAGATACCACTATGGTATCTCAAGATATCACTCTATATCCTAACTTATACCTCTAATATAAGATACTAATCAACTCTAACATATAACTTCTAACCATCTATTCTAACTTAGAAACCTAACACAACTAACATCCACTAACTAATATCTAACCATAACATATATGTATATATATCCGTCTCTAACTCTAACCAACTAACATATGTCATCTATAACTAACAATAACATAGACTAACATAACTAATTATCTAACTTATACAAGCTATCACTATCTAACTTCTAAGATATCTCTAACCTCTACATAGATTCTATCATAACCACTATCATACTAACATATCCATACATACAACATTTAAATTCTTCTCCACTCCAATACTAACACACACACAAACACGTATACCAAATCCACCACCCTTCTCTTCTAACACACCTACACACATCTATATACAAACACACTACCACTCAACCAAAACACAATCACTCAACAAACCACACTAGCCTCAAGTCAAATAGGATGGCATGATCCTCCCAACTCTCTCACCTTCACAACACACATACTACACTACCATCTATACAACATCAAACACACACTAGCACATATCCTCTATCAATCTCACTTCTCTCCACTAACCACATACATCCTTATCTCATTCAAACACACACACTATACTAACATATATTACATAACAATAATATATATATATATATCTATATACATATATGTACTATATCATACATATTCTTGACAACTTATGATACCTACATTCATATGATATCCATACTAGGCTCATATGTTACACAAAATGCCTACGTCGCATAGTCACTCTTCTACTTAAAATCAATACTGTATCAATTGGGCCTTCACTAAATTCTAGGATTAAAGTATGTTGTAGCTCTTCGTGTTAGCTTTCCGAAACTTCAAACGGATCGCATTTTCGTGTCCGGAAGCTCCCGGAATCGCGAAAACACTGAAACGCGTTCGTCTTTCGTACAGCTGACACTCAAACAATTCTACAGAAAGTTCTAGAACAAATTTGGCCTATTAATATATATTTGGAAAGCTAACTTCGATACGGTTCTTTTAAAAAAAATAGGAGATTAATTGGAGTTCTGAGCTAAAAGTTATGGCATTTCTAAGTTGCTCTGGCTACTAAAAACGTGGATAAAAATTATGACGAATTTGGGTTGTTTTGAACAAAAAAAAAATACATGTAGGCCAAGATACTTGGATACCAACATAGCTATCTAAATAAAACTTATTCTAACCATCCTAACTAAGATCAATCCACTCTCTAACCATCCTAAAACTGAAATTAAACCACAAATAGCCTATTTACATAAACACAAACACATGGGGTGTCCTATATTGGAAACTCCACAAGTAGGACACCAAACCTATTCAAACTTCCTAAAGAGGACTCCAAAGAGCCTCAAATTAAAATCTAATGGTTGTACATGCATGGGGGTGGATCCTATGGATTCAAATCTAACTAAAATGCAATAGAAATTGAAATAGAGAGATGGTTATACCTATTGGAAGTGGGATCCCAATGATACACTCAAATGATACGGTTTCGACACGAAAGCTCCTCCAAAATGGACACCCTTCCTTGCTTCTTGCTCCCAATCCTTGCTAGCACCTCCTCCTTGGTTGAATGAGAAGAAATGGTGAAAGATTGGAAGAAGAATGGAGGGATTTGGAGATCAAAATCAAGAGGGAAGCTCTCAAGTTTGGAGAAGAACAAATTTGGGGAAAAAAAGAGGCAAGTATGAAATAAAAGAGAGGGACACCTCTCCCCCTATAGGTGGCTGTCCATAATGCCCTAATGGGCCTATGTGAAATGTCCAAGATGTCCCTACAAGTCTCCTTTGGGTCAACTTAAGTCATGACAAGGTTTGTGGTCAAAAAGGTCAAGTTTAAGTCTCTAATTTAACCATTCTAAGCAAGTGGAATTAGTCTAATGACACTAACTTAATTAGTGAGATTTGTGGGCTATGACTAACTAATCTTGGGGTCCCGTCTAGAGTTTAAGCTACCCGGGTCACTAACACAAGTCGGAACGAAATGAAACTCAAACCCGACTAAACAAATCCCGTAAAATCAATATTAAAATATAAAATTTCTAAAATATTAAAATATGAAAAAAATGACCAAAATTACAATACATTAATTTAAATATTTTTAAAATAATCTAAAATTCACCAATTAATCAAAATTCTAAATAATTTAAAAGTCACAAAATGACCAAAATACCCTTAGCCGAAAAAGTGGTAATTAGCTAAACTAATCACATAGGTTAGGCCTCCATGGTCATGGTTAGTCTATAGGCTAAGCAGCTCTAAGGTTACACTAGCCAAAGAACAAAATCACAAAACACTAATTTAATTATATTAAAATAATTAAAATTTATCAATAAATCAATAACATGATTTAAACCTATTATTAAATAATCAATTTTATAAAAGTTTAAAATTATCCTCATTTTAGAAAAGTGGTGGTTACAATTATCACCTCTTTTGAGCGTTCAACCGGAAACGATATACAATCCAACATTACAATGAATCAAACGGAATCTTAGTCAAAATTGGACGATGAGAAAAAGTCTACAGAAAAATTAACGATAAGAGAAGGAGGTACATACGTGAGGGGTGTTTCCTATAATTAACCCTATGAAATGTTTACCTTGACAAATTATTGCAGCCCAACAATTTGAAGCATGATTAGATTTTGAATTTTTACAAAATAAATAACACCAAGACCTATAGGCCGACCCTAGCCCCAGACCCAACCCATTCTAGCTCGATCCGATTCTACACGAGTAGTCGTGGGTCAGGGGTGAGCATTCGGTTAAGTCGGTTCAAATCGAACCGAATAATCGAAAATTGAATTGGACATACAATCGAATAAGCAAAACCGAAATCGAACCAAAATGATCCATAGCTGAGTCAAACCGAACCGAATTAAATCGATTCAGATTTTGATTTTTGTTTTTAAATAAAAAAAAAAAAAAAAAATATATATATATATATATATATATATATATATATATATATATATATATATATATATATATATTTATATATATATATATATATATATATATATATATATATATATATATATATATACAAAGGTTCTTCTTATTAAAACTGAACAATTACAATAGAAGAGCTTATAACAGCGCTCCTTCTCAAAACCTCACTACAGCTAACCAACCCTGCTCAGGAGACGAGCTTACTCCAGCGTTCCTTCTTCTAGCAGCGCCCCTGGGTTCCTCGCGTCCTCAGCGATTCAGACTCCCCTTGATCTTCTTCACCGCTCCTCTATAATTTTGATGTCGTTATTTATGTTATTGAGCAGTCCAGAGTATGAGTTACCTCTTCCTTCGAAAATTCGACTATTACGCTCCCGCCATATGTGCCATGCTACGGCTAGAAGTCGAATTCGCACCCTTCGATAATTTTGCTGCCCTTGATCTCGCATCCCTCTGATCTCATCCACCACGTCCATCTGACCAGTCCGCCTTCTACTAGCTAAACCCAAGCCCCTTCTGTAATTCTGCCATATCATATCAGAGAAAGGGCATTCAAAGAATAGGTGGTTTCGCATTTCATTGTTCCCTCCACACAACACACAATTTGGATTTGGGATATGGACTCCAAATCGGAGTAGTCTCTCCCTGGTTAGGAGTCTATCCCTTATAGCTTTGTATAGGCACAATTTCTATTTGCTAGCCGCCCCCTTGACCCATATGTCACCCCCAGTTTTTGAATTATGGGTATTTTTGTCATTTTCCAAGTTTTATAATTTTTGGAAATTTTATTTGATTTTATAGGATTTTTAGGGATTTGTTTGATTTAGTTTGAATTTTATCCAATTTGGACTTAAGTTGGAGACCCGGGTAGTCTGGACCCTAGTGGGACCCATATACTAGCTGGGCTTGGCCCACATGCCATCCTAACTAGGCTAGAAACCATAAATCAATACTTCCATGGCTTAACTAGTCATTTTAGAGGCTTAATTAGTCATTAGAAGTCAAACCGAACCAAACCAAACCAAACCCGAAAAGAACAAAACCAAGTCTAATGGGTTGGGGGCTTAATGGGTCTCCACCCAAACCCATTAAACCCCTATGGCCGGCCATGTATAGGCCACCTCCCCCTCCCCTATGCTTCATCTCTAAGTAATCCCTCTCTCTCTCCATTTCATTCTTTTCTTTTTGAGTTCTTCTTCTTCCTCAAGGAAATCAATTAGGTAAGCTCATTTAACCCTCATTAATTCCTCTATTTCATTTACTCCTTCACAATAAATGTAGAGGAGATCATTCTCCATATTATGACCATACCTTTTATAGGTTTTCCTAAAAACCTAGTTTAAGGATTTATTAGGGGTTTTCCTTTTTAGAGAGGAATATATATATAATATATATATATATATATATATATATATATATATATATATATATATATATATATATATATATATATATATATATATAAAATAAAAAAAAATATAATATATATATATATATATATTATATTTTTTTTTATTTTATATATATATATATATATATATATATATATATATATATATATATATATATATATATATATATATATATATATATATATATATATATATATGTGTGTGTGTGTGTGTGTGTGTGTGTGTGTGTATATATATGTATTGTGTGTGTGTATAGAGGAGAGTGGTGGTGGTGGTGTCAGGAGAGAGTGTGTGTGTCTATATATATTTACATGTGTGTGTGTATGTATTTATATATATATATAGATAGTGTGTGTGTGTATGTATTTATATATATAGGTAGGAGTGTGTGTGTGAGTGTCTATATATATATATATATATATATATATATATATAAATATATATATATATATATATATATATATATATATATATATATATATATATATATATATATATATATGTAGATGTGTTGTGTGTTTGAGAGTCTATATATATATAGATAGATAGCTAGATGTTTAGATAAATATATAAATAGATATATATATAGAGAGAGGGAGGGAATGAAGAGAATAAGAAGTAGCAGCAATAGCAGTAGGAAGCAGGAGCAGCAGCATTAGCCATAGCAGCAGCAGCAGCATTAGCCATAGCACTGGCAGCAGCAACAGTTAGCATGAATAGCAGTAGGAGCAGCAGTATACGGAGAATAAGGAGAAGGAGACGGAGAATAAGGAGAAGGAGACGGAGAATAAGACGGAGAATAAGGAGAAGGAGACGAAGAATAAAGAGAAGGAGACGGAGAATAAGGAGAAGGAGAAGGAGAATAAGGAGAAGAAGAATAAGAAGAAGAATAAGACGGAGAATAAGGAGAAGAAGAATAAGAAAAAGAATAAGACGGAGAATAAGGAGAATGAGACGAAGAATAAGGAGAAGGAGAAGGAGAATAAGGAGAAGAAGAATAAGAAGAAGAATAAGACGGAGAATAAGGAGAAGGAGACGGAGAATAAGGAGAAGGAGAATAAGGAGAAGAAGAAAAAGAAGAAGAAGAAGAAGAAGAAGAAGAAGAAGAAGAAGAAGAAGAATAAGGAGAAGGAGAATAAGAAGAAGAATAAGACGAAGAATAAGAATAAGGAGAAGGGAAGGAAATAAGAGAAGGAGAAGGAGAAGGAGAAGGAGAAGGGAATGTAGGAAATCAAATTAGAGAGGGTTTGTGAGTGATTCGAATTTAGTGAAAGGGTAAATTAAGATATTAGCCTACGGCCAAGATATGGGTTTTGGAGTTCAAGATGGACTCGGATATGGGTTGACTTCCAATGTTCTCCTATGACCAAGGTTGACCTAACTAGACTTGTCTTGACCTAGAATGACAGAATAGGATTTAAATTGATTTGACTTTACTTCCTAAATATAGTATTGATACGTCTTGTTATCTATAGGTCCTCGAGGCGCTGCATTGGATCCAGTTGACATATTATATCATATCACAGGCGAGTACATTCTCTGATAACTTTTTTCCAATTTATGATAATTGTTATGATTCATGTACTTAGTGTAGATATGCTTATTCCTGACACATGGTTCTCACGGATTGGTATTCCTGGATCTCGACGAGAGATGTTGCTCCTTGTTATCTTGGGATGTATTGTGCAAGCTCCCTTGTAGCTCTTGCACAATATATGGTCACCGATTCTAGAGAAGACTTGCTCTCTTCTCATAGAATCCCGTGCAGAGACGTGTCCTTTTGGATCCATTCTACCAGTTGGGGGTGGAGGAGTAGTAGCGTATGCCTGTGATCAAATCCATCCTGCATTCCCGAACAGTGTTAGTCATATACCGCACTTATGACTAGCCAGGCCAGTTCTCTATAGGTGCCCAAGCCGATCACAAGTTGAAACTACTACTCACACACATTGGATAGATGGCTTACCCTGATTTGTGTACATACCATGATCAGTTCTACTTTCCTGTTCTAGCTCTAGCTCTACAGCTTACCATGCCATGATACATATATGTACACTCTATGATTTCATTGTATATGCTCTATTTACAGTCTTATGGCTTTTATTCTATCTTGATATCTGTTATGAGATATATGTACTCGTTCCATCCTGATCGGATATATTGAAAATGTTTACAGATACAGAGGAGGACTATTATTGCACTTACTATGGCCCACCGGACGTAGTAGGTTTAGAGACAGATACCCTAGATCAGCAGGGTGCAGTACCGCAGGGCGAGATACCGCCTATCCTATAGATAGAGTAGGTTTTTGTACTGGACCTTGTCTCCAGTCACTCTTGGGACTGTTATTATTTTGGCTTGTATTAGAGACTTTGGACTTAGACTTGTATATTCTTTGTGTTTGGACTTGACAGGTTATATTTTATTGTCGTGTTGTCTTTATCTTTCAGTATTTACTTTATCATCTTAGAGTTGTGATTGAGTACTTATATATTATCATTGCTTGTCCTCCGTTCGGAGTTGACCATATTCTCGACAGGTTTTTGATATTATATAAACTGTTGTTAGAGTAGTAAACCTACAGCGTTCCATGCCGTTTTTACGGTGTGGACTGGGCGTTGTTACGCATACGTGCCCTTACAGCGGGTGCGGGTCGTGACACATTTTTAGTGGTGGCCCACGCAGGTCCTGAAGTCGTAATTAGTGCGATGTCGTAGCAGCACTCGTCTTAGAGTGTTGACTACGAGCCTGTGTTACATATAGGAGGTGGTAGGCTAAGAGTACTCAATCACAGTAGGATCTTTTCTTGCTTATCTTGCTTACCATCTTTGATATTGATTTAATGTATTCTAGATGTCCTCCTTTGATATAATCCTTCTTGTGCCATATTGATATCTTCCTTTCAATCTGTCTCCAAGATGGTTATGACTCATTCTCCCGGTGAGGAGCACGGGGAGACGGAGAGGTCTGCTACCTCTGGCGGACAGGCTCCAGTCACTTCCCCTACAGTTGGGACTTCAGTAGGGGCTCTCGGGGGTACTCCTCCAGCGTTCTCGATGACTGTCCCTGGGGTCACTGCGGGTGCTCTTCCTGCAGTGCCGGGGGCTACGACGGGAGCTGTTGGGGGCGTTCCTCCTCCTCCTCCTCAGCAGGGGACTCCTCTGATGGTGGTAGGAGCTGTTCTTCCGTTGCCTCCTCTGCCTACAGACATGGGGCAGATGCTCACATTCTTTCAGCAGGTGTTGGAGTCCCAGCGGGCCCAGCACGAGGCACAGATGAGGCAGACTGAGGCCATGCGCCAGGGCATGGAGGATGCCCATAGGTTGGCTCTGGCTACGGTGGAACGTGGGGCTCCACAGCGGGAGGCGCAGCAGCAGAAGCCCGGAGACATCCAGGCTTTCAAGAAGATGGGTTCGAGGGATTTCAGAGGGACCGAGGGCATTGTATATGCTGATGACTGGCTCGAGGATATCGAACGCCAGATGAGGGCCTTCCGCCTGGCAGACGACCTGAAGGTCGAGGCGCTTGGCTTGCAGTTATTAGATGTTGCCCGGACACGGTTCCGGAACGAGCCGGCTCTTGCAGGAAAGGGCCACACTTGGGCTGAGTTTCGGACCCTGTTCAGAGAGAAGTTCTTTTCCCCCACAGACAAGATCGGCCTAGTGCGGCAGTTTCAGAACCTGCAGCAGAGCAGTATGACCGTGGAGGAGTATGCGGCAGAGTTCAGCCGGCTGAGCTGATACGCCGAGTACATGGTGAGCGATCCAGTGATCCAAGCAGAGCACTTCCGGGAGGGATTGACATGGGATATCAAGGTCCTGATCCCTTCCTTCTATGCGACATATGCAGAAGTCTATGCGGAGGCTCGGAAGGTAGAGAGAGAGTGGGGCTTGAAGCCGAAGAGGGATCGTGAGTTGTTTTCGGGGGCCAGTAGCAGCGCGGGGGCTGCTAAGCGCCCTCAGCTTCAGCATCAGCCGTTCCAGCATCATCAACAGCAGGTGCAGGCCATGGAATCTGTCCAGAGGGTTCAGCAGCGTCAGGGGCAGGATGATCCTCCGTGTAGTGCCCCGACCCGCAAGATGCCTTATGATGGATGGTTGGTTCGATGAAGCCTTGTTGGACTTGGGATTATGAGAAGGATCGCTTGGAAGACTATGCGATCGTGGCGGGAATCGTCCTATGAATGTGAGTAGTGTTGAACCCTTCAAAGATCCTTTAGCTTCACGCTTAAAATAAGGATATTATGCTATATTTCTTGTTGAATTGCTCAATAACACCTTGCATGGAATTTGGAAAGATAATGAAAGATAATAATCACATGAATGTAAACTGTTGTGGCTAAATGAATTATATGCTTGTACGCTGTTGCGATGAATTACATGACAGGTGAAGGCAAAGTCCCAAATACTTGGGCAGTGAGTATATCGAGCTTTGGCTCAATGAATAGGTGGCAAAACAGATGTTAAGACCCAAGAACTGGGCAGTGAGTATGCTTGAATTGTATTCAAATGAATGAATGCTAAACATATGCTAAGTCCCAGGAACTGGACGGTAAGTACATTGAGTTGGTTGGAAAGAGGCATGATAGCAAAGATGTGGCAAAGAGATTGGAAAACAACATTCTATTATCCTGTGCCGATGTAGAATGTTGGTTTCACTAAAACCCTGGATGGGCAGATGATAATGTGAGCATTGGCTCAAGGCAAGATGGCTAGATGGCAAGATGGATGAGAATGATAGTTTTGCTTAGTTTTCCTTATCATGCATTATATGTTTTCTTCTTAGATAAGTTGCATATAGTTGCATGGTCATGGACAACTTGTCGACAAGGTTTCGTTCTTCGAACGGTATTCCTGGGCCATGGAACCCGGTTCGTCCTAGGGGGAACAAGGATGGTGTCGATGTACTGACATCGGGATTGCAGGACTTGCAGTGGGGGCTTGCTACCGCCCACTGAAAGGACGCTAAAATCCCATGGTGCTGAAGTAGTAGCACGGTGTTTCGGAAACCTCCCATGGATTCGCACCCCATTTGGAGTTAGTCGTTCACCAGAAGATGATCCAAGATGGCGTGTCGCCAGTGACCTTCATATAGATAGGTCCAGTGCTAATGATGTCTTATGCAGGCAGAGTAAGTTATTACTCAAATACAGGAAAGGATGTCGGCGGTTGGTAAGAATCACCTGAACGGTGATATTCATATTGAATCATGATATTGTTTCTAACAATGTCTTGTGCAGACAGAGTAAGTATTATAAATATACAGGGATGGCTACACGACCGTGGGTAAGAATCACCAAAGGGTGATAACTGCATGCTTTAAAATTATGTTGGCTATGAGATTTGCATGCTTTACTTCTTGTCGGCTATAACATGAAATTGACCCTAAGGCAACGAGAAAGACAACTGTTAATAATGTGCTATAACATGATTACTTAGTGCTGTCTTCTTAGGTAAGTTGGGCCAGCACCGCTCGCCAGTACATTGATGATGTACTGACCCACGTTGTGGGCAATATTACAGGCGTTTGCTTGGGGGAAATCCTGTGAATCAGTGCTTGGCATCGATGAATCGGATGGGTGTGCAGAAGCTCTTCTTGCAAGACGATGTCTTCTGCTATACGGGACATAATGTATGGAACAGTGGAACCCAGATGTACCAGTGAGATTGTAGCCATATTGGCAAGTTCATTGTAAAGAAGTCGGTATATTCATTTGTAGCCTAAAGGGCAAGTGTATACATTCAGTTGGCTATTCAAAAGTCTTGTAAACAGTTGTAAACTCTGTATTCTGCTGCAAGTCTTGTAATCCATTTTGATTATCAATAAAGAGATACATTTCTATATAAATTGTGTGACTTCAATTTATCTGCTTGGTTCCGCTGCATTGTCGATGTTTTCTGAGAATTACCAGGAACTGTAATGGTTTTGCCTTGTACAAGTGCAATCTAGACTTGTACGGCATCACGCCCAGTGGCTTATTTTCGATCCTCCCGGATCGGGGCGTGACATAATGGTATCAGAGCACGGCTTTACGTCCTTGGATTCCTATTCGATTTGTTTCAAATCAATGTCGCTACTAAGATGATTCTATGCTGCTTCCGCGATGATTCAAAGATTGCTTCCGCGATTATTCAAAAGTTGCTTCCGCGGTGAATCAAAGTTGCTTCCACGAATACTCAAAGTTGCTTCCGCGATGAAATCAAAGTTGCCTCTATGATGATTCATAGTGCTTCTGCGATTATTCTGTGTTGCTTCCAAAACTATTCTATGTTGCTCCCTTGACTGAAAGTCCGTTGATCATTCAACCTCTCACTGGGTGTTCCATACAATAAGTCTAAATATGTGGGCTGTGATATGTGTGCTTTGTTGAATTTCTAAAAGATACAAAAAAGAATAACAATGATGCGATACGTAAGTTTGGGATGTATGCTGGATGTCTTATGTGTGGGATTCTTTGGAGTCGATTGTTATGCAGCAATCGACAGTGGGTGATGGCATGGTATGTTGGAACAGAATGTGTATGAATTTCAGTGAATGGGAATCGACCGAATTTTGAGTCGGTATTTGTGGTCAGCATAACCACTGCAGGATGGATAGTCCATGTTGGATGTCGGTTTGATACGAAGGAATATTGTGTTTGGAATGGCTTGAGCTCTGGGTGGTATATTACATATACCCTTATCGTGATAAGATGTCTCTTGACCCTTGATGTGTCTATGATTTTGTGATTGCTTTACCTATAAGGTAGTGGGTGGTATCGAATCGTAGCTGAGCTTACGATTGATACATATTGGCTAGGCGTATTCCTTGATTGTTAAGTTGGATGACCGTTGTGAGATTTTGATGTGTTCAGATGAACCATCGCTAGACCTTGTCGGTTAGCATTAAGTTGGGTAATAAGAGAATTGAGAATATAAATGATGCCTTGGTTGGGAAAGAAAAGAATTTCAGATTCAGGCGAGTACTTGAATCAGTGGGTAGAAGGATTGTAGGCTTGGTAACGATAGTGTGGTGTTGCTATCGAATGATTTTGCGGGAATAACTATGGACCGAATATTGAACGATGTTGGAATTGAGTTAAAAAAATTGCATGTTGGATATCGATAGAACTGATGGTAATGTTAGACGCTTATCGGGATGTTGCGAATGATTTAGAAGATGCAGAGAGTTGCATCGACGACCGAAAAGTTAGAGAATGGGCTTGTGGAATAGATGATCTTAGCACGTGGTACAGTGTGCTTGAAGGAAATTGATGTCCCGAATTAACAAGTTATGACCCTTGACTATTTTGAGGCATAGAGAATGGGTACTTGTCCCTTGATGTACGAAGGAGTAGATGTTCCTTACGAGAGTCGAATGGCTGGAACACAAATAAGTATCGAGGTGCAGCGATATGTAATAGACCCTGTCGGTAGATGATGTTGTCACATGAATAACAAGTTTGGTGGAATATAGAATTGTTGGATTATGACTTAGCCGATGAGTTATGTCATGTCCACTAAGATGACCGATATATGATGCGAGATGATTGGTGCTATAGAGATTGGATTGGTGCATGAATAGTAAATCTTTTTATGGAATCAGAAGGAGATGATACAAAACTAATATTGATGGTTAACGTGAATTGCTAAGAGATGTCCGTATTTGTGCTAGAAAATTTATAAAGGATGCCTCGGAAGAAATATGATTATGTAGTTGCCTTATTTTGTTGGATAAGAGAGTACGGACCGTATCGATGATCTAAGAATGTGGGAAACGATTATATCGCAAAGAGACCGTAGGAAGAGATCATAAGTGATAAACTATTGAGATAGCAATGTCGGATGATGACTCAAAATAGTTGACCAGATTGAATAGACAATTTGAGTACGATATGAGGATGCAAGTCGGATTGAACAAGTGATGCTATGTCTATGCAAGTGGAAATTGAAAGTTGGATATTCGATTGAGGAGTTTTATATGATAGCTTTGGATTGACCCATAAGAATTGTTGGATAGAATTGTCGGATAGATTTTTGTCGGTTGCGGGTAAGTCTAGAATGAGACTTCGTTGGGTATGACTCGAGTATGAGTACGGGTAGGAAGACTTGACCCTAGAATGTTGGCTAGTTGCCTAGATTGTCAGTTGGTTGCCTAGATTGTTGGCTGGTTGCCTAGAGTGTCGGTTTGTTGCCTAGATTGTTGGTTGCTTGCTTAAGTCTCAGATTGGTTGGCTATGTTCTTCAGTTGTCCGTATTGGGTATAAGTTCATAAGATTGGGGTGGCGTCCCATGTCCCTAAGTTGGTCAGACCATAGAGTTGCCCTATGTTGAGAATTGGTTGCCTCTAAGATAAGAGATAAGTATGTCCCTGATAGCTACTCATCTCATATGGGTTAGCTGAATGTCTGGTTTAGCTTAGATTAGCTGACCGTAGAGACTTGATTGTATGCTAAGTTGACTATTGGAAAACCGTAGGATGTCCCTATTGGTGTTGCATGGGTATAGTTGGAATGAATAAGATGTGTTGGAAGGTAGGCTTTGGAATGGAATAGATATTTGGGAAATTTTGATGTTATAATGTTGGATGGGATGACGAATCATGTTGATTTCGGAAATTGAGTTGCCTTGGTTGAAATGTTGGGAATTATTAGAACAGGTTGGGTTGGTTGATTAATATTGAGCTGCAAAAATTGTTGGTAGTGCTTTGAGATAGTTGGAATAATTTTATTGACCGGATCAAGATTGAGGATAAGTGTAATGACGGAATTGGATAGTGCATGTAGCCGAGATCGGCGAATGTGAATATGAATGACCCTCAGAATTAATGTTGCTGGAATATGATAGTTGCCTATGCGAGAGGATAAATATATTGGCTTGATCAATATGAGAAAATGTTGGAGTACAACGAGAAATATTGCTAGAGTGGAATGGTGATACAATTTGGAATGATGATACGATTTGATGGATGGATCGTGATCGAGAAAGTTACGAGTTGCAAACAAAGTGTATGGATACGAACGATGATGAGTACAAGATTTGATCGATGAGAATCGGATATCAAAATGAAATGTGGCTATAGGATTTATCAACTTTGATGGCATGGATGACAATGAACTTGAAAGAAATACTTGATACATCTAAGTCGGAATATTTTGGAAATTCTGGATCGGTTGAGAAAAATTTCTCGAGTTGGAATTGGCAACATCTGTTGCGTTATTGGTTGGTCGGGATATTGAATAAACAAGTGGGATTATAAGAGATGCTTGAAAAGAATTACTGATGTTCGGAAGAGAAATTACACCGTCGCTCGTTCGTCTTCCCTATCACTGAACTTGGCTGCAGTGCATATATTTCGGGGACGCCTAAAATATGTGTATGATTCCAACTAAGTGGTATGCTGAATTCAAACGAAGCCACGGGAAGGATTATCATGTGCTAAGGATTTGCACGAGTGTCGGAGGAAAGATCAAAGTTGGTAAACTATGTTGAATCAATTTGGGATGCTGTAACGAGACGGTACATTACTTGAAAATCATTCGAGAGATTGCGGAGAAATAGTAAATGGTGCAAGTTGATCGTTGAGAAGTTTCATGAAAAGTTGGTTGAAGTTTTGGGGATGAGTTTTGTTTTAAGTTTCGAGGACGAAACTTTTTCTGGGTGGTATATATTGTAGTGCCCCGACCCGCAAGATGCCTTATGATGGATGGTTGGTTCGATGAAGCCTTGTTGGACTTGGGATTATGCGAAGGATCGCTTGGAAGACTATGCGATCGTGGCGGAAATCGTCCTATGAATGTGAGTAGTGTTGAACCCTTCAAAGATCCTTTAGCTTCACGCTTAAAATAAGGATAGTATGCTATGTTTCTTGTTGAATTGCTCAATAACACCTTGCATGGAATTTGGAAAGATAATGAAAGATAATAATCACATGAATGTAAACTGTTGTGGCTAAATGAATTATATGCTTGTACGCTGTTGCGATGAATTACATGACAGGTGAAGGCAAAGTCCCAAATACTTGGGCAGTGAGTATATCGAGCTTTGGCTCAATGAATAGATAGCAAAACAGATGTTAAGACCCAAGAACTGGGCAGTGAGTATGCTTGAATTGCATTCAAATGAATGAATGCTAAACATATGCTAAGTCCCAGGAACTGGACGGTAAGTACATTGAGTTGGTTGGAAAGAGGCATGATAGCAAAGATGTGGCAAAGAGATTGGAAAACAACATTCTATTATCCTGTGCCGATGTAGAATGTTGGTTTCACTAAAACCCTGGATGGGCAGATGATAATGTGAGCATTGGCTCAAGGCAAGATGGCTAGATGGCAAGATGGATGAGAATGATGGTTTTGCTTAGTTTTCCTTATCATGCATTATATGTTTTCTTCTTAGATAAGTTGCATATAGTTGCATGGTCATGGACAACTTGTCGACAAGGTTTCGTTCCTCGAACGGTATTCCTGGGCCATGGAACCCGGTTCGTCCTAGGGGGAACAAGGATGGTGTCGATGTACTGACATCGGGATTGCAGGACTTGCAGTGGGGGCTTGCTACCGCCCACTGAAAGGACGCTAAAATCCTATGGTGCTGAAGTAGTAGCACGGTGTTTCGGAAACCTCCCATGGATTCGTACCCCATTTGGAGTTAGCCGTTCACCAGAAGATGATCCAAGATGGCGTGTCGCCAGTGACCTTCATATAGATAGGTCCAGTGCTAATGATGTCTTATGCAGGCAGAGTAAGTTATTACTCAAATACAGGAAAGGATGTCGGCGGTTGGTAAGAATCACCTGAACGGTGATATTTATATTGAATCATGATATTGTTCCTAACAATGTCTTGTGCAGACAGAGTAAGTATTATAAATATACAGGGATGGCTACACGACCGTGGGTAAGAATCACCAAAGGGTGATAACTGCATGCTTTAAAATTATGTTGGCTATGAGATTTGCATGCTTTACTTCTTGTCGGCTATAACATGAAATTGACCCTAAGGCAACGAGAAAGACAACTGTTAATAATGTGCTATAACATGATTACTTAGTGCTGTCTTCTTAGGTAAGTTGGGCCAGCACCGCTCGCCAGTACATTGATGATGTACTGACCCACGTTGTGGGCAATATTACAGGCGTTTGCTTGGGGGAAATCCTGTGAATCAGTGCTTGGCATCGATGAATCAGATGGGTGTGCAGAAGCTCTTCTTGCAAGACGATGTCTTCTGCTATACGGGACATAATGTATGGAACAGTGGAACCCAGATGTACCAGTGAGATTGTAGCCATATTGGCAAGTTCATTGTAAAGAAGTCGGTATATTCATTTGTAGCCTAAAGGGCAAGTGTATACATTCAGTTGGCTATTCAAAAGTCTTGTAAACAGTTGTAAACTCTGTATTCTGCTGCAAGTCTTGTAATCCATTTTGATTATCAATAAAGAGATACATTTCTATATAAATTGTGTGACTTCAATTTATCTGCTTGGTTCCGCTGCATTGTCGATGTTTTCTGAGAATTATCAGGAACTATAATGGTTTTGCCTTGTACAAGTGCAATCTAGACTTGTACGGCATCACGCCCAGTGGCTTATTTTCGATCCTCCCGGATCGGGGCGTGACACTCCGTGCCACTACTGCAAGAAGCCCGGTCACCTCTTTGAGTTCTGTAGGAGGAGGCTGGGGTTGTGCCTCTTTTGCGGTGCCGTTGGGCATCAGATGCGGGAGTGTCCCAAGAACCCCCGTGTCGCTGGAGCAGCTCAGAGGGCACCTGTTCCGAGGGCACCAGCTAGTGTGCATGTAGTTCAGCAGCGGGGTCCACTTCCGACCCAGCAGCAGCAGTTTGTCCAGCACCGCCAGCAGAGGGGTGTTCAGGGTAGAGCCTTTGCTCTTGCAGCCGAGGAGATGAAGCCTATTGCAGATATTGTCGCAGGTTCTGTTCTGCTCGATTCTTTTCCAGCTTTAGCCTTGTTTGATTCTGGTGCTACGCACAGTTTTGTGTCTATTTCTTTTGCTCTTAGGCACAATATTATTGATGAGTATCTTGGTAGGACTTGCAAGATTATGACTGGGAATGGCATCATCCTGGTTAATAATGTTTGTAAGGGGCAGAGAGTTTCTTTGAGAGGCCGGGAGCTGAGTGCGTGTTTGCTCGTAATGCCACTTCCGAGCTACGATGTGGTACTCGGTATGGACTGGTTGAGCATGCACCATGCTAGCATAGATTGTCGGGGAGGCAGGATTCTGTTCAGGCCGCCGGGAGAGCCAGAGTTTGAGTTCACCCGAGGTACAACGGAGCCAGGAGATGGATTCTGCGGAGCGTTGTTGGCGGGGCCGGTGTTGCCACATCCACTTATTGCTGAGTTCTTGGATGTCTTTCTCGAGGAGTTGCCCAGGATGCCTCCAGATCGTGATATTGAGTTTTCTATAGACCTAGTGCCGGGCGCTGAGCCTATTTCACAGCACGTCTATAGAATCAACAACAGTAAGTTAGCGGAGCTGAAGAAACAGGTCGATGAGCTGGAGGACAAGGGCTTTATCCGATCTAGTTCTTCACCTTGGGGTGCGCCAGTTCTTTTCGTCCCGAAGAAGGATGGTACGGTATGTATGTGCATTGATTACATGGCGCTCAACAACCTTACCATCAAGAACAAGTATCCTTTGCCAAGGATTGATGACTTGTTCGACCAGTTGAGCGGGGCGAGGGTGTTCTCGAAGATCGACTTGCGTACCGGGTACCATCAGCTGAAGGTGAAGCGGGATAACATTCCGAAGACTGTATTTCGGACTCGTTATGGCCAGTATGAGTATACCGTCATGCCGTTTGGGTTGACCAACGTCCCGGCGGTATTCATGAACTTGATGAACAAGGTATTCCATCAGTACCTTGACAAGTTTATGGTGGTCTTCATCGATGACATTCTCATCTATTCGAAGATGCCAGAGGAGCACGAGGAGCACCTGAGGATTGTGTTGGACACTCTCAGGAGGGAGCAGCTGTATGGGAAGCTGTCGAAGTACGAGTTCTTCTTGGATCGCGTGGAGTTCCTAGGCCATATTGTCTCTGGAGAGGGGATTTCAGTGGATCCGAAGAAGATTTCTACAGTGGAGTCCTGATCTACGCCGAGCTCAGTAGCAGAGGTTCGGAGTTTTTTGGGTCTGGCAGGTTATTACCAGAGGTTCGTGCAGGACTTTTCCAGGATTGCCCAGCCGATGACCTGACTTACCAGGAAGGACGAGGAGTTTGTTTGGTCCGAGGAGTCCCAGGCCGCCTTTGAAGAGCTGAAGACGAGGTTGACTACAGCTCCTATCTTGACGCTGCCATCTGGATCTGGTGGTTATACGATTTACAGTGACGCTTCAGGACGGAGTTTGGGTTGTGTACTTCAGCAGCACGGGAAGGTGATTGCCTATGCATCTAGGCAGTTACGTCCTCATGAGAGGAACTATCCTACCCACGATCTAGAGCTGGCAGCAATCATCTTTACTTTGAAGCTGTGGAAACACTATCTGTACGGAGAGCGAGTTGAGATCTATACAGATCACAAGAGCTTGAAGTACTTGTTTACCCAGAAGGAGCTGAATATGAGGCAGAGGCGATGGTTAGAGCTGATGAAGAATTTTGATATATCTTTACAGTACCATCCGGGGAAGGCCAACGTGGTTACGGATGCTTTGAGCAGGTATCCCGTGGCCATGTGTTTGACGATGGATCGTCACCTTCTGGCAGATCTGGAGAGCTTGGGCATAGAGGTAATAGTTTCTGGGTTTGAGGAGCAGATGTGGGGTCTCCAGGTGCAGTTAGAGCTGATGGACAGAGTCAGGGCAGCTCAGTTTGAGGATGAGGCTCTGAGGATCATCAGGAGCAGGTCCGGACAGGACTGTTGGATGAGTTCTCTATAGCGGAAGATGGGTCGTTGAGGCATGGTACCAGATTGTACGTGCCGAGCGGAGGACTTCGGAAGGAGGTTCTTCAGGAGGCGCATCGTTCTTAGTACTCTATGCCTCCAGGAGCCAACAAGATGTATAGAGACTTGAGACAACATGTTTGGTGGTATGGCATGAAACACGAGGTGGCTCAGTTCGTTTCTAGATGCTTGGTGTGCCAGCATGTGAAAGCCGGAAGGCAGAGACCCGGTGGATTGCTCCAGCCACTACCCATTCCTGAGTGGAAGTGGGAGCATATCACTATGGACTTTGTATCTGGGCTTCCGTGCTCTCCAGGAGGGAAGGATACGATTTGGGTCATTGTTGATCGATTGACCAAATTGGCCCACTTTTTGCCTTTTAAGGTGGGTTTGTCTATAGAGAGGTTGGCCGAGATGTACGTGCGGCAGATAGTCCGATTGCACGGGGTTCCAGTGAGTATAGTCTCGGATCGGGACAGCCGATTCACTTCCCACTTCTGGAGGAGTTTGCAGCTTAGCTTGGACACATCGCTCAAGTTCAGTATCGTATACCACCCCCAGACAGACGGATAGTCGGAGAGGACGATTCAGACCCTCGAGGACATGCTTCATACCTGTGTCTTGGACTTCGAGGGATCTTGGGAGGACCACCTTCATTTGGTAGAGTTTGCTTACAACAACAGCTACCAAGCCAGTATAGAGATGTCACCTTTCGAGGCTCTATACGGACGGAGGTGCCGTACTCCCTTATCTTGGGATGATATCAGCGAGAGGTTTTTGCTTGGCCCTGAGATGGTAGTGGATGCTGCAGAGAAGGTCAGGGTCATCAGAGATAGACTTCGGATGGCGCAGGATAGGCAGCGGCATTGGGCCGATAGCCACCGGAGGCCGTTGGAGTTTGAGGTATAGTTTAGATTTTTCTAGTATTTGAGTCTGATTGTGATTGTTTTAGATCAAGCTTTAAGCCTTGTGTTTTGTTCTAGGTTGGTGATCTTGTGTTCCTGCGGATTTCTCCGATGCGTGGCACGATTCGTTTTGGTGGCGGCAGGAAGCTTAGTCCACGATACATCGGACCTTTTCGTATCTTGGGCAGGGTCGGTGCAGTGGCTTACCGACTGGAGTTACCGCCCGTACTAGAGGGAGTGCACAACGTGTTCCACATGTCGCAGTTGAGACGGTACGTGGCAGATCCCAGTCACGTCTTGGACCACTCCGAGATCGAAGTGGGACCGACACTCAGCTATCCAGAGAAGCCGGTTGAAATCTTGGACCGAAGAGAGAAGGTGCTCCGCAACCAGGTCATTCCCTTGGTTCGCGTTGCATGGAGACACCACTCTCCAGGTGAGTCTACCTGGGAGAGAGAGGACGACATGCGGGAGCGATTCCCATATCTCTTCGAGCCTTGAGGTAAAATTCTTTTTTTTCCTTCCTTGTTCAATTCATGATTGCTGTGTTAGTTCTCATTCAATTTCGAGGACGAAATTTTTTTTAGGAGGGTAGATTTGTCACCCCCAATTTTTGAATTAGGGATATTTTTGTTATTTTCCAAGTTTTATAATTTTTGGGAATTTTATTTGATTTTATAGGATTTTTAGGGATTTGTTTGATTTAGTTTGAATTTTATCCAATTTGGACTTAAGTTGGAGATCCGGGTAGTCTGGACCCTAGTGGGACCCACATACTAGCTGGGCTTGGCCCACATGCCATCCTAACTAGGCTAGAAACCATAAACCAATACTTCAATGGCTTAACTAGTCATTTTAGAGGCTTAATTAGTCATTAGAAGTCAAACCGAACCAAACCAAACCCGAAAAGAACCAAACCAAGTCTAATAGGTTGGGGGCTTAATGGGTCTCCACCCAAACCCATTAAACCCCCATGGCCGGCCATGTATAGGCCACCTCCCCCTCCCCTATGCTTCATCTCTAAGTAATCCCTCTCTCTCCATTTCATTCTTTTCTTTTTGAGTTCTTCTTCTTCCTCAAGGAAATCAATTAGGTAAGCTCATTTAACCCTCATTAATTCCTCTATTTCATTTACTCCTTCACAATAAATGTAGAGGAGATCATTCTCCACATTATGACCATAGCTTTTATAAGTTTTCCTAAAAACCTAGTTTAAGGATTTATTAGGGGTTTTCCTTTGTAGAGAGGAATATATATATATATATATATATATATATATATATATATATATATATATATATATATATATATATATATATATATATATATATATATATATATTATATATATATATATGTGTGTGTGTGTGTGTGTGTGTGTGTGTGTGTGTGTGTGTGTATTGTGTGTGTGTGTAGAGGAGAGTGGTGGTGGTGGTGTCAGGAGAGAGTGTGTGTGTCTATATATATTTACATGTGTGTGTGTATGTATTTATATATATATAGATATGTGTGTGTGTGTATGTATTTATATATATAGGTAGGAGTGTGTGTGTGAGTGTATATATATATATATATATATATATATATATATATATATATATATATATATATATATATATATATATATATATATATATGTAGATGTGTTGTGTGTTTGAGAGTCTATATATATATATATATATATATATATATAGATAGCTAGATGTTTAGATAAATATATAGATAGATATATATATATAGAGGGAGGGAATGAAGAGAATAAGAAGTAGCAGCAATAGCAGTAGGAAGCAGGAGCAGCAGCAGCAGCAGCATTAGCCATAGCAGCAGCAGCAGCATTAGCCATAGCACTGGCAGCAGCAGCAGTTAGCAGGAATAGCAGTAGGAGCAGCAGTATACGGAGAATAAGGAGAAGGAGATGGAGAATAAGGAGAAGGAGACGGAGAATAAGGAGAAGGAGAATAAGGAGAAGAAGAATAAGAAGGAGAATAAAGAGAAGAAGAATAAGAAGAAGAATAAGATGGAGAATAAGGAGAAGGAGAAGGAGAATAAGGAGAAGGAGAATAAGGAGAAGAAGAATAAGAAGAAGAAGGAGACGGAGAATAAGGAGAAGGAGACGGAGAATAAGGAGAAGAATAATAAGAAGAAGAATAAGGAGAAGGAGAATAAGAAGAAGAATAAGACGGAGAATAAGAATAAGGAGAAGGGAAGGAAATAAGAGAAGGAGAAGGAGAAGGGAATGTAGGAAATCAAATTAGAGAGGGTTTGTGAGTGAGTCGAATTTAGTGAAAGGGTAAATTAAGATATTGGCCTACGGCCAAGATATGGGTTTCGGAGTTCAAGATGGACTCGGATATGGGTTGACTTCCAATGTTCTCCTATGACCAAGGTTGACCTAACTAGACTTGTCTTGACCTAGAATGACAGAATAGGATTTAAATTGATTTGACTTTACTTCCTAAATATAGTATTGATACGTCTTGTTATCTATAGGTCCTCGAGGTGCTGCATTGGATCCAGTTGACATATTATATCATATCACAGGCGAGTACATTCTCTGATAACTTTTTCCCAATTTATGATAACTGTTATGATTCATGTACTTAGTATAGATATGCTTATTCCTGACACATGATTCTCACGGATTGGTATTCCTGGATCTCGACGAGAGATGTTGCTCCTTGTTAGCTTGGGATGTATTGTGCAAGCTCCCTTGTAGCTCTTGCACAATATATGGTCACTGATTCTAGAGAAGACTTGCTCCCTTCTCATAGAATCCCGTGCAGTGACGTCTGTTCGGATCCATTCTACCAGTTGGGGGTAGGGGAGTAGTAGCGTATGCCTGTGATCAAATCCATCCCGCATTTTCGAACAGTGTTAGTCATATACCGCACTTATGACTAGCCAGGCCAGTTCTCTACAGGTGCCCAAGCCGATCACAAGTTGAAACTACTACTCACACACATTGGATAGATGGCTTACCCTGATTTGTGTACATACCATGATCAGTTCTACTTTCCTGTTCTTGCTCTAGCTCTACAGCTTACCATGCCATGATACATATATGTACACTCCATGATTTCATTGTATATGCTCTATTTACAGTCTTATGGCTTTTATTCTATCTTGAGATCTGTTATGAGATATATGTGCTCGTTCCATCCTGACCGGATATGTTAAAAATGTTTATAGATGTAGAGGAAGGCTATTATTGCACTTACTACGGCCCATCGGACGTAGTAGGTTTAGAGATAGATATCCTAGATCAGCAGGGTGCAGTACCGCAGGGCGAGATACCGCCTATCCTGTAGATAGAGTAGGTTTTTGTACTGGACCTTGTCTCCAGTCACTCTTGGGACTGTTATTATTTTGGCTTGTATTAGAGACTTTGGACTTAGACTTGTATATTCTTTGTGTTTGGAGTCTTGGACTTGACAGGTTATATTTTATTGTCGTGTTGTCTTTATCTTTCAGTATTTACTTTATCATCTTAGAGTTGTGATTGAGTACTCATATATTATGATTACTTGTCCTCCGTTCGGAGTTGACCATATTCTCGACAGGTTTTTGATATTATATAAACTGTTGTTAGAGTAGTAAACCTACAGCGTTCCACGCCGTTTTTATGGTGTGGGCTGGGCGTTGTTACGCACACGTGCCCTTACAGCGGGTGCGGGTCGTGACACCATACCACCTCCGCCCAAAACACTTTCGGGAATACCATCCGAAGTGTCTCATATGCCTGCCCGTGTGCAAAATTACCCTCTTCGGAACCATCCCAGGCCCAATAGTCTTCCCCTTCCTCGGCTAGAATAGTAACTTTGCCAATCTCCTCTCCAAACCATTGTTGGATGTGACGGTTCGTCACTCTCCATTCTCATCCTACTATAATGCTGCTCAGCGGGACGTCAAACCCAACCATCTCGAAGGTAGGCCACCCGAGTCGGTCGATGAAGGTCTGCTTGCTAAGCCATGGATCCCTCCGCAAATTTGTCGAACGACCATTACGTACGACTCTAGTAATGGAAGCTTTCAGCATTGTCCTCTGGGATAAGATATGTTTAAATGTAACGAAAAAGTTATTACTGTTGTCCATAACCCAGAAATTGCCTGTACTAGCATACCACGCCCGCATCCAGTTTGCCCACATGGAATTTTCGGTCAGAAATCTCCAGGCAAGTTTTAATTTGGCCACCTCTTTCAACGTCCTGAGCGACCGTAACCCAATACCACCTTCCTCCTTTGTCTGGCAGAGTTCATCCCAATCTATTATGTGCAGACCCCCCTCCAGACGAAACTCGCACAAAGGCACTCTATTTCCTTTAGTGTACCCGTCGGAATGATGACGGCTTGGAACCAGTATCCAGTGATAGCCCAAATTACTGAGCGCACCAGTTCTATACGTCCTCCAAAGGAAAGGAGTTGAGACTGCCATCCCTCCAGCCAGCTTTGCACGTAGCTAACCAACCCCATACATTCCATGTTAGATACATAATTAATAGACAAAGGGATACCGAGATAACGCGCCGGGAGTTGTTCTTGCTCAATCTCAAGTCGTTCCGACCAATGTGATTGCTGAGGGCAGTTTCTGCTAAAGAATATCTGGGACTTGTCTTTGTTTAGCGCCAAACCCGACCCTTGCCTGAATACCTCAAGTAGTTGGAGGAGTGTAGAAACTCCTTTCTCTGTAGGCTCCATGAACACAAGCAGGTCGTCTGCATAGATAAGATGAGACACGACAGGGCTGACCCGACGAAAGAGCGGCGTAATGTTCTTCATGTGAACCTCTACATCCATCAAGCATGTAAAATATTTTATGACAATAGTAAATAAATAAGGAGACAAGGGATCACCCTGACGTAGTCCTCGGCTGCTATTAAAATACCCGTGAGGTTGGCCATTTATGATCACTGAGAAGGACGGGGAGGTTATACACTCTTCTATTCGATCGACCCACCATTGATCAAATCCCATCCCGATGAGGATCTTAAAGACAAATCTTCTGTTCACTGTATCATAAGCCTTCCTCGGGTCCAGTTTGATGTACCCTTTCCTCCCTCCAACTTTATTGAAATCTCTAATCAGTTCATGCGCGAGAAGGCAGTTCTCCGTAATAGACCGACCCTTCATGAACGCCGCCTGATTCCCCAAGATGAGTTCTTGTATTATTTTATGCATCCTGTTACACATAACGTGGCTTATAATTTTATAAATATAATTACAACAGGCAATTGGTCGAAAATCCTCCAGTTCGGTGGCTCCTTCTTTTTTGGGAATGAGAACAAGAAAGGTATGGTTCAGTTCTCGGATAAGGCGGCCCGTCGCGAAGAAGTCGTCCACTACTTCAAGTAAAAGATCCTTCATTTGATTCCAGTGTTGCTTGAAAAACGTAGCATTGAATCCGTCCGGTCCAGGAGATTTGTCCGGATCGACATTCTTGATAATATTTTCGACTTCGTCCAGCTGCAACTTCCTCCGAAGCCCTGCATTACCAACCTCTGTGACCACTCTTTTACATATAACCTCAGGCAACTCCTCCTCATATTCAGATTGGGTGTACAGGTTCTTGAAATAGGCTACCGCTGCTTCCTTTATGTGGTCGGTCTGAACATTGGCTATGCCATTTGCATTGATCAACAGAGCCATCGAGTTCCTATATTGCCGAGCTTTGACCGATGCGTGGAAGAATTTCGAGCATCGATCTCCGTCCTTAAGCTAAGCGCATTTAGCTCTTTTCTTTAAGTAAATTTCCTTCTGAAAACGAAGTCTGCGGACTTCCTCTTGTAAGGTCGCCTCTTGAGATGCCAGTTCTTGGTTGAACGGGGAGGCTTGAATTTTGTCCTGAGTTTCTTGTAGGAGCTTTGCCTTCTCCTCAAGCTACTGTGGCGGCCTTCGCCTATTCCAGCTCCTTAGCTCATGTTTCACTTGCTTTAGCTTCCGGATGAGGCGAAATTGGGGTGTACCCCTAATATCCAGCTGCCATCCTCTGTCCACAGCATCCGTGTATCCATCTATTAGGGTCCACACGTTGGAGAACCTAAAAGGTCGTCTCCCGACGTTGAGAATTGGCACAATTCGAACCAGGATGGGAGCATGATCACTCGTACCCCTCTGGAGTCCCTCTGCCCTGACATTGGGGAACATCTCAAGCCATTTCAAGTTGCCGAGTGCTCTATCTAATTGGCATGATACTCGATTAGTAATCGAGCTATTATTCCATGTCCAAACCTGACCCGTTCTCTCCAGGCAGATTAATCCCGATCTTGTGATGCAATTTTGGAAGTCTGCCAGGATATGTGGAGGGACCGGACGTCCTCCCTCTTTCTCATTTCCAGCTAGCAGAGCGTTAAAATCCCCACTAATGAGTAGAGGAGTCTGATTCTCCACTTCTGCAGATATTTTGATGATGTCCTCCCATAGACTTAGTGTCCCGCTCCTATCGGTTCACTATGTAAGGCTTGTGGCTTGGCTAACTCGATCGGAACCGAGTATTGGAGAAACTTACCGTCAGCACCGAATCGATCACGGACAAGTGCATAAGAACCTTTCCAACTAATGGATTGGTTTCTCTTGAAATGCGTCCAAGAGTTTTCTTTGGATGCTTTGCTGCTGGTTTTGTTGCTTGGTTTTGATAGATGCTTTTCTGAATGATTTTTGATGATTTGATTCTTGCCTATTTTCATCGATTTGCATAGCATTCATTCTTGAGAATCCTGAGAGAAGAGAACATAAAGAGACAGAATATTAACCAAGCTTTTGGTGCCAATGCAGACTGACGCGTGACGGAAGGCTAAGCGTGCAAGTGTTCCTCTCTCTCTAGGCGATTCTCTAATTTGGTGAGTGTGGATCTCTGTGGTGGTATTGTCCCTCTCGTTATTCCTGCATGCCAACTAAATAATTGTCTTGCAACATTCGTTGATCGATATCAAGTTGCTAATGCCACAAGTCAATACCACTAAGAAGCTAGAGATTGAACATTGAACATTGAAAGAATTGATTACACTATTAACAATATTGAGATTGTGCTTGTCCCTTGAACATTGAAATGAAATGAATTGATGCCTATGATGGTGGAATATGAAATATTGAGAATGAATATGTGCCTAGTATTTCAATATTCTACGCACACTATAATTGTTGAGTCGGACACACATTCGCATGACCGGGGACAACTTGTATACAAGGGGGTGACTGCTTCCTCGGACGGTATGCCCAGCGCTGGGGCCGATCTGACCATGGAGGAAGTGTAAACATACTTTAAGGGTACGTGGTATCGGGACATTTCATTAGGGCTTGCAACCCGAGTGAAATGGCGCGCCGATTACCTTTCGAAGTCCTATATGGCAAACGTCCGAACTGGTGCACTAACACCAATGGTCATGTTGTAAGGATGTATGCTAATAAATGTCTTATGCAGGGGCGGTAAGTATATTATTATTATCCTGTATCTTATGCAAGAAAGCTGGATTCGGCCAATGGTAAAGTGAACATGGTTTTATGAAATACCATGTCATTTGAATTGTGATTTACTCTAAATGTTGCATGTCCCTAATAAGTTCATATCTTTAAAATACTTGTCATTAATAAAATGTTGGTTTAGCTGAGTGGGCCAACGGGGCTCACCAGCGCATTGTTATAATGTGCTGACCCCTCCTCCACAGGTACTGGAGAAGGCTCAGGCGCACGTCCGAACTAAAGATTCTGAACTTCTGTTTTCTTTCAAGTTGTTTTTCCCTAAAGACGCACAAAGTATTGTGGAGTTTTCAAAAGATAGCTGCTTATATTACAAAGTACTAAAGGGGCATAATGTATGGAACGGGAAGTTATTTCATGGCAGCCTATCAGTTGTACTTCTTTTCATGAATCAATGTAGCCGAAATGGCATTTCAAATATTATCGAGAAAAGTTGTATTCTGACTACAATTATGAATCAAATGAGTATTTTTTCTTCCTATATTGTGTCCTCAATGTTTCTAAAATGTGGCTGGGTTTCAAATATTTCTAAATGACATAACAGTGTACATTTTTGCCTTGTACAAGTGCAACACCAGACTTGTACGGCATCATGCCTTAGCGAGGACGAACGATTCGGTGTGAATCGAAGCGAGGACGAAAGATTCCCCGAATCGGGGCGTGACAAGTTGGTATCAGAGCACGGTTTCAAATCCTCGGATTTCAAAAATGTTTTCAAAAAGGAAGTTTTGATGCAAATTTTCTCGATTGATGGTGTCGATAGCGCTGGCATGAAATAATGTTCCATACAATAAGCCCATAATATTTTATGAGTGCTAATGGAATTATTTCTTTGTTGTAGAATGACCAAGGGTGATAGCACAAAGACGAATTCTTCGTCTGACCCAATTGAGAAATTGATTAAACAAATGGAGGCTCAGAGGAAGCAGAGCGAAGCTCAACATCGCGTGCTTCAAGAGCAGCTTCAGTATCAGTTTCAGGAGCAGCTAGATGCTCAACAAAAACAAGTGGATAGTCTAACTCAGATTGTCACCAAGCTGACGGCCGATTTCAATGTTTCTGCAAAGGCTGCAGCAACCAAAACCGTAGAAGTGCCGGCAGAGAAACCTGAAATGCTGACACGGAAGAGAACGAGCTTCAAGTTCTCCGAATTTAAAAGCTGCGACCCGCCTGAGTTTAATGGGAGGGAGCAGCCAGATGAGGTGATGGGCTTCTTGAACACACTTGAGGACTATTTCCGAATGTTGGATATACAGGACAGCAAGAGAGTGGAGTGTACCGCTGTACTACTTCGTCTCAAGGCCCATGAATGGTGGATTTCGCAGAGACAGGCACTTTGCAGAAATAGTCAGGATATGAAGATATCTTGGGAGGCCTTCAAACAGGCTTTCATTGCGTAATTCATTCCACCAGCTGTCCGTCAACAAAAAGAGAATGAGTTCGTAGAACTCCGACAGGGCAGTATGACAGTGGACGATTATAAAACTGAATTTTTGAAGAGAGTTGCCTTCGCTGGATACATGGTCCCGAATGATGACGCTAAGCGAGAAAGATTCGTGCAAGACTTGAATGAGGGCCTGCAGCACGATATGTTAAGTCAGAAATGTACATCTTATAGGGAGGCGTATGAAACTGCGCTCGAGATGGAGCGATTTCATCTGCCCGCTAGTCGCAAAGCAATACAGAACTACCAAGGCAGCAACCAAAAACGACCTTGGTCTGCAGGAAGGAATGACGCACCTAAGCGTCATAATACTGGTGACAACAGAGGACATCAACAACAATTACCACGTTACAATAAATGCAGCCGAGTGGGACACCGTACTGAAGAGTGTCGTACGGGGTGTTATAAATGTGGCGACATGGGCCATAAGGCAGCTGAATGCGGAGGCAGGGGAGGGAATCAGTATCCTCCTCATGGAAATAATAACAATCAGTATCGTGGACATAACAACAATCAGAACCGGGGCCAATATAATAATCAGAATCGTGGCCAAGCGCCACCAGCCTTACCAGCACCAACTGGAAATGTACCGAATCAACAACAAGGTGGGCAAGCAAGGGTTTATGCCTTGACTCAGGCAGAGGCCCAGACCGCAGAGAATGTGATAACAGGTACGTTGCTGTACAAAGGCACACCTGCAAGAGTACTTTTTGATTCTGGTGCTACTCATTGCTTTATCTCATCTGATTTTGCAACGAAAAATAAATTTTGTATGACTCAACTAAAGACAACTTTGTGTGTTAGCACTCATTCGGGATAGATATGCCTGCGACTTTGATTTGTAGGGACGGCTATATTAAAATTGGAGGCAAGACTTTATCGTTGGACGCAATTGTACTCGACATCACAGAGTACGATATCATCTTGGGAATGGATTGGCTCAGCGCCTGTCATGCAACAATCGACTGTGCAGATAAGAGAGTTGCGTTTTGCCTACCCGGAGAAATGGAGTTCTCTTACTCGTGCGACTCAGCGTTCCAAGGACCCATGGTGATATCGGTAGTTACAGCAAGGCACATGCTATACTCTGGGTGTGAAGGGTTTCTCGCTTCTGTTCAAGACACTCGAATGAAGAATGTAGGCTCGAATCAGACCAAAATTGTGGCAGAGTTCCCCGATGTGTTTTCGGACGAGATACCTGGAATACCGCCGGATAGAGAAATTGAATTCACAATTGATACATTCCCAGATACTCGTCCGATATCAAAGGTGCCGTACAGGATGGCTCCGGCAGAATTAAAGGAACTAAAGGTATAACTACAAGAATTGCTAGATCTCCATGGGGAGCTCCAGTGCTGTTCGTAAAGAAGAAGGATGGGACGATGCAGCTGTGCATCGATTACAGAGAATTGAATAAGGCAACCATCCGTAACAAGTACCCCTTACCAAGGATAGATGATCTATTCGATCAACTACAAGGGGCGACCGTGTTTTCTAAAATTGATCTTCGTTCAGGATACCATCAATTGAAGATCAGATCCGAGGATGTCCCTAAGTCAGCATTCCGTACGAGAGACGGACACTATGAGTTTTTGGTCATGCCATTCGGTTTGACTAATGCTCCAGCAGCCTTTATGGATCTGATGAATAGAATGTTTCGACCGTTCTTAGACAAGTTTGTTGTTGTGTTCATCAATGACATCTTGATCTACTCAAAGGACAGGGAGACTCATGTCGAGCACTTGAGAAAAGTACTTCAGACGCTGAGGGACAACCAGCTGTATGCAAAACTAAGCAAGTACGAATTATGGATGAACAGCGTGTCGTTCCTAGGACATGTTTCGGCAGAGGGTATTGACGTTGACCCGAAAAAGATTGAGACAGTTGTAGACTGGAAGCAGCCTGCATCAGCTAGTGAGATACGAAGTTTCCTTGGTTTAGCCGGATACTACCGTAGGTTTGTGAAAGACTTTTCAAGAATCGCATCGCCTTTGACTCGCCTAACTCAGAAGGGAGTCATATTTAAGTGGACCGACGACTGCGAGAATAGTTTTCAAGAACTCAAGCAGCGGCTCGTAACGACTCTAATTTTAGCACTTCCAGAGGGCTCTGAGGGATTTCAGATCTACAGTGACGCATCGGGACTTGGTTTAGGATGTGTTCTCATGTAACGTAGGAAGACAATATCTTATACGTCGAGACAGCTCAAGCAGCATGAGAAGAATTACCCAACTCATGATTTAGAACTGGCGACGATTGTGTTCGCGTTAAAATTGTGGCGACACTATCTCTATGGTGTGTCCTGCAAGATCTTCACGGATCACAAAAGCTTGAAATACATATTCACGCAGAAGGAATTGAACTTGAGGCATCGACGTTGGTTAGAATTGATCAAGGACTATGACTTGACAATCTCCTACACGCCGGGTAAAGGAAATGTGGTAGTTGATGCCTTGAGTCAAAAATTTGTTGGGTCACAAGCAATAGCAAAAGAGGTACTACGAGATCTTGAAGAGATGGGCATCGAATTCAGGATTCGTCCGCAGAATGTACAGTTGGCTCAGTTACAGCTTGAGCTGAGTCTCCAGGGAAGAATTAAGATTGCTCAGAAGGATGACCCGTTTCTGCAAAAGATACGCGAGTTGATTCTTGCAGGAAAGGCGTCGGACTTTACCGTTGAAGATGACACTATTCGTGTCAAGGGGAGATTGTGCGTCCCTAAGAATGAGGATATCAGGAAGGAAATACTGACCGAGGCTCATTTCGCGAAGTATTCCTTGCATCCGAAAAGCACAAAAATGTATAAGGATCTACGCACAATATTTTGGTGGCATGGCATGAAGAAGGATGTGGCGCTATTCATGTCACAATGCTTAGATTGTCAACGTGTGAAGGCCAAACATCAACGGCCAGGCGGAGAACTACAAAATTTGGCTATTCTACTGTGGAAGTGGGATAATATCTGTATGGACTTTATAGTCGGTTTGCCAAGAACTCAGAAGGAGAATGATGCGATTTGGGTTATCGTGGATAGATTAACCAAGTCGGCTTATTTTATTCCAATAAAAGTTACATGGGGCGTAGAACGATTGGCTCAGATCTACATAAATAAAATTGTCCGATTATATGGGGTGCCAGCTTCTATAGTGTCGGATAGAGATGGAAGATTCTTGTCGTAATTTTGGATAAGTCTGCACTCAGCAATGGGCACAAAGTTGAACTTCGGTATGGCATACCATCCGCAGACTGATGGTCAGACAGAGAGTGTAAATCAAATTCTTGAAGATATGTTGAGATTGTGCGTGCTCGACTCGAAGACAAATTGGGACGCACATCTCGTATTGGCAGAATTTGCCTATAACAACAGTTATCAGGCAAGTATCCAGATGGTCCCGTATGAAGCCTTGTATGGACGAAAATGTCGATCACTGATATGTTGGGATGAAGTCGGTGAACGGCAAGTGCTCGGACCAGAACTCGTGGAACAAGGCATCGAGAGGGTTCGCTTAATTCGAGAAAGACTTAGAGTTGCTCAAAGTCGACAGAAGAGTTATGCAGACGTACATCGACGACCTTTAGAATTCGTGGCAGGTGATCATGTATTCTTGAAGGTCACACCCATGCGAGGTGTGATACGGTTTGGGATGAAAGGAAAGCTAAGCCCGAGATTCGTTGGACCCATCGAGATTTTGGAGAAGGTAGCCTCAGTGGCTTATCGACTTGCACTACCTCCGACTCTGGCTGATGTGCACGATATCTTCCATGTGTCCCAACTGCGGAAGTATGTGCATGATCCAAGCCATGTAGTGAACTTCGATCAGCTGCAGCTGAGCGCTGACATATCCTACACTGAAGAACATGTCCAAATTTTGGACAGGAAAGAGAAAGTTTTGCAGAATCGGACAGTATCCTTGGTCAACGTGCTGTGGCGGAACCATGCTGTCGAGGAGTCGACGTGGAAATTAGAGGAAGAGATGCGGGTGAAATACCCCTCGTTGTTTGATAATTTTGAGGTAGGACTTTTGCTTTAAGTTTCGAGGACGAAACTTTTTTTAGTGGTATATTATGTAGTGTCCCGCTCCTAGCGGTTCACTATATAAGGCTTGTGGCTTGGCTAACTCGGTCGGAACCGAGTATTGGAGAAACTTACCGTCGGCACCGAATCGATCACGGACAAGTACATAAGAACCTTTCCAACTAATGGATTGGTTTCTCTTGAAATGCGTCCAAGAGTTTTCTCTGGATGTTTTGCTGCTGGTTTTGATGGATGCTTTTCTGAATAATTTTCGATGATTTGATTCTTGCCCGTTTTCATCGATTTGCATATCATTCATTCTTGAGAATCCTGAGAGAAGAGAACATAACGAGACAGAATATTAACCAAGCTTTTGGTGCCAATACAGACTGACGCGTGACAGAAGGCTAAGCGTGCAAGTGTTCCTCTCTCTCTAGGCGATTCTCTAATTTGGTGAGTGTGGATCTCTGTGGTGGTATTGTCCCTCTCGCTATTCCTTCATGCCAACTAAATAATTGTCTTGCAACATCCATTGATCGATATCAAGTTGCTAATGCCACAAGTCAATGCCACTAAGAAGCTAGAGATTGAACATTGAACATTGAAATAATTGATTACACTATTAATAACATTGAGATTATGCTTGTCCCTTGAACATTAAAATGAAATGAATTGATGCCTATGATGGTGGAATATGAAATGTTGAGAATGAATATGTGCCTAGTATTTCAATATTCTACGCACACTATAATTGTTGAGTCGGACACACATTCGCATGACCGGGGACAACTTGTATACAAGGGGTGACTGCTTCCTCGGACGGTATGCCCAGCGCTGGGGACGATCCGACCATGGAGGAAGTGTAAACGTACTTTAAGGGTACGTGGTATCGGGACATTTCATTAGGGTTTGCAACCCGAATGAAATGGCGCGCCGATTACCTTTCGAAGTCCTATATGGCAAACGTCCGAACTGGTGCACTAACACCAATGGTCATGTTGTAAGGGTGTATGCTAATGAATATCTTATGCAGGGGTGGTAAGTATATTATTATTATCCTGTATCTTATGTAGGAAAGCTGGATTCGGCCAATGGTAAAGTGAACATGATTTTATGAAATACCATGTCATTTGAATTGTGATTTACTCTAAATGTTGCCTGTCCCTAATAAGTTCATATCTTTAAAATGCTTGTCATTAATAAAATGTTGGTTTAGCTGAGTGGGCCAACGGGGCTCACCAGCGCATTGTTATAATGTGCTGACCCCTCCTCCATAGGTATTGGAGAAGGCTCAGGCGCACGTCCGAACTAAAGATTCTGAACTGCTGTTTCCTTTTAAGTTGTTTTTCCCTAAAGACGCACAAAGTATTGCAAAGTTTTCAAAAGATAGCTGCTTATATTACAAAGTACTAAAGGGGCATGATGTATGGAACGAGAAGTTATTTCATGGCAGCCTATCAGTTGTACTTCTTTTTATGAATCAATGTAGCCGAAATAGCATTTCAAATATTATCGAGAAAAGTTATATTCTGACTACAATTATGAATAAAATGAGTATTTCTTCTTCCTATATTGTGTCCTCAATGTTTCTGAAATGTGGCTGGGTTTCAAATATTTCTAACTGACATAACAGTGCACGTTCTTGTCTTGTACAAGTGCAACACCAGACTTGTACGGCATCACGCCTTAGCGAGGACGAACGATTCGGCGCAAATCGAAGCGAGGACAAAAGATTCCTCGAATCGGGGCGTGATATAGACTACCTCTCAACTGCCTATCATTATGACCATACACCGCCCCGAAGACAACTTCTAATCCACCCTTGTTTGATAAGTTGAGGACTATCAGTTGTTTCGAGGAGTATCGGACCCTTCCCTTCCATTCTCGGCCATCCCATATAACCCAAATCCGTGCTGCCCTACCTGGATTAAGGTTGTGGATTGCCTCCCAGTTTGTAGGAGTCCTTTGCTAAAGTCTGACTAGAGATTTGATTTTGCTCTCTAAAATCGCCACAACCGAGCTCTTAGTGCTCCGAATAATTTGTTGAACTTCCTTCCACCTTTCCATCGAGTTTGCCCCCCTTACGTTCCACGTTAGTATTGTCATTGTAGATTTGCGTACCCGTCCTCCGTGCTATGCCGACTCTCTCTAGGACGAATTGATTGAGTCTTTCCTGTGGCTACATTGCTTTTCTTACCGTTGTTGTCGACTCTCTCCGGGTTTGCTCCCTGCAATTTGACAAGCCACAGGGGGTTCTCTGTAGTGAGATTCGCTCCATGTATATTGTCTCATTCAAAGTATTTTCCATATGCTCCGCTCCTCATCTGGTCCCTGCTTCCTTCACCAAATATTCGTACAAACTTTGAAATCCTTTCGCCCATGTTCTCCTCACGAGCACTAGTGTTTGCTGATAGATTGACCATTGCCATATGATTATCTCCATCCTGTGGGTCGTCGTCTGGTCTTTTCTTCCGAATTGTTAGTTGGAGATTGACATCGTTTCCTCCCTCTTGCTCCGGAACTTGACGCTTCCCAAGCACGGAAATCCCTTGTCCACCAGATGTCCCTTCCCCTTGCTGTAGGCAATCACCTTGATCCTCCTCCATCTCCTCCCTATCATTCGACTCCTTGCTCCTTAGTTCATTCTCCATCTCTCTGTGTCCCATGTCATCATCCAGGGGAATATTAATAGCAGTCGTCTCCTCCTCCGTTGAGTTCTCTCTTTCTGGACAGTGCGCTTTAACATGTCCGAAGCACCTGTAGTTCTCACATGATGGTAGGACCCACTCGTATTCGGTGGCCTGCCACATCGTCTTGCCGTTAGGAAGCATGAGTTCAATTTTTCTAGGCAGCTCGTTAGCAACTTCTATCTCGACAAACACCCGTGCGTAAGATAGACGTTTGCGTCTGGCTGTGAGTATATCAGTTCGAAGAGGCTTACCTACCATACTGGCGATTTTCATGATTGTCGACGTACTCCATAACTGAGGGGACAACCACGGTATCCTGATCCATATCGGTACCGACGAGAGTATATCCTTTTCAAAACATGAATCTGGGAACCATCTCTTAAGCACTACGAGCCTTCCATCGAACGTCCACGGACCCCCCTTAAGCACACGTTCCAAGTCCTCTGCAAGATCAAACTTGATAAAATAGAACCCGTTCTCTCTAGAAAATATTTCCATCTCCCCTTTAGGTCTCCATACCCTCTGAGCATACGCTCTTAATTGTCCGTAATAGGGTTTATTACCCATCACGTACAGTATTAGGGTATTCTTCCAGTATATCGACGTTTCTTATATGTCATCTGTCGTGATCTCCACCACTTTCCTTCCATCTATCGTCCTAGGTTCGACATATTGTAGTTCGACTTCCTCTTGGATGACTGCAGGTTTACATAATTCTGCCCATGAAATCGGCGCCGTTCTTGTTCGAGGATCTCCGTTCCCGGTATGATTGGCGGTTTCTCTCCTTGGCGGAGCCTCCGCGTTCCTCCCTATTCTTGATTCTCTTTGCCTGATCGCTCGGACACTACTACCAATTTCTGGCGATGGGGGAATCCCCGTTCGTCGATTGGGTCCTTGATGTCTATTCAGCATGATCCTGCCCTTGCCTTGCTTCTTCGTTGTCGAGTTTCCGCCCACTAATCTATCTCCGCGAACTGGTTTGCTCTGCGGCGGCGTTCCACTGTTGTCCACCCGCCCCCCTCGTCACGAAGAGTTGGATCACCTGTATCCTGCGTAGCCACCGTCGACAAGCTTGCCTCCCCCGGACAATGCTCCCCGTTCCGAAACCCTAGTTGCTCCATCCGTTCTCTTAAAACTAAATAACCCTATGTGTCACTTTTTGTATTTTTAGGTGCTCATTGGGGTTTATATTTTGCACCCTAGGAGCCTTGAGGACATCATTGTGATTGTCTTGCTGTGTAATGTTTTTGCCTTTCTCTTTATTAATATATTCCAGCTTTGATTATATATATATATATATATATATATATATATATATATATATATATATATATATATATATATATATAAACTAAATTTTATTATTCGCTTTTCGGTTTTGGACCGAAACCCAAAACCGAATAAAAAATTTAGTATTTTTAAAATCGAAATCGAACCGATTTTTTTTTTTTAAAACAAACCGAATATCTTATTTGACTCGATTTTCGGTCCAAAACCGAACAATGCTCACCCTACCCACAATACCCCTTGACGTGAGTAAATTACAATTGAGTTAAATCTTAAGGGAGTTTTGTGTACTTTTTTATTTTAATTGTTTATGTATATAATAAACAATTCGGTAGATATTTTCATTCAATATATATAAACAAATTTATTTTATAGTAGTAAAAACAGTTTTCTACATTTTTTTTTTAATGTTTAAGTCCCAAGTGTTGATAATGCATACAATGGCATGCTATTCGCTAATATAAACGGTTTCATCGTTATGGTCAATAGTAAATTCATGTGGTATATATATATATATATATATATATATATATATATATATATATATATATATATATATATATATATATATATATATATATATATATATATATATATATATATATATATATATATATATATAGAGGATGAGGGAGGTGAGGTGCCACCCTATGGAGGGTGTCTACTTGTCACCCCCCACATGCTATCATCATGCACCCATGTGCTTGATGATAGTATAGGGGGGTGACAAGTAGACACCCTCCCATGAGGTGCCACCCTACCTCCCTTATTCTCTCTATATATATATATATATATATATATATATATATATATATATATATATATATATATATATATATATGAATAATAATTTGAATATTTAAATATATTAAAATTAAAATTAATTATATATATTTATATTTTACTTAGAAAATTTTACATATGTGTTTAACATATGTGTACAATACTTAAGCTATTAGTTACAATATTTTTTTTTTTCATCTTCAATCGTGACGATTCATTTAAACTAATTTAATTATAATTAAAAATTAATTTTTGATTTTTAATTTTTTATATTTTATTAATTAGAAATATAAATACGATTTAGACACGGCTTATTTTTTTGAAGGTTTTGAAGCCCCTATATTGTAGAGATAACTTGCGTTTTGCACATCAAGCCGTCAACAGAAGCAACAACTCAATCCGACGGCCAGTTCAGCCGTCCAGCATTTAAGGAAATTATTATTTTTAACTGACGCTCAAATTTCTAATTTTGTTTTTCTTACTGTTTTACTCTTCCGATTCAGTAAGGAAATTCTCCACCCATATATTTGTCCTTTTTTAGATCCAAGTCCATCTTCTTCTTCTACGAAGGGCTTAACGGGTTCAGCCGCTCCGAGATCCACACCGGGAAACCTAACCCGGTGAAACCCTAATTCTCCTTCCCCCGGCGAACCAGCCGCCGTGTCCGCCGCCGACGCTCCGATCGCAGGCTCCAACGGTCAGTACAATGTCCATCTCTCCATTTCTCTCGCCATTTTCTTATAGCTGTACAATTCTACGGGCTAAAAATTAGGGTTCCGTGACCCTTCCTCTTCCCCCTTCGACTGGAACCCTAGTGTGATTTGAAGTTTGGGAATTAGGGTTTTGTATCCCGTTCCTAAAGTTCAGTTCCCTATGTTGAGAATTTTTAAGCTGTACTAGAATTTTGTGGCTACTGATTCTTCTAATATTACAGCGATTGTTATGATTATTGGAGGAAATTTCAGATCTTTTGGGATCTCTAGTCTCGAAACCTACCACATTTTCTACTATTGCTTTTCCGGTTCAGTAACAACTTTGGAGCATCATAAATTATGGTGCAGTAACGACATCCGACACACTGACAGTGAGTGACACAACATCCGACACACTGACAATGAGTGACACGACATCCTTGAAAAGTTAGGATACGACGCACCATATACGTACATACGTATTTTTGCAAGGAAAAGTCGGGATACAACACAACATCCTTGAGCCATTTTTTCCTTCCAAATTTCTCCCTTGAAATTTACTTATCTTCTCAGTGTCTTGACATCGTTAACGGGCAATAGTTAAAAAAAGGCATTTTACGTTAACTACCCCTATGTTTTATACTTATTACACTAACTACTACTTTGAAACTAATTACACGGACCACTCCTATATTTTATATTTTCTATAGAAAGTTATAACACTAACCACCCCTAAGTTTAATTTTTTTTATAAAGGAGAGGGGTAGTCCATGTAATGCCCATGAAACATAGGGGGGTTAGTGTTTTTATTTCTAAAAAAAACATTTTGCCCAGATGCTATCGCAAGAAAATAGGTTATTTTAACCCAAAGCTAATATATTTGTGAAAAATACATTTGAACTGAAGGATGAAAGTAAAATTTTAATATTTACACGCTAACGAATTTTGATAAGATCCATTTCTAATTCATGAGTATAAAGTAAAATAAGAAGAACCCATCTCAAATTAGCTAAAAGATTAACGTCTAAACAAAAACCACACAAAAATTCGTTCCCCTTCCATTTCTATATATGGGGAGAATGTTCTTGAACAAGATAGGGAAAGGTGGGGGACAACATCGTGGGACTGGAGGAATGAGGTGCTATGGTTAAGTTTAGGGTGGAGTTAAGAAGTGGACGGGAGGCGAACATGAGGGGAAAAGGGTAAAACTTAGAAGAAGTCGAGAAAAAGAGCATGAGTTGTCATGTGAGATGATTTGTGGATGGAAGGTAGCATAGTGATGGCGGCTAGAAAGTTCAAGGGAGCAATTTGAATAAAAACAAAATTTAAAGTATTTAAGAGAACAAAGGCAAAAATTTAGGGTATTTTGGTGTGAAGTAGTCTGTGTTATGAATATAAAGTAGTTGGGTGTTATATGTGCTTTGATCAATAAGATACTTCCATCCATCATATCAGACTACAGGCTGATAAGGAGCTTCCGACCCGACCCACATTTATAAGTTGGGCTCGGCTTCCCCCAATCTTCCCACTCTCTCTTCGCCCTCCCGATCACACCATCACCATCAGCAACTCGAGGCATCAACCGCCGCGGCGTCAAGCAGCATGATGGACGTGCAAAATTATTGTCTTTTCATTCTCTTGACGTCTCCTGTGTGTCCCATCGAATCCGACCGTATCTTAGCGACTTGGCCGAGGAACTCTTGGGACACGTAGGGATTCAAATCTGTCACGAACCCGGACCATGTCCCACATGAACCCGTGTCATTTTCAGTTGGATCTAATGGTGTCCAACCTGAAGCCAGTCGAGTGGGTTCCACTGTTTGTTTCTAGAACATATGGGGAGTTTATTTGATTGTAAGACAGATTTTAATCATCATCTAATTCGTTATTTAATTTGTTTTGTAGCGTATCAATGTAATTTCTGGTTTTTCTTCTTGGATTACTTGCAGTTTTTGATGGAATAACTCTCAGCTATAGCTTGTGTGGACATTACTCTGAGATTGGAGTATTGAATGTATGATAAGGGGTCTGTTGGTGAAGAAATAACAGCACAACAGGTGGTTCGATTTTGGCAATTTTGGAGGTGGTTTCAGTGGTTTTGAATCAGTCGCTTTGGTTTTGGCGCTTTCAGACCCTTCAGTTTCATTCTGGAACGGCCGGCCGAAACGTTTTGGTTTCGGCCGATACTTAAAACCTTGCAAAAAGCATGAAAAGAATTGAATTTCCAAAGCGGTTTGTGATTGTTCTTTTGACCTTCATATGTACAAATGTGTGCTACATCGAGCGTATGGGCTTCTCAATTGCTTACACAGCGGCTGCTGATGCCATCGGTGTGGACCAGTCAAGCAAAGGTTTGATACTTTCGACATTCTATTGGGGATATGTTGTGTCACAAATTCCTGGTGGCTGGGCAGCCCAGAAAATAGGTGGAAGAAGGGTTCTGCTTCTATCATTTGCATTTTGGTCTCTAACATGTGCTCTAATATCACTGGACCCCAACCGAATTTACCTACTAGTGATTGCCCGCCTGCTTGTTGGGGTGGCACAAGGCTTTATCTTTCCTTCCATTCATACAGTTCTGGCACAGTGGGTTCCACCCCATGAGCGCTCACGTTCTGTATCCCTTACGACTTCAGGAATGTATCTTGGTGCAGCTTGTGGCATGCTTCTATTGCCGAGTCTGGTAAAATTACGAGGTCCTCAGTCGGTCTTTTTGGTTGAGGCAGCATTGGGTGGTATGTGGTCTATCCTTTGGCTCAAGTTTGCGAGTGACCCACCTCGTTCTGATCACCCCAAGGCAACAGCTGCTGGATTTGGGGAGACAACCTTGCCAATTACAAAGTCAAGGGAGAAGACAAAAGTACAAACCGGTGGGAGTTCACTTCGTTCGGGTAAAATCCCATGGAAGAGGATAATATTTAGGTTGCCAGTTTGGGCAATTGTAGTGAACAATTTCACATTTCATTATGCTCTATATGTGCTGATGAACTGGCTCCCAACTTACTTTGAGCTCGGTCTTAATCTCAGCCTTCAGGAGATGGGATCTTCCAAGATGTTGCCTTACCTCAACATGTTTATATTTTCCAATATTGGTGGAGTTGTAGCTGATTATCTGATCACAAGAAGGATCTTGTCTGTGACAAATACAAGGAAGCTGTTGAACACGGTAGGCTTTGTCATTTCTGCCTTATCTCTGATGGTGCTCCCAATGTTCAGAACTTCCGCAGGGACCGTGTTTTGTTCTTCAGTTTCTCTTGGTTTCTTGGCTCTTGGAAGAGCTGGATTTGCTGTTAATCATATGGATATTGCTCCAAGATATGCAGGTATTGTGATGGGAGTTTCAAATACCGCAGGAACATTGGCCGGTATTGTTGGTGTTAGTCTTACAGGACAAATTCTTGAATCTGCTAAGTCTGCCAATATGGATCTCTCAAACCCTGAGAGCTGGGATTCTGTTTTCTTAATTCCAGGATACCTCTGTCTCTTCAGTGCTATCTTTTTCATAATATTCTCAACAGGGGAAAGAATCATCGAGTAACTGAACCCCACAAATAAACATTTTTCTTTAAAGTATTGTGGCAATTTTTTGCCTGGATCTTTCATACGTGGCCATATCACATACATCACATTTATTACTGTAGGTATGACCTTTCTTTCTGGATCATATTGTATTATTGTTGTGAACAAGCATGCATGAAGGGTACAATATGCTTGAACATGGGATGTAAAATTGGGAGTGCAGCAAGCTTGTTGGACCACTTAGTTTTGCGATTCATATTTAATTCAATATTTGTATCATTTCTCTCAATATGTATGTATAAGACCGGATGACGACAGTTGGTCTTTCTGTAACTTGCACGTCGAATTCAAATGTCTATGGTGGCCACTGAATAAAGAGTTCCTTGCAGATACCTCCCAGGGTGGAAGTAGAGCAAGTGCATACCTTATGTGTTTGCTCATTTTATTCCTTTAGATATCTAATCTGTGCATACATCTTTCCCATTTTGTGCTTACTTTACAGCTTACCCTGTCCTGAACAAGCCTTGATTCTCCAGCAGTTGTTAGTGTTTCCCTTGGTTATCTGTATGATGTAGGCTTCATATGTTGCTCTATGGTACAAAATTCTTGACATCAATAGCACTATATGAGATGTATACTGTGTTTCGCCTTTTTTTGGGGGGTTCTTTTGTTTCCACAGGAATCATGTGATTCAGAGGGGAATTGAGCTCCCAAGCAGAGAATCAGATGAAATTGGCTATATAATGGTTAGGGTTTGCATTATTTATGCAAATCTCAACATTGTGAATAACTAAAGCCTTAGATGATGAATGATGAGTTGATGGTTTGATTGCTACTTTTTCACCATCCAAATGTATTATCTTGTTCAAGGTCTATAATTTGATGTACTTCAAGGTTTTGCCACACATTTGATATAAATAAGATTTAAAAGAGTTACAGGAACAATTTTCCCTTCAGGAAGAGACAATTCAAATAGTTGGCCCCAAAATTCTGGGATGAAGGCTTTGTTATTATATGTTAGGGGTTTGTTTCATTCTCTTCTTGTTTCACTTTGTAAGTGGATTCTTTCATTCCATTGATCATGACATCCTTTGTCAACATGTACCTGAGACCTCAATTACCTGGAACTACTCAGGACCATCTGCTAATATTTGATATTGAGTTGAAGGCTGAACCAAAATCACATCAGATGCCCAAGCAGGTTAGTTTGGTTATTGATTGATTAAAATGTGTCAGCTGTATTGCCTGATCTCTTCCTTGTTGCACAGCTTTTTGCCATCTTTGTTATTTAATTCTTCAATGATTACTAATATTTATGTTGTCTTCTGGAAGTGGTTCACTCCTAATTTGCAGGGCTGGTCTGGTCATTTGAAGGTAATGCATCTATCTTGTAGATAGATGGTTTAGCTCTTCAAATTCCTCTCAACAAGTTTTCGTCCAGAATGCAAAGGTACAATCTGGTAGTATTAGCCAAAAACATATAAATGCCATTTGACTTTACACACATGTGAATCTGAGCCCGTGAAGGTGTTTGACAGAACAACTAATTTGGCAATAGTCAGATCATTAATTATTGGAGTGACCTGCAGAGAAGTGGTTAGTTCTTATTGGAATTGCAGCTGGTGCACCAGAGGTACACTCGAAATTCATATGCGCTCTTGTTTCTTTCCCGAATCTCTATAGTTCGTTCTACTTTGTTGGAGAGTTTTATGCATTCTCTTTGCAAATTAGAATTGAGGACAACGGTTTCCTCTCTACATAGTTTGCAGTGGAGGCAAACTATTTCTTTGTTGTTTACAGGACACTGGAAACAATTTTCATCTGATAAATTAGACATAAATGTATATATTTACGGAAAAAACTTGTTTTATGTTTGTTAGTTGTTCCTAATTCTTGTTTTTTTTATTTATATTCCCTACAAAAAAAAGCGGATCTTTTTGTCCTGCTAGATTTTGCTGATGACTTCCATATGGCCATACAGGTAGCATGGAAAAACTTATTTGAATAACATACGTTGAAGCACACAAAACAGCCACGCTAGAGCACACTTCCAGCGGGACCAAGTTCCAGCGGAAAAAAACTCCACGCTGGAACCTAGGTCCTGCGGGAACAACCTCCACGCTGGAACCTGTTGGCACATTGATTTTGATAACATTAACTGCATCTTCGTGTTTTAGTCTCACTATCCTTTTCAAAATCAGATACATCGCTAAAGTCTCTCAAAGACTACTACAAAAGATCGATGAAACCAAAGTCATTGCAATAAGCCTCTCGGAAGACTTACGAACCGGTAAAAGAAAGACTGAAAAGAAGCTATTATCATACTCGAAGCTCCCACTCAAAGATCCAAGTTCCTAGAGTCTGTATAAGGTCTAGGACAACCGTAAAACACCTAAGGTGGATGACAAACCAAAAGTCTATATAAAATGTTTTCCAAATTTTTTTTTCCTTACAACAACGAAATACCGACGGTACACCGATTCGTACCGACGACATACCGATTTCTGTGTGCAAAAAAGGTTATGTCTACAAAATCGGAATACCGACGGTACACCGGTTCGTACCGACGGTACACCGAATTTTGTGCACAGAAAGGTTCTGTCTACAAACTCGGAATACCGACGATACACCGATTCGTACCGACGGCATACCGAATTTTATGTGCAGAAAAGGTTCTGTCTACAAAATCGGAATACCGACGGTACACCGGTTTGTACCAACGACACACCGAATTTCGTGCACATAAAAGCTTCTGTCTACAAATTCGGCATACCGTCGGAATACCGTTTCATACCGACGGTACACCGTTTTACAAATACTTTGAATTTTTGAATGGTCAGATCCATACCGTTAAATGCTCCAACAGGTAGATTTATTACCGTTACTGTTGCAGAACGGTATACCGACGGAATTCCGATTGGTATCGACGGTATACCGTTTGCTGAATGTTTGGAGCATTAAATGACTAGCTCTCTTGGTTGTTCTATTTAAAGTGGTTGAGTCTTCTTTTTGAAGACAGCCACTTGAGCTTTAAATTTTTCAACCACCCAAGAGCTCCACCATTACTACCCTACAAAAAGCTTTAATTTGTCATTCAACCAAAAGTGCTAGAGTATTCAAGAGTTGTAATATTCGATCTTCAAAGTGTTCTAGAAGATCAAAATCTTTCTTTCTCTCAAGTTGAAGTTGACGAGCCTTCGGAGGAAAACTCGTGTGTATGAAGTTGACGAGCCTTCGGAGGAAAACTCGTGTGTAAGAAGTTGACGAGCTCTTCGGATCCAAACTCGTGTTAGAAGTTGATGAGTTCTTCAGATCCGAACTCGTGTGCAACTATTTACTCAAATAGTGGATTAAAGCCGAAGAGAGTTCCGGGAATGGAGTGCCCCTTTGGAGGATACCAGGATACAACGAGTGTTTGATTCTCTCTCTCATTTATTATCGTTTAAATTACTATTTATTGTGATAATCATTTTATTACTCTATTCACACCCCCCCCCCCCCCGTCTAGGGTTCTACAATTGGTATCAGAACCTTGTCTCTTGATTTAGATTTACATCCTTAGAGTGATCCATGGCTACTAACCCTAGTACCAACTCATTCCACAATGAGGGACACTCCACAAATAGACCTCCTCTATTTGATGGAACCAACTATAACTATTGAAAAATTAGGATGGATATTTACTTGAAATCTGTAGACTTCGATCTATGAGATTGTGTTGCAAATGACATTCCTAAATCTTCCATAGTTATTGAGGAAGTAGTTTCGGAAACTCTTAGAGATAAACTTTCCGAGAACGACAAGAAGGTCGCAAGTCGAGATACAAAGGCTATGAACGCACTCTATTGTGCTCTTGATAGTAATGAATTCAATAAAATCTCTATTTGCAAAACTTCCAACGAAATATGAAAACTTTTGGAAGTCACACACGAGGGAACATCACAAATAAATGAATCAAAGATTAGTAGAGTCACACAAGAGTATGAATCTTTTAAAATGAAACACGATGAGTCTATCACTGCTATGTTTACTCGATTCTTTAATATCATAACCAAGGGATAGAACCCTAAAGGGATAGAACCCTAAAGGGATAGAACCCCAAAGCTACCGCCATTATCGAAGGGAATGACCTAACAACAATGAACCTCGAGACATTCATGGGGAAGCTGCTGACCCACTAGCTGGACATGAAGGATCAATAGGAAGCCTCCATACAAGAAAAGGAGACGGAGAAGGCGAAGGAAAAAGAAAAATCCCTCGCTCTCAAAGCCATCAAGTTCTTCTCAAAAGATGACTCCAATGATGACGATTCAGATGACGAAAAAATTGCTCACCGCTAAGCATTTCCGAAAGTTCCTCAAATTCAAAAAAACAAATCGTTCAAAAAGGGACACGGATGAAGAACCCTCTAGTCTTGCTACAACTGCAGGAAGATCGGACATATCAAAAGAGATTGTCCAATGGGAAGAAGAGAATCCGGCAAATACGAGAGGCCAAGCAGAGGAAGCACATCCTCAAGAAAATACGCCAACACTAGCATCTGGTGCGAAAGTGGTGCTAGTGACTCGGACAACGATAAAGAGTGCAAACACAATGCAAATGTTTGTCTCATGGCAACGAAATTAAATCAGGTACTCGATGACTTTTCTATGAATGATCTCTCTTACACCGAATTAGAAAATGCCATTTTTGAACTACACGATGAACACCAAGGTTATAAGAAGTAAGCACAAAAAATCTTTCAAAGAGATTGACACACTTAAGGAAGAAATAGGAAGACTTTCAAATATTATCCTTGATATAAAAGGGAAGTCCCCTGCTTCTGACACAGATGAGATCGAGTCTCTTCGACTAAAACTCCAAGAAGTCCAAGACGTCATCAAGAAAAAGGACGTTGAATATCAATCCCTCAAGGAAGGATATGCACTTGCTATGCACAAAACACTTGCCGCAAACCAAAGAGAATATGCAACCTCTATCAAATACAATGACCTTCTTACAAATAGTAAGAAACAAGTTGATAGAGACTTGGCTCACACAACCACTCAACGCCACAACCAAAGACACACCAACACACATCACAACACTAGCCACAAGAATCACACACACAAGAGCACAACACGCAGGTTCTATAACATATGCACACACACAGAGAACCCTTTGAAAAGAAAAACACATTACATCATGCTTTCTACTATCATTACCGCAACACTCATACTAGAACTCCTCATACACACAACACTCACTCACTTTCCTTTAGATCCGTGACACCCATGATGTGCCACTATTGTAGTTTACTTGGACACACATCTCATTATTGTCAAATGAGAAAGCATGTTGACATGAGAATGTTTAAATGAGTTTCTAAAACTAACCGTCAAGGACCCAAATATATCTGGGTACCAAAGTCTTCATATTCAACTTGTATTCTAGGTGAACTCTCCATGCATGCTAGAAGCAAATGGATTCTCGATAGCGGTTGCTCACGGCACATGACCGATGATGCTTCACTCTTTGCAACGCTATCGATGAAGAAGGAAGGACACGTATCATTCGGCAATAATTTAAAGGGGTACATCGTTGGATATAGTAATATCGGATCCCCTCCTTATCCTTGTATTAAAAATGATTGTCTTTTTACAAATCTTAAGCACAACCTTCTTAGCATTAGCCATCTCACGGATAATGGCTATGATGTTAACTTTGTTAAACACAAGTGCTTCATTTCTGATAGCACAAGTGGTTCTACCGTGTATGAAGGTATTAGAGAAAATAACATTTATGTTCTTTATCTTATTGAAAGCACTAACAATGATAGATGCTTAGTAGCAAAGAATGATGAGAGTTAGCTTTGGCATATGAGACTTGGAAACGCCAACATGGACACCATCTCCCGACTAGCCTCCAAGAAGCTTGTTAGAGGACTTCCAAGTATTCCATTCAAGAAAGACATGATGTGTAAGGAATACGAGAAGAGTAAGTTAATAAAGTCTTCTTTCAAATCCATCAACTCCGTGAGTACTACTAGACCTCTTCAACTTATTCATATGGATCTATTTGGTCCTAGTAGAGTAGCTAGTCTTGGTGGCAAACTCTATACTTTTGTTTTAGTTGATAATTTTTCGAGATTTACTTGGGTTATTTTTTTTGCAAATAAAAGTGATACTTTTCGTGAATTTGTTGCTTTTTGTAAACGAGTTCAAAATGAGAAAGACATTATGGTCAACAAGATTAGAAGTGTTCATGGAGGAGAATTTGATAATGCCGATTTTAAAAGATTTTGTGATAAAAATGATTCTGGTCATGATTTTGCTTGTCCTAGAACTCCACAACAAAATGGTATTTTGGAAAGAAAGGATAGAACCTTTGGCAATATGGCAAGGGTCATGTTAAATCAATACAAGCTCGCCCAATACTTTTGGACGGAAGCCGTTAATACGGCATGTTATGTTATAAATAGTCTTGATTAGACTTATTTTTAAGAAAACTCCATATGAGCTTTGGTTTGACAAAATTTCTTCTATTGAATATTTGAAAGTTTTTGGATGCAAATGTTTTATTTTGAACATCATAAGATAACCTAGGCAAATTTGAAGAAAAAGCCTATGAAGGTATCTTCCTTGGTTATTCTATGCATAGCAAATGTTTTTGTGTATTTAACAAAAGAAGTCTTGTAGTCGAAGAGTCAATCAATCTCTCTTTTGACGAACTTAACACTTCCACACCTAACTCCTCGAATGATGTTGATCTCTTTTGGTTTGGAAAACTCCTCTCTTGGAGATACTAGTACTCCTTTATCTAACAATGAAGTTGACGCTAACTCCAACCGAAGACGCTCCACCAATAGAGCCTCCTCAAGAGGATCTTCCCAAAGAATGGAGATTTGTCCCTCATCATCCCAAGGAACTTATCATTGGTGACCCTTCCTCACGGGTTAGCACTAGATCATGTACACGAGATCACTGCACAAATGTGGCTTTCATTTCACAAATAGAGCCTAAAAACATTAATGGTGCTTTTAATGATAAGTTTTGGATGACTGCAATGCAAGAAGAGCTAAATCAGTTTGAGCGAAACAACGTTTGGAAACTCGTTCCTAAGCCCCACAACTATCCCATTATTAAAATGGGTGTTTCAAAATAAACTCAACGAGGATGGTATCGTCACTCGTAACAAGGTCCGATTGGTTGCTCAAGGCTATAACCAAGAGGAAGACATTGACTATGAAGAAACCTATGCTTCGGTTGCTCGTCTTGAATCCATTTGAATGCATTGTGTTTTTTCTTGTTTCAGTGATTTCAAACTCTTTCAAATGGATGTCAAGAGTGCCTTTTTGAATGATGTTATTAAAGAAGAGATGTATGTCAAGCAACCTCCCGGCTTTGAAGATTTTAAATTTTCTGATTACGTCTTCAAATTACACAAAGTCTTATACGGCTTCAAACAAGCTCCTCGTGCTTGGTATGAACGTCTTAGCTCTTTTCTCATCTCTCATAATTTCTCCAAGGACAAAGTTGACACCACATTTTTTTATTAAAACACACAATGGCACACTTCTACTAGTTCAAATATATGTTAATGATATTATCTTTGGTTCTACTAACAAGACACTATGTGTAGAATTTGCCAAAGTTATGCATGACGAATTTGAAATAAGCATGATGGGGGACTCTCATTCTTCCTTGGATTACAAATCAAGCAAGGACCAAAAGGCACATTCATCAATCAAGCTAAATATACAAAGGATCTCCTCAAGCGCTTTGAACTAGACTCATCCAAATCAATGAGAACTCCTATGGCCACAACGACAAAGCTTGATCACGATGAAAATGGTATCTCGGTCGACATTCGTAAGTATCGAGGTATAATCGGTAGCTTACTTTACTTAACTGCTAGTCGTCCCGATATCATGTTTAGTGTTTGTCTTTGTGCACGGTACCAAGCAAATCCCAAAGAATCACACTTATGTACCGTTAAGCGCATTTTTCGACATCTCAAAGGCACCGTTAATATGGGACTTTGGTATCCGAAATCTCCATCCTTTGAGCTTATCGGCTATTCGATGCAGATTTTGTCGGATGCAAGATTGACCGAAAAAGCACTAGCGATACATGTCAATTCTTGAAAAATCCTTGGTCTAATGGTTTAGTAAGAAACGAAACTCAGTTGCTCTTTCCACAATTGAAGTCGAATACATAGCGGCTGGATGTTGTTGTACACAAATTCTTTGGATGACACAAACACTTTTAGACTATATCATTTCTTCAAATAGTATCTCTATCAAGTGTGACAACACTAGTTCTATTAATCTCACGAAAAATCCGATTTGACACGCACCAAATATATTGAGATTAGACATCACTTTCTAAGAGACGACCAACAAAACGGGGACATTCATGTTGAGTTTATTGACACTACATATCAACTTGCGGACATCTTCACTAAGCCTCTACCCGAGGACCGTTTCATCTTTCTCTGTCAAGAATTAGGCATTCTCAACCTTGAATCACATATTTGAAGTCTCTGTAGACCGGAACACCGATGGAATTCACCGTAATTTCAACGGTATGTCGAGTTTTGTTCCCTGAAAGTTTCTGTTTATAAAATCGATATACCGCCGGCACAGACCGGAATTTCGACATTATACCGTTCCGCGACAATCCTGCCAACAGACGCCTCCTTCAGTTTATTGGGCTCTACAAAATCCCCCTATTTAATTCCTCCCATCCTTTCATCTCTCTCTCATTAAATTTGTCACGTCCCGTAGGACCGATCGTCTTCGCTAAGGCGTGATGCCGCACGAGCCTAGGTTGCGCTCGTGTAAGGCGGGTTCCATAATGGCCGATTACAACGGCTTGCGACGGGATCGTCGCACAGAAGTCCCAAGCAGAAACATTGAATAAAAAAGACAACACAAGCATTGAACAAAATCAGAGTTTTTATTGATATAGAAACAAGATTACAATGTGGCACGTGGCCAAGATTTACATGTCTCTGAAGCTCACTTTTCTCTCAAATTACAAGTCACTTTGCTCTCTCATTTCTCAATACAAGCTTCAGGGCTGCAACTTGCGGATGTTTCAGATAGGCGATGTCCATACATTATGTCCCGTATAAGTTCAGACTCGATGCGGCCGCACGCCTCGAAACGTCAAGGAACTCCGTGCCTCGACGCATCCAAGCGAGCTCTGCGCCAACGAGCTTCTATCTGTGCCTGCACATGAAAACTGTGTGGGTGTCAGTACTCAACTGTACTGGTAGAGTGAGCTCCTCGCCCACCTATACAAAACCAACACGTTTATTTTACTTTGTGTAACATAATTTTTTTGTGATTGTCTTTCTATTCTTGTCTTAGGATCGATTTTAGGACATAGACGCTGGCCTATTTGTGTCTCTAGACTATCATCGTGCTATCGCACCGATAACTTCCTTGTCCTTGCCTCTAAACCATTCTCGTGCTTGCAACATCAATGTGCCGACTTGTGCTTGCCTTATGGCCTATACTTTGGGACGCAACAACATGATTTGTGTCATCGACTTGGTTCGTGCTTCAACATCGAGGCCGTGCCTCGCAACTTAGCATGACTTAACCAAACTTGCCTTACGGTCCTTCTTGACTTAACTCGAAACGACTCAAGTCTGACTTATGCAACTCTATGTCGACGACTTAATACTCGACGCCACATTCGTACCGAAGCACGCATCTTTTCTATAGCCAAATCTTAGGCTTCTTAAGACTTGTATTGCAACCGTGCATACCATCTTTACCCCATTCATGCCGTGCTTGCACTTTCCTTTATTCGACCGACACCGTGCATGCGGATTGTCGCTCAGCACGCCAACTTATCTATATAAAAGGTCACTGGCAATTCAAGCTATCTTGGACATGTAGGTGGTGCAGACGAGACCCTTGCAGCTAAGGGTAGCTAGCCCTGCTCAAGTCCTCGAATCACCGGCGGCGTGTTCTTGCCTAACTACCTTGCTTCCCTCCTAGGCCAATGCGGTCCTGTGGCCCCAGGCTACCGAATCGAGGGCGCGAAACCTTGTCGACAAGTTGTCCATGACCACGCACCTACGAGAACTTCTAAACTCAACGTAAATGCATGGCCTAACCGTCACAACTTAGTTTCCTTTGCTTTACTTCTTTTACTTTTCATACTTCTTTTGCAGAGCCCAAACCATGGTTGCCTCGGTGACTGACCTGTAGTCCCGACATCTTTCCTCTGCGACTAGAACTGTCAAAACGGGCCAGGCCCGTTGGGCCGGCCCGCCCCGCCATTCAAAAAGGTGGGTTGGGCTATACATTTAGAGGCCCGTTTCGCAGCAGGCCTCGGTGGGTTGGCCCGTGCGGGCCGCGGGCTTGGGCGGGGCGGGCTAGCCCGCGGGATTGCCTGTTGTGTAAACTTATATGATATATTGATATATCAATATATTATATATCATATGAAGCCACTAACCAGCCGGCCCTAACCCTAATCTAATTCATTTTATTTCTCTCGTCCTCCTTCCAGAGTCTCCTGAGTCCCGAGCGAGCATCCCTCGTCCGGGAGTCCCGACTCACGCGCCTCCCGCGTCTTGGAGTCTCGACTCCCGACCTCTTCTCCCGTCCCGAGCGAGCATTCCGAGTCCCGACCCCGAAGGCCGAAACCGAAAGGTCCACTCTCTCTCTCTCTCCTCGAAAATTATAGAAAAGTGAGATGGAATTTTGGGATCCTGGCCAATTTTGCTTCTGCCAATTGTTATGATCCTGGCCAATTTTGCTTCTTCCAATTTTGCTTCTTGCACATTTTACTTATGAACGAATTTTGCTTCTGCCAATTTTGCTTCTGCCAAGTTGGTGGCCCGGATTATTTTGCTTCTCCCGTCCTGACCTCTTTCGTGATATAGTTGGAAACTTGGAATGATATAGTCGGAAGAGTCAAGTCTCAAGTTGGAAACTTGGAATGAAATGTTGCATTGCCAATTATAAAATGTTGCATTGCCAATTTGCCATTCAGAAGCGGGCTGCCCCGCCTGGCCCGCGGACCGCCGGCGGGTTGGGCTGGAATTTTCAGGCCCGTTCAAATGGTGGGTTGGCCCGTCCCGCCCCGCCAAATGGTGGGTTACGGGCCGGCCCGCCCCGCCGGCCCGTCTTGACAGCTCTATCTGCGACTGGCCTACAGTCCCGACATATTTCTAGTGTTTTCGTACTCTTATTGACTCAACTCATGAATGGCTAATTGATAGCCCTCAAACATAACTTGAACAAAACGTGTTCTTCATGTGCCATAGATCGTGGCTAACTTTTCCTTGAACCGACCGTGGCTCGTGCCTTAGACTGACTTGTGTTTTATGCGACACTATCGTCCAAGTGTTACTTTATATGACGAACCTTGAGATCGTGGGACTAAGTGACTTGACAACCACAGATAACATGAGATAGTGCTTGCTATGACTTCGATAGCCCAGCATAACTTTGCCTAACTTAATCGTGCGACAACTTGACGAGCAAAGGCTATGTCAAGTCTCGCATCGTGGGAACATGCTGTGCACGCGTTCGACTTGAACAACCAAGTTCTTTGGGTGCCTAGACTTATGCCACAAGTCGTGCAATACAATTTAACCTGTAGGGCGAACAAAGGTTATGCCAAGCCTTGGACGATGGGACCGTGCATGCTTTATCAAGCATTTACGCGGGCGACGCCTATGACTTAGGCTAATTTCATAGCTTTGTGGCAACATCGACCAACTTTTCTTCTCCCAAGCCGCGGGACGAAGGACCGAGTGTCATTTTGAAAGCACATCGTGCAACACTTCTAAGCCGACCATGGGACATTTTCATATTCTAACTCAATCCGACCCGTCGGGATTATTCCCTTAGCTATGTGGATTTGTCTATTTTATTATCAAGCCTACTTGTGTATTTGAAAACTTTCGTTTTATTAGTGTGAAGGCCAAATTGAGGCAAGTTCACCGAAGCCACCCACCTGAGCGAGGAGTCACCTCGACCGAGCGGGTCTTCGAGCAGCCGTTGCACGGCTAAGTCCGAACGCCGTTGGCGTTTCGATTCCTCCGATTGAGATGAGCGGGACGGGGCATTACAAAATTCTCCATCTCCTTTTTCACTTCACTACACCTTCCATCCCATCTCCTCCCTCTTCATTAACTCACACCCATCAAATCATCACTCTTCTCAAAACATCCCTTCACCTTCCCTCCATTAAACCCTATCAAATCATCACCACTTTTCTAACTCCTCTCTTCATTTCCAATCCATCTCTCTATCTTTCCCATACTTTTACAACTTTTTCACTCATCTTCCCTCCATTACCTCCCAAATCTTACCTACTCCTCTTCCCTACACTTCTCTCTATGTATCTCTTCTTCTCCCATTTTTCATTATCTCCAATTTCTTCACTATGGCCTACGCAAAACGCCCACGCTCCTCTTCCTCCTACAACCCTTTCATGTCATCACCTCTACCCAACGACGCTTATGATCGGAGGATTTTCAAGTCCAGCGTCGACGCTGTCGACGCCTTCGACAATCACGCCGTGTCCGAAGGAAGGGCTATCCACTTAAATATCTTTCCCGACCATCGTCCTCTCTTTCAAACTGCGGGATTCGCCCAACTTCTCGGCCGTCAGGTTGCAGTCTATCCGGCTGCAGTACGCATGTTCTACTGCAATCTCGTCCATGATTTTGCTAACAATGCTATCGAGACTCTCGTCAATGAGCGTCACTTCCGTCTCACGGCCAGGGACAGTTCTGAAATTTTGGAAATTCCAAATCGGAGAGAGGCCCTTCCTACCTTCGCAGGACTTCAACCGTCTCCAACTGTCTCCTTCGTCGAGTTTTGTAGCATCATTGCTAGAGGGCCAAACTCACCTCCAATTCCAATTCTGTCAAAGCAACTGGAGCCATTCTACTTCGAGCTCCATCGCATCGTGTGCTACTCTCTTACTCCCAAATCCGAAAACTATGACTCCATCACTTTCGAGGCTCTTGTCTGCATGTACTACCTCTATGCTCGGAAGACCTGTTCGTTCGCCAAAACTCTGTTGAACTCCTTCATCTCTGTTCACTCTGCCGGAAGGTGCGTCCTGAACTATGCTATGATTATTACTCTGATCTTGGAAGCCAAGGGTGTGGACCTCAGTCTCTGCCACACGGATGGTGCTCCCTCCTATCTGGCTCCGTCGCGCTTTGCCGCTGCTGGGCAATCCTCTCGCTCCACTCGGCCTTCCAGTTCTCAACCTGCTGCTACTGCTCCAACTGATCCTTCTCCCTCGGGCCGTTACATGCCTCTCACTCAGAATTACTTTAACATGCGGATGGCTCAGGCTAAGGAGCAAATGCGGACACACTCGGAAACTCGGCACCCTGATCCAGAGTCGCCTTCATGATCAATGCTACTTTATTCAGCACACTCTTTAGGATAGGAATGCCTTTCTTGATCTCGATCTTCAGGACCGCGATTATCGAGCTTCGTGGTTCTCCGATCCCAATGCTTGCGGGTTCATGTATCCCGATGGGATTGACTATTTTGGCGCCTTTTAGGGTACCCCGGGTGATGGAGGCGATGATCCGGCTGATGAATAACTCTGGTCCCTGGCTTTGTTGGTCTACTAGTGTGTGGTGTTTTTTTTTAAGTTGTCCTTTGCGGTCCTTCGGGGACCTTGGTTTGGTGGCTTTATAAGTTGTCTTGCGTGATCCCAGTGGGAATAGTCAGTTGTTTTACTATCATGTCAGTCTTGTGTCGGTCTGTAGGAGCCATGTACTCATCACTTCTTATTCAATATATGCATGGTTTTCTCTTATCTACATATCTTGTTTATGACCTAAACCATCTTTGATTAAGTGACAAAGGGGGAGAAAACGTGTTGAGGGGGAGTAGTCTCATTACGGGGGAGATACTCTCTAAAACACGATATATATATATTTTTTTTGTCAATTATCAAAATGGAAGAGATTGTTGGCACATTGATTTTGATAACATTAACTACATCTTCGTGTTTTAGTCTCACTATCCTTTTCAGAATCAGATACACCGCTAAAGTCTCTCAAAGGCTACTACAAAAGATCGATGAAACCAAAGTCATTGCAATAAGCCTCTCGGAAGACTTACGGACTGGGTATAAGAAAGGCTGAAGAGAAGCTATCAATATACTCGAAGCTCCCACTCAAAGATTCAACTTCCTAGAGTCTGGACAAGGTCTAGGACAACCGTGAAGCACTTAAGGTGGATGAAAAACCAAAAGCCTATATAAAATATTTTCCAAAATTCTTTTTTCTTACAACAACGAAATATCGACGGTACATCGATTCGTACCGGCGGCATACCGATTTCTGTGTGCATTGTCTACAAAATCGGAATACCGACGATACACCGAATTTTGTGCATAGAAAGGTTCTGTCTACAAACTCGGAATACCGACGGTATACCGATTCGTACCGACGACATACCGAATTTTATGTGCAGAAAAGGTTATGTCTACAAAATCGGAATACCGACGGTACACCGGTTTGTACCGACGGTACACCGAATTTCGTGCACAGAAAAGCCTCTGTCTACAAATTCGACATACCGTCGGAATACCGTTTCATACCGACGGTATACCGTTTTACAAATACTTTGAATTTTTGAATGGTCAGATCCATAGCATTAAATGCTCTACGGCTAGATTTATTGTGTTACTGTTGCAGAACGGTATACCGACGTAATTTCGATTGGTACCGATGGTATACCAATCGATGAATGTTTGGAGCATTAAATGACTAGCTCTCTTGGTTGTTCTATTTAAAGTGGTTGAGTCTTCTCTTTGAAGACATCCACTTGAGCTTTAAATTTCTCAACCACCCAAGAGCTCCACCATTACTACACTACAAAAAGCTTTAATTTGTCATCCAACCAAAAGTGCTAGAGTACTCAAGAGTTGTAATATTCGATCTTCATAGTATTCTAGAAGATCAAAACATTTCTTTCTCTCAAGTTGAAGTTGACGAGTCTTCGGAGAAAAATTTGTGTGTAAGAAGTTGAGGAGCCTTCGGAGGAAAACTCGTGTGTAAGAAGTTGACGAGCTCTTCGGATCCAAACTCGTGTTAGAAGTTGACGAGTTCTTCGGATGCAAACTCGTGTGTAACTATTTACTCAAATAGTGGATTAAAGTCGGAGAGAGTTCCGGGACTGGAGTGCCCCTTGGGAGGATACCATGATACATCGAGTGTTTGATTCTCTCTCTCATTTATTATCGTTTAAATTATTATTTATTGTGATAATCATTTTATTACCCTATTTACCCCCCTAGAGTTCTACAGAACCTAGGCTGCTCTGCACGTCCCGCGGGTGGAACTGGCGCTGAACATGCGCCAGATGCGTACGTGCAAAGTGCACGATCAAAGCGTCACTTTTCACCCTTGGTCCACGCCCATGCCCGAGTCTGAGTCGCTAGGGGCCTAGCTCCAAAGAAAATTCTCAAGAAATGGATGAAAAAAATAAATGTTTCTTGGGGAATTTGAACCTTCCCCATCTAGTAAAAACATCCCACCATGCCAACCACATGGTGTACCACTTCCCATGTGTGCAAGTCAATAAAAAAAATCTTATATTGAAACACACACTTTAGATTTGCCACATTAATGTGGGACCATTCCTGGAGAGTAATTCCAAAAACCCCAACATTAATTATGTTCTAGTAACTCTGGTCTATGTTGTATGAAGCGATGATATTTCAGTTTTCTGATAAGAGGTTTTTAGTCCAAGTTTGATTTAGTAGTAGTAGCTAAGAAGAATGTGATATCATTTGACTTGTCAAAGATAAGTTAGTAGTGCAAAGTGAAGTGAGAGCTAAAGAACAGGATGAGAAGAAATTGGTTGCCGAGCAGGTACCTTCAATGGTTATGTAGAGACTTGCATGTCCTTTATAGCATTTACATGTCCTACCTTCAATAGTTATGTAAAGTTTTTTTTGTCCTTTATAGCATTTGATTTGTTTGAAACTAAACAACGGAAATATTTATGCAGGATATGTATGCCAAGTTGCTTTCACTTGCATTGCCAGCTCCACCAATGCCTTGCATGGGAGGACCTGGAATGGAAGGACCACCTTTTGCAGCCCCACCCTCGCCCATGGGTATGGGAATGCCTCCAATGCCACCTTTTGAACCTCCGGTGGGAACATACTTAAGGATGCTTTGAGGGTTTACAGAGGAAATCAGAAAGGAGTTCAGAAGGCAGTTCAACCTGCTGCCCAGATGTATTATTGATTGGGTAGAGGTAGCCACCTCCTCTTGTGATACTCATCTCTTTTTGTTATATAGGTTTGCGATACACTGATACTCATCTCTTTCAGAGTACTCTTTTCCTAGCAAGCTATTGTTTTTGGTGTCGTGTAGGCGGAGATCTGGTCTCTCTTTCTCTCTGTGTGCGTGTGTGTGTGTGTGGATTTACCTCTCAAGATATAGTGGTTTGAAACTGTGGTGGTTTGCCAGTAATTTGTATAGGATATTAGGACCTCACTCGATGCGTTCAGAGACCAATATCAATCCCATTTGTATTAAATGCTAGTATATGGTTTGAAACTGTGGTGGTTTGAAACGCGACATCCACTTGTATCACCTGCTAGTATATTGCTGGTCTTCTTTCTTTCCTTTTCTTTTCCTTTTTGTAAGATGTGAAATGAACAACCTGACGCTGATTTATATCATTATATCTTTGAGTTATGTTCGTAAGTTACATGTTACCTATTGGTTCTTGCCTCATGGTTATTGTGTTGAATCCATCTGCCTCTGTAGTTATAACAGAAACATTTCAGGTTGGATTTCTAAGATAGTTTTTTTGAAATCACACGCACACACACAATTGGGGGGCTCGAACCTTGCCGGCCCCTCCGGATGTCCGCTCTAATACCACTAGGATAGAGAGCTCGGACTCTACGATAGTTACATCGCCTGTTGGTATATTGCTGGTCTTTTTTCTTTTTCTTTTTCTTTTCTTTTCTTTTACTTTTGTAAGATGTGAAATGAACAACCTAACTAGTTTATATCATTGTGTAATTTGTTCCTTATGTTACATGTTACCTACTGGTAATCGAAATTTCTTTTTAACTTCAAACATGTGTTTTATTTGACATTAGCTCCATGTTGGTTACGAAATTTATGCTAGGGTGCGCCAATTTGTGTTGCATTAGAATGCCGGGTGCACGTTATGGGAATTTTTAGACATTCCGATGGGGGTGTATAAAATAATAATTAATTTGCCTGCTGCAAATCCATACAATCAACTCTACTATTTCAGAACATAGATGGATGCTTAATAGCAGGGAGAGAGGAGGGATCGGATCCCCGCTATTAAGCATCTCCAAATATTTTTGAAATAACAGTCGTTGGATATGTTTTTTGGACCGTATATATTAGTTCATTAACTATTTAATTTTTTGCGAGATTTTGAAGTAATCTGTGCGGTTCAAAAGTATAGATCCAACGACGACTGTTATTTCAGTAACATTCATGGATGCTTAATAACGGAGATTCGATCTCTCCTTCCTCGAAATAACAGCTGTTTGATACTAATGGGATACTTAAGAAACTAATCTAAGAATGTATCCAACAACTGCTATTCCGAGGACATCAAGTATTATGAAATATAATTCTTGGGAAGAGCAAATAACATCATTTTAAAAAATTCTTCTTCTATTGATAATTACATAACTACCCATATTAAATTTAATGAGCAATTTTAATTAGTAAGCAACTAAGCATAAATGAGGGCATTTTTGGGGAAAAAAACTTTCACAGTGAAGCCTACTTTTCTCATTATATATATATATATATATATATATATATATATATATATATATATATATATATATATATATATAATGAAAGGTCATTGGACACGTTTGGTTCGCAGAAAGGAACGGAAAGGAAATCAATTCCTTGGTATTTGTGACAATTTAAGTTGTGACGTGATTGTAGAAGTTAAAAATGTTTTGGTACTCTTGGAAGCACAGGCATTAAAGTAACCGGTGCCATCCCCGTGTCGCGTCAAAGGCAGTGCCTTCATTAGAGAATAGAGTTAGAAATTCTTTTTTTGTCATTCATATATCTATATTAATTCTTTATTGTGCTGACACGAATAAGACATAAGGAATGGAATCATCATTGGTTTTAGCATATTGTGCAACATTTTGGAGTGCCTATTTTGTTAGGTATGTTTGAGTCACAACATGACACTTGTAGGGCATTAATGTTTCGTGGTGGTCATGCTTCAGCTGACATTTAAATTTTCACGTAATTGATTAGTTTATAATGTTTAGAATTTAGATACTCTTGGAGCACAAAAATTAGAAAAATTGTTTGCCATGCCCCTATTGCATTGTGCCGGATACGTATTGTAGACAACACTGTCACTTCAAGAAACACTAGGACATTCCAAAATTGATGGCGGAACATATTGTCTTTATTATGTGATGTATTATTGTTTTTAGAGATTTTTAATTCATATTATCTGAAGTAAATTTATATTGATGCATTTTTATGATTTTTTTATCCAGACATGCTGGAAATATGTACAGAAATGTGAAGAACAAGATTGAGAGGGGTGTTGTCTTCCCTACATGTGTTTCCGTTAACAATATCGTGTGCCATTACTCGCCACTCTGGTGAGGAGACCTTCCTGGAAGAGAATTATATTGTGAAGATGTAAGGAATGCCAGTCCGTTCCATTTAGGTTGTACATAGCTCGAAGACAAAGGAAGAGTTGCATGCTGCTTCTTTCTAATGATTTTGTTTGTGTTGCAGTGATTTGGGGTGTCACATAGATGGGTTTATCGCAGTTGTGGTACATACTCATGTACTTCAAGAGGGGCCAGTTACTGGGAGAGCAGCTGATGTTATTGCTGCTGCCAATATTGCAGCAGAGGTTGCGCTGAGGCTAGTGAGGCCTGGGAAGAAGGTACTTGACACAATCTTCTATATGCACCATTAAGCTCTTGGGATTACTCTTTTTGATGTTGTGTTAATTCCTTTGTTAGTGCATTGTATAATTCGATATTCTTTGTTTGTGGTTTATAAGGTTTGTAGCTACGCAACAATTCCTTCATGTATGTTACGGGATTTATACTAAAAGTTTTACTGTTTTTATTGATGTTGTATATGCCAATCAGTCAATGTGATTCTTCATTTTTGATTGTTCGCTTTGAGTTCATTCTTGAGAATACATTATGTTTATAAATTGTTTGTTTCCTCCTATTTGTCTCTCAGGGGCTGCCACTCCTGCGAGCTGTATTGATCTGTTTATGTGAATAAAATATATGATCGATTGATTTAGATTTTTTATTTGCTTTAAATGCTACTTTACATATAATCTTTATTGACTTCATACCAATAACATTTAGTTTATAGACAAGGTATCATGTTTGTATAATGTCAGAACTCATTTTCAAACGTGAAAACTGTATTTGTGGCAGTAAATATTTGGTTTCCAATGGACCCAAATGTGCTACAAATAACCATTTAAATTCTAATATATGTTTCTTAGCCATTGTAGGGACCATGTCACACACGGTCACACCATGACTGGTTGTGTATAAACAGTATAATATATGCTGTCTATTACTATGTTTGATCACAACAAAGTTAGATTGGTTTGTTAATGATTTTAAACCATGATGATAGGATCCTGGCCTGTTTAATTGACAAATTAGCTATTATTATTAAAGGGTAACGTCGATTTCAACCTTTTTGATTGGCGATAACTTGCCATGTGGAAGCAATTTGGAACTAGGAAATAGAGTGTGGCTTGTCACCAACCAATTCTTCAGTTAGGAGTAGGTTCCCAGCAGGTTAATATAGGAATTCAGAAAAATTATGGTGGAACTGCAAAGGAACATTGGCATGAGAAAAGTAGCAGCAACAAAAAGCAGTGTCATTTAACAAGTAATTTCATTATAAAACATTGTAGTAACATTTTGGGTTTCAACAAGATTCTCAAAATGATGAAAATTTGTCTCTGTCTATGGATCCATGTCCAAGTGAAGCTGTTGTCATAGTTACTCTGATAGAGAATTTTGTTGTTCTTTCTTCAAAAAATTTCATATGGAATATTTTGATTTCTTTTTCCTAATAATAAAACTTCCAATGTTTCTTGGTGTGCATGATCTGTGATCTGCTTCTTAATTGTTCTTTCAATTGTTTCATGATGGACTGTGGGGGATCCCAAGTTTGGTAACCAAGTTTGCTAATTACTTAAATTGTGTTGTAACGGTTTTGGATATTGAGATTAAGTATGAATTTTTGTCTTTCTGTTCATCAATATCCAAATGAGGCTGTATCATAGTTTCTCCTTGTACAGAATTGTGTTTTTGTCCTCTTCCTTTTTTTCTTGGAGAAGCTTTTATATGGGATGTCTTTATTTATTTTTGGCCATCTCAAAGTCTGTTACCATGAGGCTGTATCATAGTTTCTCCTTGTACAGAATTGTGTTTTTGTCCTCAAAGGCACGGTGTCATGGATACAAAACTGATTATTTTGGAGGCTGTGTGTAGTGTCTTATGGGTATCCAGTCGGTTGTATCTGTGCTTATTGCTCAAAGCTGAAGGCGTTTCTACTTCTTTTTTAATACTGAATGTTGAGCAAGGATTGGTTCCATTTTAATTTCCAAAATTTACTGGCAGCAATCAAGTTGTTTGTATTTTGCTTCCTGGCTATAACAGTCCTTACTGTGCAGTTTGTTAGGTGTCCTGCTGAAGGTGTAATATGCATATTCATTCTTTTTGCAAATTACGCATGATAATTTATTATGATTCAGAATGGCTCTATGGAAGCATGGGTTTAATGGGATACTTATGGCATTATTTCTTGTAATGCTTTTATCATCTTGTTTTTGCATGTGACGGGAAATTTGATTCACCAGCCATTGTTTGTCGATAAGATAGCTCAGAGGAGAAATAGATTATTGACTTTTTTTTAGAGTCTTGCAACTCATTTTCTTTTTTGGATTTTGTTATTGTTATTTTTGGATTTATGTGAGAGAATTAATTTGTGGTGATGGATTAGTAGACATAGCACACTTTGTTTTAGTTTCAACACCGACCCACTTACTAGGCAAAGATGTTATCCTTCTCCCCCCCCCCCCCCCCCCCCCCCCCCCCCCCCCCCCCCCCCTCTTCTTCCCCCAGTAAAGTTAGCCTGTGCTATCACCAGCCTACGATGGGAGCACTGGATCTACTTCGTTTTGTTTTTGATGGAGCATTAGCATTAAACAAACAGAAGACAGGGGTTCTTTTTGTTTGTATAATAGATAGCTATTGTAACATGTAGAAGTGGAAAGCAAATCTAATTGTTGGGCTAATAATATTTCATGCAAGTTGGTCTTCTCATTACTATTCTGTTGATAGAATGATAGCTGAAATATGGAAGCATCGTCAGTACTCAGTAGTAGATTTTTTAATTACTAGTTTATTAATATCTTATCTGTTGTTTATTGATATCTTGTCTGTTCATCCTTTTCTTTCTTAGATTTACAGTCTAGAGCTGTACAACATGCCGCGATTCAGTCTGCTTCCAAATTTTAGCTAGATTTATGCTTATCCTGAACAATTTTATAATTACCATCATTCTTTTTTGATGTGGCAGAACAAGGATGTTACAGAAGCTCTTCAGAAAGTGGCTGCTGCATATGGTTGCAAGATTGTGGAAGGGGTTCTCAGTCATCAGCTTAAGCAGTTTGTGATTGATGGAAACAAGGTCATACTTAGCGTAGCAAATCCTGATACCAGAGTTGATGATGCTGAATTTGAGGAAAATGAAGTATATGCGGTAGATATTGTCACCAGTACCGGTGAAGGCAAGGTAGCGTGACCCCTTTTTTATGTCATCATAGACAACAATAGCTTCACATATTTTACATAATTTTTTTTTTTCCTTCTGAACTTTGATTCTTGATACTGAATAATCGTAAAATTCTAGCCAAACTTGTTGGATGAGAGGCAAACAACGATATACAAAAGAACCGTGGACAAGAATTATCACCTGAAAATGCAGTCATCAAGGTTCATCTTTAGTGACATAAGTCAGAAATTTCCAATCATGCCTTTCTCTGGCAGGTTTCACTCCTTATCCCGTTCCTTTGTCTTTTTTATGTGTTTCTACTGAACTTATTTGTCCTTATACCAGGGCTTTGGAGGAGAAGCGGGCCCGGCTTGGATTGCTTTAATGTGTGAACCATGATCTCTTGCAACCATATCCTGTTCTCTGTGAGAAACCTGGTAACATTTACTCTCTTATATACATGTTCTAGATTGGGTATCGTGAATAATGCTGCAGCAAGACCTTTAAGTCTTTGATACATATTCATTTTCATTTTTTTTAAAGATGGGACTCTTCGGTTTTCTTTTTAGGAGTTTGAACTTATGTTAATTTTTTTTTTTTTTAAGTTTAGTTCTTCCTTCAAGGATTGTCAAGTTTCATAAATTCCTACAAGATATTCACTTATATCTTATGAAATGCTTGTAAAGTTCTTATGCCCTCTGTAGGTATAATTGCCTTGATCATCTTCATATTCAAAACAGTTCACATATAGGACTAGTATATTTGGTTTTTTGTTTGGTCATGTTATAATTATTGTTTTAATGTTGTTATTTTTACTATTGGTGATTGGAGAGATGGGGGATTTGGGACTCCATTGTTCGGTGGACGCAGTGTTGTTTGTACTTAAGTTGTACCTTGGTTATACTCTGGGAAGGAAAAAAGCTTTCCCCTGTTGATACCTTTACCAAATCAAAATATATGCTTTTCCCATATCCTTTCAAAATTTGGATAGTCATCTTTTCTTTCTACTGCAATGCAAAATTTGGGTAGTCATCTTTTCTTTCTACTGCAATGCAAAATTTTCTGTAGCCAAATCAGCTATAAAATATGTGTACGGATTGTGTAACCTATAGGTTTGTGGGAGACCCTTGTAGGATTTAATGTGATTGAAAATCCTGTGAACTCGGTTTCAATTTTGCTTCTATATAACGATTTACTAGCAGCTGGTGTGTGCTAACTTGTTCTCTTATCTTGTCTCAGGTGATCTTGTTGCCCATATCAAGTTCACTGTACTCTTGATGCCAAATGGATCGGACAGGATTACATCTCACACTTTGCAACAGTTGCAGCCTACCAATTCTATAGATGATCATCCTGAAATCAAGTCATGGTTAGCTTTGGGGACAAAGAGAAGAAGAAAGGCGGTGGAAAGAAGAAGAAGGGTCAGTACATTTTACCTTGAATCTCATATCTTCTGCAAAAGCTAGCATGCTCGTACCCAACAACGTCCTTGTTGCAATTCATATTCTTTTGCCCTTTCTCAATACTTGTTGATCACGAATGGATTGAATGTTCTGCTGGTCAATATTTAATTGAAAAACCACAACATCTTGATGTTGAATATGTTGTATCCTTAATTCTCATCCTACAGCATTTCGTCTTCTCCCAAACAAATTTGGGTTTTGAGACTGGAACTATATATATCACCGTGTAGATATTTTGTTAACAAAAAAGGAGGGGATATTACAGATGAAAATACACGTTAGAAGCTGTGATGAGATCATGCTTTCTATTGTGTAGTACACGTCCAGGCAACTTGGAGCATAAGAACAAGCATTCTAGCTCTTAAAACCACCCTGTTCATTGCTTGAACCAGGTGCATGCACTACACATACACAAATGATGTGCACACAAGAACACTCATCTTCAACCAAAGAATTAAACTATAGTTTGTCAGATAGAGAAACACTGCATGATCAAAATCATTTGATGACTTGATCCATATGTTAAATTCTTGTAGCCTCGAAATGTATCTCAAGACTGCTTCCTCTGGAAATTCTTTATAGCACGTACTAGGGTGTACCATTCAGTGCATTGTATCATATAATTTGTTGATAGACACAGTCCATGGACCATTGCCTAGAACCACATACACGCGCTGCATATGCAAAAATCATGACACATTCACACAAAAACACTATGTTTTCTTGAGAAGCAAACTCGTAGCAAACAAGATAACAACATAACTGTTAAAATGATAATGGTAAACCTTTCATAATAGAGATTTGGGTGGATTTTCAATCTTTTGATGGTTAGCTCCATACGTTCAATTCTTATTGCCTCAAAATGTATCTCAACAGACTTTGGAACGGACACATGCTTTTGCTTGGACCCTATCTTGGTGGAAAGGAAATAAAATTGGTTTGATCGAGGAAACCAAGACCTCTAATGTTTACACGTAAATTGATAAACCTCCCATAATTTATTCAATAGATTGTTGCTTTTAAATACAACTCATAGCAGCAACTTTGCAAGAAAATAGGAACAACTTAAACAAAACTAACAACTTGTAGATAGGACTAACAACCTATCAACAAAGTCAAGTAGCAACTTAAGAAAATAAATCAAATCAGAATAATATCCTAATTCCCAACTTATTCAAATCATAAAATAATAGAATATGTTACAATCGTAACATCCTTCCCCCCTAATTTTCGTCCTTGTCTTCAGCATCCTCGTCTTCCTCGTTCCAACTCCCTTCAATGAGAAACCTTTCTTTGCATCTTTGACCCAAACTGAACTTTTCGATGCAGTTGAAACACAGACCCTTCTCTCCTCTCCTGAAGCTCAATTGGGATCAGCCTCTTGATAGGAATCGACTTGTGCTCTTCTTGTTGAACAATTTGTTGGGACAAGTTACGTGCCTACATGCCTCGTATAGCGTTGCTAGACCAATGGCAGAAGATAATGTAGTTGGCCTTCCAGCTAATACATCAACTGTAATGTTGTCAATCAACCCACTTCCATAGCAACTTACTTGGCGTGCTTGCGGAAGATGACCCACCTTTGATAACAACTTTTCAAATTGAGTTTGATAATCACTTACCAATCCAGTTTGCTGCAGCTTTGTGGGTTTGCCAAAGATAGCAACAAGTTGTGAGGGACCATAACGAGAATTAACCCCTTCATGAAATTCTTGCCAAGAAATTGCTACCAACTCTTGTTTGAGTATTTGATACCACAATTGTGCATACCTTTCAAGGTGAAGGGATGCCAATGCGACTCATTCCGCTTCTGGTGTTCCATGGAGATGAAAATTTTGCTCCACTCTGCATAACCAACTAGTTGGATCTTCTCCTCTCTTGAAACTTGGAAAGTGGAGCTTAACGTGTTTTGGGATATGATTGTGGAGCCGCCCACTTGAATTTCTCCATTGGCACTTGGACGTCCACCACCAGTTCGTAGTTAAGCTTGAGAACTTTTACCGGCTTCACGAGCGGGCTACATGGAAAGATGATCAACCTTGGTATTTAAATTGGTAAATCACTTGGAATTATTAATTCCATTTATTGTTCATAAGGATGAAAAGGAAAGAGAAGGGACTTTAGTCCCACATCGGAAAGAGAGAAAGGTTCGAGGGTGCTTAAATAGGTATGTGCACTCATGAGGAGTGTGCAACAACCAAAGGGTTGCTAGTGGGTGACCATTGGTGGTTGTTTTATCTTCTTCATGAAAATGTAGCCGGTGTTGCCACCGGCAACACCGGCTCGGGCTCGGGCTCGAGCTCGGGCACGGGCACGGGCTCGAGCGTAGAGGCGATAGTGGTGATAGTGGCGCATTGTAGACGCATTTGTGCACTTAGGCAACATGGCATCGGGCGAGCGGCGTAGGCTCGGGCCTCGGGCTCCTCGCGGCGATTCTCGTCCCGAGAATTCCTATTTTTTGCAGCCCACTGTTAGCCCATTTTTGCGGCCCAGACAGACGAAGGGGTGAATGAACTTGCGAACAGGTGAATGAATGTTGTTTCGGAAGGGTCGCGACTTCACGAAACAACACGAATCCATCTATATATACTACAGATCTCTGATTCTATAAAAAAAACATAATCTCAGTATTCATTCTCTCTTTCTTTTTTCTTCCAAAGTTTTCCAAAAATGTGTTCTTCCCTACGCCGGTGTCTCACAACGTCTGGTTGTTAGAAATTGCTAGTACTTCACTTCTGAGTTCTGCGAAGTTGAAAATGTCGTCGAGGCTTGAATCATGCATTTAGCAGCACTTTCCTTAAAGTGTTTCGGGCACTCCTGTAACGTCTTGGAGTCAGCACGCCAGAATACCCAGGATAACACAGCCTTCTGCCGGAGGTCCACCAGACATTGTGAGACACCGGCGTAGGAAAGAACACCTTTCTGGAAAACTTTGGAAGAGAAAAGAAAGAGAATGAATACTGAGATTCTGTTTTTTTTTTTTAGAATCAGAGATCTGTAGTATATATAGATGGATTCGTGTTGTTTCGTGAAGTCGTGACCCTTCCGAAACAACATTCATTCACCTGTTCGCAGGTTCATTCACCCCTTCGTCTGTCTGGGCCGCAAAAATGGGCTAACAGTGGGCTGCAAAAAATAGGAATTCTCGGAGCGAGAATCGCCGCGAGGAGCCCGAGGCCCGAGCCTACGCCGCTCGCCCGATGCCACGTTGCCTAAGTGCACAAGTGCGTCTACAATGCGCCACTATCTCCTCTACGCTCGAGCCCGAGCCGGAGCCGGTGTTGCCGGTGGCAACACCAGCTACATTTTCATGAAGAAGATAAAACAACAACCAATGGTCACCCACTAGCAACCCTTTGGTTGTTGCACACTCCTCATGAGTGCACATACCTATTTAAGCACCCTCGAACCTTTCTCTCTTTCCGATGTGGGACTAAAGTCCCTTCTCTTTCCTTTTCATCCTTATGAACAATAAATGGAATTAATAATTCCAACAATCCCCCACTTGTTCCATAAATGATGGAAAGGAATTCCAGAATACATCACTTAAAGAATGTTAATACAGTTAGGTATACAGTTAGGTATCTTTCGATTTGAACCTAACCTTAGTAGATGCAACACAAGATTTTATCGGAATCTCTGGTAGCTGGGCTTTGAACCAGTTATTCCTTGTGATAAAATCGGTGTTACTTTACACACATTCTTTTGTAGTTCTTCGCCTACATCTCTCGTTTAGCACTATTAATGGCCATGTGCTGATCCTGTCTCGTGAATTTTTTTTATAAGATAAACTCCAGATCTTACTGAAACGACACCATCTCTAAATTCACATAGGTAAAGTTCTTTCAGTATCTCTGTTGCTTTACAGATACATGTCAACATTACTGAACTTCATTAAGAGTTTTATAAACTCAACCCTCAAATTGCAACAGTCGACATTATTATGTCGTATACATCCAAATCAACAGTTTGTTGTTATCCATTGAATCTAAGGTTAAAGTTTTCTTAACATTAGATTGGGTTGCCACTGTTGTTGGAACTCTTACTCGAGGAGTTTCAATCCCATACCTCTCGAGGTAGATTTTACTAAATCCCTAGCTAGTGGTTTAGTAAAGGGATCAGCTAAATTATAGCTGGTACGCACATACGTAAGAGAAATGATTCCATCTTTGATCAATTTCCTTACGTAGGTATGTCTTAGACTTATATGTCTAGACTTCCCATTATACACTTCGTTGTAGGCTCTTGCTAGAGTAGCTTGACTATCGGAATATATTGACACTTTTGATACATTGTCCTTAGCCAGCGGAACTTCTAATAGAAGATCCCTCAACCACTCAGCTTCTTGTCCTGCAGAAGCTAGAGCCACAAACTCTGACTCCATGGTCGAATGGGTAATGCACGTTTGTTTCTTGCTCTTCCAAGAAACTGTCCCTCCGGCAAGCGTAAATACCCAACATGTCGTAGATTTGTTATCCCCGACACTTGATATCCAACTAGCGTCGGTATATCCTTCTAATATGGCAGAAAATCTACCATACTGTAATCCAAGATTCTTGGTTTTCAAAAGATAACCAAAAATTCTTTCGATAGCCCTCCAATGCTCATTATTAGGGTTGCTAGTAAATCTACTCATTTTACTAACTGCAAATGCTATATCAGGTCTTGTGCATTGCATCAAATACATAAGACATCCAATAGCACTTGCGTATTCTAATTGAGCGACGACTCTTCCAGAATTTTTTTCTAGTTTAACACTTGGATCAAATGGAGTGTTCACTTCTTTGAACTTTAGGTGTTTGAACTTGTCTAGCACTTTCTCAACATAGTGCGACTGCGTAAGTTCAAAACCCCCACTGTTTTGTATTACTTTGATCCCCAAAATAGTGTCAACTATTCCAAGATCTTTCATCTTGAATGTGGAAGTTAGAAACCTCTTCGTTTCTGTAATTCCACTCATCTCGTTGCTAATGATCAACATATCATCAACGTAGAGACAAAAAAATATCACGATATTTTCATATACTTTAGTGTATAAACACTTATCACAAACATTGTGAACAAAGCCATTAGAAATTATGACTGAGTCAAATTTCTGATGCCACTGCTTTGGTGCTTGTTTTAATCTGTACAAGGATTTAACAAGTTTGCATACTTTTTGTTCATTTCCCGGAAGCACGAACCCTTCCGGTTGCTCCATGTAAATCTCCTCATCGAGATCTCCATTTAAGAATGCCGTTTTGACATCCATCTGATGAACATTAAGATAATGCAATGAAGCTAACGCAAACAGTATTCTAATTGTAGTCGTTCTTGCTACTGGTGCATATGTGTCAAAATAATCAATTCCTTCTCTTTGTCGAAATCCTTTGGCTACTAGTCTAGCCTTGTAGGTGTTTAAAGTACCATCACTATGATACTTTCTCCTGAACACCCACTTACATCCAATAGGTCTTGACCCTTTGGACAGATCGACAATTTTCCAAGTGTGGTTAGATATTATCGAATACATCTCATCTTGGATAGCATCTTTCCAAAAAGATGAGTCCCGCGAAGCTATTGCTTCCTTAAAGGTTTTAGGATCATCTTCCACCTGAAAAATGATAGGAATCTTTCGAATAAATTTCTCTGTATTTCCTTCTACTAAGTAAAAAGAAATTAGTTGAGAATCTATTTCGTCAGATCCTAGATCCTTAGCCTTTCGAACTCTCTTGCTGATCCGAAGCTCGGGTCGTTTTTCAACTAACCGTGAAGAGCTCTCCTCACGAGACTCTTCATTAGCAGGAATCTCAGAATCCTTATTCTTAGTAATAAGGTTCTCGAAAAATTCCACATATCTGGATTCGACAATAATGTTAGACTCTAAGTTTAAAAGTCCATATGCCTTACTATTGGCAGCATAACCTACAAAAGCACTTTTGATTCCACGAGGACCTAATTTGGTCCTTTTAGGATCCATGTTTTTGTAATAAGCTATGCACCCCCACACTCTAAAATAACTGATATTTGGCTTACAGCCTTTCCATATCTCATATGGTGAAATACCAGTTTTCTTCAAAGGAATTCGGTTCATTATATGACATGCAGTATGTAAAGCTTCTCCCCACAAACTAAATGATAATTCAGAATGCATTAGCATTGCATTTATCATTTCTTGATATGTTCTATTTTTCTTTCGACTAGCCCGTTCTGTTGTGGTGTCCGTGGTGCAGAACATTCGTGAATAATACCGTTCTCTTCACAGAAGGTATTAAATTCAAAAGAAAAGTATTCACCACCTCTATCACTTCTAAGTATTTTAATGTTTCTACCAAGTTGATTTTCAACATCTGATTTGTATATTTTAAAAGCATTAAAGGCTTCATCTTTATGCTTTAATAAATATACATATGTAAATCTAGAGCAATCATCAATGAAGGTAATAAAGTATTTATTACCTCCTCGAGATAATGTGCCATTAAATTCACATAAATCAGAGTGAACTAAATCTAGTAGGTTGGTATTACGCTCTACACTGTGAAAATGTTTTTTAATCATTTTAGATTTTGCACAAATTTCACACTTATCTAAGTCTTCAGAATTGCATGAAATTAATCCAGATTTAATTAATCTTTTTATAGTGCTAATACCTATATGCGCTAATCTACTATGCCATAAAGTAGAGGACTCAATCATGTAAGCAGAAGTAGAAACTTTATTGATATTATTTTCAATGATACAAAGTTTAATCATACCCTCATCGGTATATCCCTTTGCAACAAACACACCATTACAGGTCAAAATTAATTTGTCCGACTCAAAGACTGATTTTATTCCTGGTTTACCCAACAAGACTCCACTGACGAGGTTCCTACTCATATCCGGGACGTGAAGTACGTTAGTCAGAGTTACTTTCTTCCCGGAAGTGAATTGGATTTCCACATCACCTGTTCCCACGACCGTCGAGTGTCCTTCATTTCCCATCTGAACTTCTTGTTCATCATTGACTTCAGAATAGGTCTTGAATGCTGCTTTGTCGTATGAAACATGAACGGTAGCACAAGTATCGTACCACCATCCTGGAGCCTTCCCTTTGACCGTCATGAGTTTGCTCACCGTAGCAATTATGTCATCTGTCTCAGTGAGATTTACCTTGCTGTTTTGGGTCTTTCGAACCCGACAGTATCTGGCATAATGTCCTGCTTTGCCACATACAAAACAGCCGGTCTTGGGTCCTTTGGCGGTGCTGGAGTTCTTGAACTTTTGTTGGTCCTTCTTAGGACCGAGAAAGTTCTTCTTTCCTGCAGGCCTCTTGCCTTTCGCGCTCACCGCGTTAGTTTTAGAAACTCCGTTGTTCTCGGATTTCTGTCTTCCTTCGATTCCTCTTCGATTTGAAGGTGTTTTTGAATCTGTTCCAGTGAGAAATCCTCAGAGCTGTGAAGTAGTTTCTTCCGATAACTATTCCAAGATGCTGGCAATTTAGTAATTATAGCACCAACTTGGAATGGTTCCGAAAGTTCTATCTTTACTGTCCTGAGTTTATTGACTAGAACTTGTAGTTCGTGTACTTGGGCGAGTATAGGCTTTGTATAAATCATTTTGAAATCAAAATACTTTGATATAAGAAATTTCTTTGTACCTTCTTCTTCTGCTCTGAATTTGAAATCCAGAGCCTTCCAGATGTCAATCGCCGAAGGATTTTCTGTATAGAGGTCGTACAGTCTGTCCGACAGGGTGTTCAGAATGTGACCACGGCACAGCAGTTCGTCCTCTTTGCGCTTTTTGCGTTCTATCTTGACTGCATCAGAATCTGCTGGAGTGGGTTCTGAAACAGGTGGCAGATTTGGGTCGAGGACGTAGTAGATCTTCAGCGCCGTCAGGTGGAAGATCATCTTGTCCTGCCAGCGTGTGAAGTTCGTCCCGTCGAAGCGATCCAGTTTGACTAGATCCTGATTCATGACTTTGATGCTCGAAATTGCAGCCTCGGACGCCATTATTTGTAACACTTTAAGATTGTTAGAAATTGCTAGTACTTCACTTCTGAGTTCTGCGAAGTTGAAAATGTCGTTGAGGCTTGAATCGTACATTTAGCAGCACTTTCCTTAAAGTGTTTCGGGCACTCCGGTAACGTCTTGGAGTCAGCACGCCAGAACACCCAGGATAAGACAGCCTTCTGCCGGAGGTTCACCAGACGTTGTGAGACACCGGCGTAGGGAAGAACATCTTTCTGGAAAACTTTGGAAGAGAAAAAAAAAAGAGAGAATGAATACTTAGATTCTGTATTTTTTTAGAATCAGAGATCTGTAGTATATATAGATGGATTCGTGTTGTTTCGTGAAGTCGCGACCCTTCCGAAACAACATTCATTCACCTGTTCGCAGGTTCATTCACCCCTTCGTCTGTCTGGGCCGCAAAAATGGGCTAACAGTGGGCTGCAAAAAATAGAAATTCTCGGGGCGAGAATCGCCGCGAGGAGCCCGAGGCCCGAGCCTACGCCGCTCGCCCGATGCCACGTTGCCTAAGTGCACAAGTGCGTCTACAAGTGCGTCTGCGTCTACAAGTGCGTCTACAATGCGCCACTATCGCCTCTACGTCCGAGCCCGTGCCCGTGCCCGAGCCGGAGCCGATGTTGCCACCGGCAACACCGGCTACATTTTCATGAAGAAGATAAAACAACCAATGGTCACCCACTAGTAACCCTTTGGTTGTTGCACACTCCTCATGAGTGCACATACCTATTTAAGCACCCTCGAACCTTTCTCTCTTTCTGATGTGGGACTAAAGTCCCTTCTCTTTCCTTTTCATCCTTATGAACAATAAATGGAATTAATAATTCCAACAACCACTTCGGTACGTTCATAGGCTTTTGTTTGGAACCTATCTTGGTTAAAGGAAATAAAATTGGTTTGATTGAGGAAACCATGGCCTCAATATTTACACGTCAATTCATAAACTTCTCACAGTTTTATTCGATAGATTGTTGCTTTGAAATACAACTCATACAAGCAATTTTGCATGGAAGTAGGAACAACTTAACAAAAGTAACAACTTGAAGATATGACTTGCAACATATCAACCAAGTCAAATAACAACTTAAGAAAACAAATCAAACCAGAATAATATCCTAACTTATTCAAAGCACAAAATAATAGAACATGTTACCATCGTGACAATTGCCTAGGACCACATGCATGTTCTGCATATGCACAAATCATGATACATTCACACAAGAACACTAATGTTTTTCCTAAGAATTAAATCCATACAAGATATAACATACCTGTTAATATGATAATAGCAAACTTTTCATGATAGAGATTTCGGTGGATTTTTTCAATCTTTTGATGGTTAGCTCCATATGATCAATTCTTATTGCCTCAAAATGTATCTCAAGACGACAAGACCTCATCCTCTGCAAACTCCATTTAGGTTATTCTAGGGTCATCATTCTATGCATTTCATCATCAAAATTGTTATTGTATGATGTTGGGACCTTATATATTCAATTCTTTTCGTGCAGGTAAAAAAGGGGAGGCTGCTGAAGCTGAGCCACTGGATGAGGCTCTTCAAATGGGGCACCTGTCTAACAATGAGAAGTCACAATTTTGCCACTGTCATCTTCCAGGGATTCCTAGTTTGTGCTCCCTTTGCACAGCCATTTCATGAAATATTGCTTTCAGGGAAGCAAATCTAAATCTGTGTTAGTTCCCTTGCTAGGAATTTTTTTTTTTTATTCCCAGCAAGAGACGTGGCAAAGCTTGTGCAAGCGGAGTAGAAGTCAAAAAATGTTGAAGCTTTTCTGCTTTTTGCTATGAAATTTTTTAGCAGATAAATATATTTCAAAAGCTGGATATGAAATTTAAGTCTAGGGATGACATAATACACTTTTTTGCATGGGTGGATTTTGATGTCTGAAGGTCTTAGATTTTGATGTCTGAAAGTCTTAGATTTTGGTGGTACTACATACTCTGCCAGGGGATCATATTATCAAATTGACTTGAGAAGGATACCAAGTTATGGGGATATTCCCAGAAATTTAGTGCTGTGATTTGTGTCTTAAGGTGTCTGTGATCTAAATCCACATTTTCTGCTGCCGAAATATTCTGCTGTTCCTGGTTCCTAGTGTAACATAAATGTTATTCTTGATCAAAGATTTTTTTGTGATATCATCGCCCATGACATGGCGGCAGTGATGTCGCTAACATGGCATTGATTGATTTTAGTGTTAGAAAATCTTGACCACAAATGAAAGATTTTATGATAGAATTTAAAAATAAAATTAAAATATCACAAATGAGAGATTTGAAAAAAATATCGGATTGAAGAAAATATTATTTCTAACGTTGCCACATTAGTATCACAAATGAGAGATTTTAAGATTTTATCACAAATGAGAGATTTTAAGATTTGAAAAAATATCGGATTGAATAAAATTAAAATATCACAAATGAGAGATTTTAAGATTTTATGATAGAATTTATGATAAAATTCAAAAATTAAATAAGAATATTAAGAATAAGGATTGAAGAAAATATTATTTCTAACGTTGCCACATTAGTATCAAGTTATTGTCACTTCAGCATTTTTGGGCAATATGTACCAATATTGTGGTGCCAACTTACCAAATTTGAAACAATTGCATATTACAAGTACAACTATGGAATAGCATGAGCATATTCCGCGTTCCAAAATTCCAGAATGTTGCAATCTTTTCTACAACCTTTCAATACAAGAGGAACAGTTGTCATTGCCGGTTCAATTTGCTTAAATTGTATCCTTTTTCTGGTCAAGCTCAACTAAGTTCATCTCAACTAAGATCATTAACAATTTTTTTTCCACCTCTTACTTGTTGTAATATATGTTACGTGCTATCTTTACTTACAAGAAAACAGTAATAATAGAGGAGAAAAATAAAATAAAATCAATTTATTCCCATTAAAATCAGGTAATTACCATAAACCCCAAATATAATATTTGCTCATCTGAGGACCTTGACACAAAAAAACCAAAAATTTCAGGCCACGTCCTCTTTCCCAATTTTGTTCCCGGTCTCCCCCCTGGATCCATGGTGGATGGTGATTAAAAAAGGAAGCACATATAGCAGCCAATCCACAAAAGGAAACCAGGAACAAAAAACTAGGGTTAGGGTTTTCAAATTCTGGAAGTAAGTTCTCTCTTGTTTATCCTTGATTTCATTAATTTCATTCCCATTAAAATCAGCATGATTTAGAGAGAAATATATGCATGCATGCATGAATATTGATTGATTGAATGATTGCTTGATCGTTCATTCATTAGTAAATTCATTGTATATGAAGTTGTTCATCATCGGGTTTGAAATCCGAAACTGGACCCGTTTGTGACCCGAGAACCCGTTGAACTTTCCCTCCTAAGACCACCTTCTGTGAAAAAAAGAGGAGGAAGAAGAAGAAGGTCATTAATGTTAGGGATGAGGAAAAGATTCCCTCATGCAACGGACACACTCTGTCTACTTATTACCATAAATAAGCACTCCCCAATTTCTACTTTCTACTGCTTTTTCTTTCACTTGTTGAAAAAACAAAAATTCTTATTGTTTGCTACGTTCTTGTTCTTTTCTGGACAATCCCTATGGAGCCCCTTCCGCTGCCGCCATCGCACCACCACGCCACCTCGTCGTCCCCGTCCTTCCATTCCGCCGCCCAGTCGTTTTCCCCTGAGCCCACACCTCCCCTTTCTCCCCATCTCCCCACCTGCCCGCTCGCGGACCCCCCCATCCTCCCCTCCACGTCCCTCCTGACGGGCGGCGACGACAGCGCCTCGGAGGATACGTCCTCGGGCTGCAGCTGCGGGCCCGGCTTGTCGTCCCCTAGGGTGAGGAGCTGCGACGTGTACGTCGGGGTCCCCGGAAGGAGGCCGCGCTCGATGCTCCGCTTCGTGAGGTGGCTGCGTGCGGAGCTCGAGATGCAGGGGGTGTCGTGCTACGTAGCGGACCGGAGCCGGTGTAAGAGCGCTCGCGGCCACGGGGTCGCCAGGGCGGCGATGGACGCTGCTGCGATCGGGGTGGTGGTGGTCACCGCGAGGACGTTCTCGAGCACTTATTCCCTGGAGGAGATTAAGATGTTTATCGAGAGGAAGAAGATGGTGCCGATCTTCTTCGAGCTGTCTCAGGAAGCGTGCAACACGAGGGATATTGTCGAGAGGAGGGGGGAGGTTTGGGAGCGGTACGGAGGGGAGGCGTGGGAGAGATATGGAGGATTGGAGGATGAGTGGAGGGAGACGGTGAATGGGCTTTCTAAGCTGGAGGTGAAGTTGGAAGCACATGGGAGAAACTTTAGAGACTGTATCTCGGAGGTGCTCATGCTTTCGGCGTCAGGGTTGGGGAGGAGGAGTGTGGTGAAGAGGCTAAAGAGTTGGAAGGAGCTTGCAGTTGAGGAGTTTCCTTTTCCTCGGAATACAAACTTTGTTGGAAGGAAGAAGGAGCTTCTTGAGCTAGAATATTTATTATTCGGATATGTTGAAGGAGAAAGGGAGGACGAATCGTTCGTGGATAGAACTTACAGAATGCATAGAGAGGAGGAGGAGGAGGAAAGAGGAAGTGTAGAGCGCAGTAGGAAAGGGAAGGAGCCTATGGTATGGAAGAAATCTGAAGAAGCCATTAAAGTGCTAGGTCACCACGGCAAGGAGAATATAAATTCATCAATGACCAACAGTTTGAAAGGCTTGGAACACCGGAAAGGTATAGCTTGCATTACTGGGTCCTCTGGAATTGGTAAAACTGAGCTTTTGCTTGAATTTGCATACCGCTTCCGCCAAAGATATAAAATGATCTTATGGGTGGGTGGGGAATCAAGATTCATTCTCCAAAATTACATGAAGCTAATGCATCAATTGGGAGTTGATGTGAGCATAGAGAATAAGTTTTTTTCTGAAAGAAATGGACCATGGAGCTTTGAGCAGATAGAAGAAATGGCCATCAACAAGGTAAAAAAGGAGCTTATGCGGGATTTCCCGTATTTGCTAGTGATAGATAACTTGGAAAGAGAGAAGGATTGGTGGGATGGAAGGAATATTATGGATCTCCTTCCTCGTTTCATGGGAGCAACCCATGTGATAATCTCCACCCGTTTACCTCAGATTGCTGACATCAAACCCATGCGGATTCTATATATGTCCGGAGCCGAGGCAATGGCACTGATGAAGGGGAGAACAAGTGAAGTTAGCTTAGAAGAAACTGATGCACTTAGGGTTATTGAAGAGAAAGTTGGCAGGCTACCGTTGGGTCTAGCACTTGTTGGTGCAGTCCTTTCGGAGCTTTCAGTGAATGCACCTAAACTTCTTGATGCAATAAATGCAATGCCATATAAAGAACTTACGTGGAGCAAAGGGGAGGACGTTGCATTAAAGCGAAATCCTTTTCTCGTACAGCTTCTGGACTTCTGTTTCTTGAAACGTGAAAACATGTCAAGTAAGTTGGCCATGAGGATAGTTGAGGCTAGTGTTTTATTTGCCCCAACATCAGTCCCTATATCTATGCTCACTTTGGCTGCACGTGAATCTTCCAGAAAGCATCATGGTCTCCAACTTTGGAGAAAATGTCGACTCGAAGCAAGATCCTGTTGCATGACAGGATCCAGGCCTCAGAGTTTGGATGTTGAGGCATTGAATTTGCTTGTTAAACTTCAGATTGGGAGGATGACTACTACTTCATTGTGTATTTCATTCCATGATGTCTTCAAGCTCTATGCCTGCAAAAGAGGCAATGGAGGTGTTGCTGATTTTGTGGTGCGAGCAGTAAGCATTGGAGGATCCCTGCCACAGTCAATGGAGCATATATGGGCAGCATGTTTCTTACTATTCAAATTTGGTAGTGATCCAGTGGCCGTCCATCTTCCAATCCATGACCTCGTGTCATTCATCGAGCGATTTGTACTCCCGTTGTGCCTGCACTGTTTTAAGGCATTGTTTCGATGCAATGCTGCTTTAACTCTTCTCCGCGTTGCCACTGAAACATTAGAGTCGTTGGAAGATTCTTTCCTCGCTGATGCCAATAGTCGACAGAATAAATCTTCTTGTTTCAGTTCATGTTTAGAACCAACTATGTTTCCTGATCCGGCTATTTACCAGAAATTTGCACACATGAGAGCAACTCTGTTGGAAACAAGGGCAGAACTTATGCTTAGAGGCAACTTATATGACATCGGGGAGAGACTTTGTAGGAGAGCAGTCAGCATCAAAGAAGTTATTTATGGCTGGGAGCATCATGAAACTATATCTAGTCGCGAGACCTTAGAGAGATTCCTGAGGTTTCAATCATTTTGGAACTAATCCATTTTCAATGGACAATGTAATCGTGTCTTTAATTAGAGATAAGTCGGTTTTACATAATGTGCAAACTTATTAGTTACTGTTTTCTAAAGAATAGTGTGCTTGTTAACATCAGTGATTCAGTACTTTCTTTTCATTTTTCAGAATATTTTTTTAATTGTACCGTGTAGATAATAGCTTGGCAAGTTAGTATATATTGTGGGATTTTGACGTTGTAAGGACGTGATGCTGTAGTTAGAAAGTATGCATTCTTATGGTGCTGCACTAATGTATCCTCAAGCTAGTAATATTGTTGTTGTAAGCGGGCTTGCAGACCAACATGCATGAGCATGCACATCTGTGGGTGAATGAGACAGAAGAGAGGCGAGAGAACAAGGACAAGAAGTACCTAGTGCAATCATGTTCTATTAGCACTAACTATTTTAGTTGGTTACTTTGACGTTTTTGTATTTTTAAACAGCAGAACTAAAACTGGGCCAGAACAGAATGGAAATTATGGAACTGCACCTACTGAAACCTCAAAATGAAATCTGTCCTCGTGATCTCCTAAAAGAAGATGATTTTGATGTAACTAATTGTATGTTAGTTGGGGTAACAAAGGCTCTTCAGCTAGTTTTAAAGGAGTGCAAGCCAAAGGCGAAGGTAATTAATATTTGCAAGAAAGACGATGCCTTGTCAGAAGGTGAGTTGATATTACTATGTTACTCATCGTTATATGTGCAAGTAATATTCTTAGGATTGTCTCAATGATATGTTGCAGCAACACAAATACAATGACACATACATGAACACAAGATTGATTTTATCGTTCTTTTAATGTATTTGGAGTTTTTGTGTTGCGTCCTATACATTTCCGGCACAACGAACGCTAACAAGCCTTGTAAAAATATCTGCTCGTCTCATATTTAAAATAGTTAAATTATGGATTTCATGCATTATTCTCATTATTATTATGCATAGGAAGGACCAGAAGTCATTGCTAGTAGCAACGACATGTCACAATACATTGGTTCATAGAGAATCCATGTTATAGGTCTACCAAAAAAACATTATTTTTGTTACGTGTATTAGTGTATATGGTCAATAGAACAAATTGGTCCGAATAATCGTACAAAATCTTGCTCATGCTGGGAACACAAATATGTTGTAATAAAGAGACTTCTTCCAGTGCTTAATTGCTGCAATATTGGAACACAGTGGCCGGCATAACTATGCTGGGAATATGGTCAACATTACTGAACTGACAAAGGTTTTCATATAGAAGTTTGAAATGCACCAAAAAATAGTGAGCTTGGGAATATGGTATTCACTCCGACAGTTTTAGGAAGGGACAACTTAAATAACGATACCATCCGATTTCAGGATGTTCATGCTTGCTAGTTGGATGTTACATTTAAATTCAAAAGTAATTGAGGAATATACAAAATGTTATAGATGGTGACACTCGTCACAAATTAGGAGCTTGCTATTAATTTACAAGTAATTATCACGTTGCTATATGCTTTTTTGGGAAAGTGTTTGTATGCTTGTCATCTTGATGCATGATTATGGTTTTCAATCCATGCAAGCTGGAAGCACGTACAAAAATGTGAAGAATAAGATTAAGAGGTATGTCGCCTTTCCCACATGTTTCTATCAACAATTCCGTGTGCGATCACTGACCACTTGAGACTTAGGAGACTCGTAGAAGAGAAGGATATTGTGATGATGTAGGAATTGCTAGTTCGGTTGTAGTTAGCTTCGAGTAAAACGAAGAGTTGAATGTGTCTCATTTTTAACTATCTTGTTTGTTTTACAGCGATATGGGGTGTCACATAGGTGGGTTTATTATGGTTCTGGCACATACACATGTACTTCAAGAGGGGTCAGTTACTGGAAACCAGCTGATGTCATCGCTGCTGCCAATACTGCAGCAGTGGTTGCACGCCTGGGGAGAAGATATATATCATAATCTTCTATATAAAAACATAAATTTCTTGGAGTTGCTTATTTGGAAGTTGTGATATGCATTTGTCGTCAGTTTTGACTATTGAGGTTTGCTCTAACATTAGATTAATACTTCATATGTTACAACGTCTTTGGTATCGGTATCTGTATCGGTTGATAATGTAACCTTGATATAATGTCATCATCCATTTCACTCCTCCAGCATAAAATTTATGTTGCGTCCGAAAGTGCATAAAACCAATGTCCTATGAAGCAAAGTGCTCTAATATATAGTTCGAAAAACATAGAAACAATTATTGCCTTCATATTGTAATGGAAAATAAACATTGGCATGAGAAAAATAGCAGCAACAGAAAATCAGTGTCAGTCAACAAATAATGCCTTCATAGTACATTGTAGTATTTCATCATATAACATTCTCTGTTACAGCAAGATTCTTTAAATGACCAATCTTTGTCTTTGACTATAGTTCAATATCAAAGTGAAGCTGTTGTCATAGTTATTCTAATAGAGAATTTGTTGTTTATTCCTAAAAAGTCTTTACATTTTTTTAATTTCAAAAGTTTCATATTGAATATGTTGATATTATGGATTGTAGGTTTTATTGTCATGTGTGATGTGTGTCTACTGATTCTACCTTCTAATTGTTCTTTTTTTCCAACTTTTTTGTGATGCACTGTGGGAGATCCCAAGTTTGGTTTAGTGACTGATTTTGCTAATCATTTACTTTGTATGACATTGGTTTTGGACTTGACAAGATAATGGAAACAATGAACTTTGTCTATGGCTTGGAATAGTCCAGGTGAGGCTGTTGTCTTAGTTACTCAGGTAGAGAACCAATTTTCTTTTCTTTTCTTGGAGTTTTTGTATATGGGAATGTTTTTATTTATTTTTGGTATTCACAAAGTTCACGCTGCACTGATACAAAGCGATGAGGGCACAGCGACCAGGATATGACACTGATTTCTTTGGAGTGTCCGTATTGTGTCCCATACATATCTGACACGGAGTATCTGTGCTGGCACAAAGTTGAAGGATTTTTCATGCTGATTTGTAGACAGCAGTGGATCCATTTTTAAATGTTTTCATGATTACTAACTCCAAATTTACTGCCAGAAACTTCTGGGTGGATTCTGCTTCCTCCCCATAGAAGTCCTTATATGAACCTTTATTTTTATTTTTTGAGGGAAGTCCCTATATTAAATTTGCCATTTTAAGTTGGTGTCCATATAGTTGTAATACGCATTCATTCTGTTGCAGATTATATTTGTAGTTGATTCAGATATGGAATGGCTCTATGGAAGCATGGATTTTATTGGATACTTGCTTGTCTAGTTTTTTGTTGTAAATCTACCTCTTACAAATTTGAAGTTGCTTTATACGTTCTGGTTGTTCGGTACATTTAGTTATAATATTCTATTAAAAGACTCGTACATTTTAAAAAAATTCAATGTTGCTTCCCCTTGAGAGAGAGTCTATTTAGTATTAACTAGTGATATTTTTTTCCCTTTCGGGGGAATAATATGTTTCTTCTTTTGTTGTTTTTCACGTAATTTCCTTTTTTTTTGTTACTTCTTGTTCTTGGATGAAGATGATGTCCCTAAACGGCGAGTACCTTTTTTGTTTTGGAATCTATGGATTTTAAAACAAGTGAAGCTTTTGCCATAGTTACTCTGATACTTTTCTGACCTGTTGCAAGTCACCTGACCTTCTGGCTTAATCTTACTGCTATAAGTACAATGTTCACGTACAAAATGCTGCCAAGGTTTCTTCAGTATTAATTGGCGATATAATTGTTCCTCGTTCCAAAAAAACTGTTTTTTTGCATTCTCTTTTGATTACCTGCTGTAAATCACCTGACCTCTGACTTAATCACACTGCTATAAGTGCAATGTTCATGTACGGAATATTTACAAAATGCTGCCTAGGTTTCTTTCCTTCAGTATTAATTGGCAATATAATTATTCCTTTCTGAAAAAATGTGTCCTTTTGTTTAGCATTTTTTTTTATATTCTGGTTCCTATTTGCCCTTCGATTGAAGATGATGTCTCTAATCGAAGTGAGGCTTTTGTCACAGCTACTCGGATAGGGCATCTCCTGTAACATGTTGCATGTTACTTAGCTTTCCGATGTATCTTGTTGCTGTAGGCAACCATTGCTCCATGAAAATGGTGCCGGCAATGGAACTTCACTTGTGTGCAAGTGAAGCCTTTGTTATATTTATCTGAGCACAGTAAACTTTATGCTAATATGCACGTTTATCAAATATAAATTTATCAAATATAAATGATCCTGACATTTCTGCCTACCATGCAAAAAAAAAATCTACCAAAAAACATTCTTTTCACTAGAGTATACAGCGAATAGAGGGAAATTGTCTGAATAAATGCACAAAATCATGCTCATGGCGGGGTCACAAAAACACTGGAATAACGAGACTTCTTTTCCAGTGCTTAACTGAAGCAATAATGGAACACATTGGCCGGGCACAACTATGCCTGGAAAATTGTCAACTTCACTGAACTGTAGAAAGGTTTTCCTATAGAGGTTTCAAATGCACCAAAAAGTAGTCAGGCGTGGGGAATATTGTATCAACTCCGATAGTTTAGGAGGGGACACCTGTATTAATTATATCATCCGAGTTCAGAGTCTCTGTGCTTGCTAGTTGATGTGACATTCAAATTCACACGTAATTGATAAGTATACAGAATGTTATAGATGGTGACACTGGTCACAGATTAGGAACATGATATTTAGTTATTTGATTAAGGAGGACTTCAAAGTAATTAATGTAAGAGAATAAAAAAAAATGATGTTTCTGAATACTGTTATATTAACAACATGCTAAATTTCTTCATAGTAGCAGAATTATCACGTTGTTGTTGGTCTTTTTTCCCTCTTTATTAGAAATGGTTTGTATGCTTCTTCATATTGATGCATGATATTCCATCCATGCAAGCTGGGAGCACGTACAAAATATTGACTTATGTTGCCTTTACGACGTATGTTTCTATCAATAATGGAACACATTGGCCGGGCACAACTATGCCTGGAAAATTGTCAACTTCACTGAACTGTAGAATGGTTTTCCTATAGAGGTTTTAGATGCACCAAAAAGTAGTCAGGTGTGGGGAATATTGTATCAACTCCGATAGTTTAGGAAGGGACACGTGTCACCTGTATTAATTATATCATTCGAGTCCAGAGTCTCTGTGCTTGCTAGTTGATATGACATTCAAATTCACACGTAATTGAGAAGTATACAAAATGTTATTGATGGTGACGCTGGTCACCGATTAGGAACATGATATTTAGTTATTCGATTAGGGAGGACTTCAAAGTAATTAATGTAAGAGAATAAAAATTAAAATGATGTTTCTGAATATTGTTATATTAACAACATGCTAAATTTTTTCATAGTTGCAGAATTATCACGTTGTTGGTCTTTTTCCCCTCTTTATTAGAAAGGGTTTGTATGCTTCTCCATGTTGATGCATGATTATGATATTCCATCCATGCAAGCTGGAAGCACGTACAAAATATTGACTTATGTTGCCTTTACGACGTATGTTTCTATAAAAAAATACTGCGTACCATCACTGACCACTTGGGACTTAGGCGACTGTCCTAGAAGAGAATGATATTGTGATGATGTAAGACTTGCTAGTTGGGTTGTGCTTACCTTGAGTAAAAATGAAGAGTTGAATGTGTCTTCTTTCTAACGATCTTCGTTGTCTTACAGCGATAGGGGTGTCACATAGGTGGGTTTATTGTGGTTGTGGCACATACTTGTGTACTTCAAGAGGGCCCAGTTACTGGGAGAGCAGCTGACTTTCATCTTTTGCTGCTGCCAATACTGCAGCTGTGGTCGCGCTGATGCTAGTGACGCCTGGGAAGAAGGTATGCACAATAATCTTCGATATAAAAACATTAAGCTCTTGGAGTTGCTTATTTGGATGTTGTGATATCCATTGGTTATCGGTATGAGGTTTGCACTAAGGTTAGATTAATACTTTATATGTTACAATGGTTTTGGTATCGGTCTCAGTGGTATCGGTTGATACTATAAACCTTGATATTATGTCAGGATCTATTTCGGTCAACCTTCTCAAATTTGGTTTCCTATGGAGCAAAGTGCTGTAATGCATAGTTCGAAAAACATAAAACTAATAATTGCCTTCATAATCTAATGCAAAATAAACATTGGCATGAGAAAAATACTAGCAACAGAAAATCAGTGTCAATCAACAAATAATGCCATTATAGAACATTGTAGGGCATTTCATTATGAAACATCGTAGATATCAGCAAGATTCTTTATGTGATGAATTTTTTCTTGGATTGTGGATCAATATCCAAGGGAAGCTGTTGTCATAGTTACTCTGATAGAGAATTTCGTTGGTTATTTACATTTTTAAAATTTTAAAAATTTGAAATTTTCATATGGAATATTTTGATCTTTTTTGTAATACTAAGTTTCTAGGTTTTCTTGGCATGTGCTGATGTGTGACCCACTTCCTAATTGTTTTTCCCAAATTTTGGAGAGTGACTGGTTTTGCTAATCATTTTAATTGTATGGCAATGGTTTTGGATTTAACAAGATTATGGAAACTATGAACTGTTGTCTATGAATGTGGATCAATATCCAGGTGAGTCATTGTTGTCATAGTTACTTTGAAGTTTGAACAGTTTTTTAGTTTTTCTTGGAGAAGCTTTTATATGGGAATGTTGTATTCATTTTGGTACTCACAAAGTCCTTGTTGCACGGAGCTAAGCTATACGGCCACTGTGACACGGACACGACATTGATTTCTTTGGAGTGCCATATTGTGTCCCATATGTATCTGGCACGTAGTGTCTGTGCTTCCTTGATCAAAGTTGAAGGATGTTTCACGCAGTGGACCCATATTAACTGTTTTTTTTTAAAATTCTTGATGCATAGAGATTAAGAACTCCTAATTTACTGGTAGCAACTTAGCCGCGTGTAGTCTGCTTCCTCGTCATAGAAGCCCTTACTATCAAACTTTCTATTTTAAGTCAGTGCCCCTATTGCTGTTATATTAATATTCTTTCTTTTTTGCTGTTTATATATTGTAGTTAATTCAGATATAGAATGGCTCTCTGGAAACATTAATTTATAGGATAGCACATGGACGTGATTTCTTGTAATGCTTTATAAGTTCTGGGTGTTCAGTGCGTTGAGTTATAATCTTCTATAACAAGCATTCTTCTTCCTTTCCTTGGTCTTTCGTTCTGTCATATTCCTAATAACTTATCCAATTACAACGTATTAACCGCTAATGCACCCTTCTTTTATCAAATCTCAGGGAGGATTCAAGTCTCAGCTTGCTACTTCTTCTATCAGGCTCAATTTCTTTCCTCGATCATCTGACTTTTCCGCTTTTATCTCCAGGTACGGTGTGGAGTAAGCTTAGGATATGGGATAATGCTGCTTTAAGGATGAACTATTGGGAGTCCTTATGAGGGCTAATTTCCACGCACGCATTTTTGCTATGCTACTAATACTTGTACTTGCTCTGCCATTCTGCCCAAGCCTGGCTGAGGTATTTTTTTTAATGCTGCAAATGTTGCTTCCTCTTGGAAAGAAAAGAGATTATTAAGTATTAATTAGTCACATATTTTCCCCTTTCCGGGAAAAAAAATATGTTTCCTCTTTTGTTGTTTCACATAATTTCATATTTTTTTTACATTTTCTTCTTGCTTTGATCGAAGATGTTCCTAAATGAGGAATAACCTTTTTTTGGGAATCTATGGATTTTAATCCAAGGGAAGTTTTTGTCATAGTTACTCTCATATTTTTTTAAGGCCCTCTCCAACCCATCCTCAAATTTTCCTTCAATTTGATGTCTCAAAACGGAATTATTCCATCCTTAACTCCAACCCATCTGCCCTCAAACAATAAGCAACTACTATTTATTTCTACGTAAATTCATTCATTTACAGTTATTTTAATATAATCGTATACACTGTGTTGTTATTTTACAGAGAAACAAAATTCTCTGAAATTCTGTGTAGGATTCCGAAATACTCTAAAATTCTATAGATAAAAATTAATATTAATAACAAATATATTCGATATTATACTCAACTGGAAGATCTCAACAATAACTTTTTAATGATACAATTATTATATTTATAAATTAAAAGATAATAGGGTAAAATGGGTATAAATATTAGTTTCTCAAATTTGAGGATTTTCTCTCCCCCTCAAATTTGAGGACCGGTTCTCTCCATCCTCAACATTTTAGGATGGGAATAGATGGTTTGATAACTTGGTTGGAGATTGCCTAAGGCTTTTTCTAAGGGCACTACCATTTTTACTTGGGGCTAGCCCAAAAATGTTCAAAACAATTAGAAGTTTGCCATCCATTTTTTTTTTACTTGGGGCTAGCCCAAAGAATGGTATAAATAACAACTTTTCATTTCTTTTCCTCTCTCCCTCTACTCTTCTCTTCTCTCCCTCTACTCTTTTCTTCTCTCCCAACATTTATAGGTCAAAGAATTAAACCCTAGCCCAACAGGCTCGAGGAGATGAACATGCTTCCGAAACTTGTATTGTTTTGTTAAGAGAAGTTGTTTGATGTCAAAATCAAAAGCAATAATGCATCCATTTTTTTAAATGGCCTCTTATTGGACTGCTTCTTGACCTGTATAAAAACGCAAACAATTTGGGAAAGAGAAAGAAAGTGACATTCATGTGTTTGAAAGTATGCATCAGTGGATAATGCACAGTCACAACTGATCAATCTTGTCGTGTGCGTAACATTTTTCTAATGGAACAAGTCGTTCGGCTGGAAGAGTTTTAGGAGGAGAAACTGAGGATTTATTTTGCTGTCCTCAGTTTGTTATGACCAGTTTGGAAACCTGAGCTAAGTAGTGATGATGATGATGACATTGGTGGACTGCCAGGGGTTTGGATTAGGACTGCCAGCACCCTGGCAGTCCTAACTTAATGAAGGACTGCCAGGGGTCTGGCAGTCCTGTCCCAAACTCTCTGTGAAGAGAGTTTCATATCCAAACTCTCTTCACAGAGAGTTTGGATTAGGACTGCCAGCACCCTGGCAGTCCATACTTAATTAAGGACTATCAGGGGTCTGGCAGTCCTATCTGAAACTCTCTATGAAGAGAGTTTCATATCCAAACTCTCTTGAAGGACTGCCAGTCCCCTGGCAGTCCTAACTTAATGAAGGACAGCCAGGAGGCTGGCAGTCTTGTATGAAACTCTCTGTGAAGAGAGTTTCATATCCAAACTCTCTTCACAGAGAGTTTGGGACAGGACTGCCAGAACCCTGCCAGTCATAACTTAATGAAGGACTGTCAGGTGTCTGGCAGTCCTGTCCCAAACTCTCTGTGAAGAGAGTTTCATATTGGCATCATAAAATTAATATAAACAAATGAAAAATAAACAAATTAAGATTCCTTTATGAACCAAACATGGTATGAAAATTTAGTTTTTTGGACTACATATTTCCAACATAACCAAACACGGGTATGAGAATGTTGAATTGCTTGAACATGGAAAATGAATTCCTAAAAATATAAAACCTCATCCAAACGTCACTTAAAAGGACATCGGACCAACAATGAAAAATAACAAAAATAAACTATTACCACACAGTCGGCTAGTAGTTATAAAGCAACAGAAACAGTTTCTTCAATGGAACATTGAGAGGCCTTTGCGAGCAGAGCAGAGCAAGCCTTTCACTAATAACAACATACAACTATTTCACCAATATATACATACAAGCATACAACAGTTTCCAGCATGATCTTGATAGCTTACAATATCGCACCATAATACAACAATGAGTAGAGAAGGCATTCAACTTATTTTGCCCACTATCTGTATGTAACATCATTTGCCGACTACCCCCTATTGCAGAATTATATCATACACTCGACTAAACTTTCCTTCCAGGCATCTTCGACTACCCCCTATTGCAGAATTATATCATACACTCGACTAAACTTTCCTTTCAGGCATCTTTCCAATAAATTACAGTCGAGACGAAAAATTGATCTCCAACCTCCCTCCCTTCCAGAATTTTGGTGCTGCAGACGGAGGACTAGGAGGAGCTCGTTGTTTCTACCGAGCAGGGGGAGCCGGTCGCTTCGTCCGTGTTCGGCCAGTCGCTCCAGTGACTTTGCTTTCTGCAATCGGTTCATAAATTCTTATCGGTCTCTCGAGAGGAAGGTCCGCAGTGCGTTCCTTGCGCGCCGACATGGTGGGCCGTATTCTCTTGGGAGCACCAGCAGGACTGCAGGAGAAAATACAATTATTAAATAATACAAAAGAAAATAGATAACATGAAAACATAATGTTAAGGAGGACTGTCAGAAAGCCAATACAACATTGATTCAGGACTGCCAGGGTTCTGGCAGTCCAAATGTAAAGGAGGATTGCCAGACTTTCTGCAGTCCTCTTTTACAAGAGGACTGTCGGCTGCCTGGCAGTCCTCCTTAACATGAGGACTGTCAGAACCTTGGCAGTCCTAATGTTGTCAGATGCGGCTGTAGCAGCCGAACGGCTACAACGACACGATACTTTGTCGTGTTCTAGTGTTAGGGTTTCAAGAAAAATGTAGGATTTATCGTGTTCGAAAATCCGTTCATGAACCCTAAAGAGATTCTAAAGCTAATTTATCAAAACTTTTTAGAGAATTAACAAAGATTCTTTGAATTTGAAAAGAATGTAGAAAAATGTAGAAAAAATTAGGAAAAAATATACCTAGATTCTAATGATGGTTTGGACTTGTGTGTCATCTCTTGGATTTGAAGTCTCTTGAAATGTTGAAGAAATTTAGGGTTAGGAATGAGGAATGGAGTTGTGAAGAAGATAATGGGATTTTAGGGTTTTGGGTTTTTGGAAGAGAGAAAGAAAAAGAGGAAATGAAATGAAAATGAGTGTTTTTGGGAGGAGGGGGGTGGGGGGGGGGGGGGGGGGGGGGGGTGGGGCTATCCCCAAGTAAAAGTGGTAGTGCCCTTAGAAAAAGCCATTGCCTAACCTGTTGCAAGTCACCTGACCTTTCTGACTTAATCTCACTGCTGTATGTACAATGTTCATGTACAAAATGCTGCCAAGGATTTTTTTTTTTTGCTTATTAATTGGCTTACAATTATCTCTTTCCAGAAAGTGGGTGTCATGTTGTTTCACAATTTTTTTCTCTTTTAATGACCTGCTTCAAGTCATCTGACCTTTCTGACTTGATCATACTGCTATTAAGTTCAATGTTCGTCTGTGCGATGCGGGGCATCCACAACGTCGGAGGACTGACGAAAAATGGCCACGATCTGAGCTGGTGTGGGACAGAATGGAGCGTCCCGTGCATGAAAACTCATCGGCTAGGGCGTCGCGCGGACGGTCGAGGACCGGCACCATTCTACCACGGATATAAACGACGGCCGAACACGCGGCCCGTCGTGAAAATGGCCACGATCTGAGCTGGTGTGGGACAGAATGGAGCGTCCCGTGCATGAAAAATCATCGGCTAGGACGTCGCGCGGACGGTCGAGGACCGGCACCATTCTACCACGGATATAAACGACGGCCGACCACGCGGCCGGTCGTGCGGCGCCCAATGGACGTCGGGAAGACGTCGTAAGGGCGTCGTACTCATAGAACGGGTGGTTGGGCGGAACCGGCTGTCGTAGGCGTCGTGAAGACGTCGTGGGGCGCCTTCGGCGTCGTGGGCTAAGCGAGGCGTTGAGTTGCTGGCGTCGAAAGACGTCGACCGTCCCGTGAGGCTCTGGAGCGCGCGGAGTGCGCGAGGCGTACGTGCCGGGTGATGATGAAAAAGCCAGTGCGGACAAGATCCATACGAAGAGTTCGAAGCGACATGACGACCGGCTAAAAATCGGGTGCGGAGAGATACACGACTTAACTGAGCTCGCACGTGCTGGTAAAAAAGAAAAAGAAAAAAAAAAAGAAAAAAGAAAAGAAAAATGTTCATGTACGAAACCTATGCAAAATGCTGCCTAGGTTTATTTCCTTCAGTATTAATTGGCAACATAATTATACCTCTTTCTAAAAAATTGTGTGCATTTGTTTCACTTTTGTTTTCTTTTTTTTTCTTCGATTGCAGATGATGTACCTAATGAGGAATACCTTCTGAAAAGCGTTCTATTTGTATCCGAGGAGTTTGTTGCAGTTACTTTAATAGTGCATCTGGTGTAATCTGTTGCATTTTACCGAGCTTTTACAAAAAAATGTTAACAGCACTGCACATTTAGCAGTCCTAATTCATTGGAGGACTCCCAAAATTTTTTGACAGTTCTATTTTTTTCAGGATCTGCCAAATTTGCCAAATTTAATTGAATGCTTTTATGATGATGCTGTCTTGCCTGATGGTGCTGCCATTTCTAATAGTCGCCTTGTACATATTGGTCTAATTTTCTTTCAAAACACTGGTGGTCATACTCCTTTTCCATAATCTCATTTTTGTTTCATTGAGATTGTAAGAATTCTTAGTGGAGTTTGGTGGATTAACGTAGCCATGGTGCTGCCATTTCCAACGACAATCGAAGGAGTTATGTTGGTTTGCAATCCGACGATGATGGCGCGGTCTCTATTATGATGGAAATTTTCGGTTGAAGATGAAACAGAGGGGAGGAGAGAAGGTGAGTTATAGAGGGGTTGAGGGAGGAGTGTTCGTACGGGAATAGAGAGAGAGGGGGCGCTCGATAGATGCTCGTGTGTGTGCTTTGGTGAGAGTGAGAGAGAACTGGACTGCCGAGTATGGAATGCTGATAATGGGTGGGGAGCCACCTCAGTCCAGCAATGGCAATGGCTTTGCTGGTAAGCATGCAAAAGAAAACAAATTATTGGTGAAGGCTAGACATGTCAAACGGGCCGGCTGGTCCAGCCTGGCACAAGTTTGATCGAAAAAATGACCAAGAGCCGGACCGGCCCGGTTGGTTGTGGGTCTAGGCCGGCCCAGTATATTGGGACGTGCCGGGTCTCATATCTCGGTCCATAAAAGAGGTCCAACCCGAAGCCCATGTCCAGCCCGGTCTGATATAGCTACACACTATATTCTGTCTTTAAATGTGTTGAAAAAAGTTATGTATAGGAAGATGGATATAGAATGCAGACACCTCTTCCTGAAAGTTGGGTATAGGAAGATGTTTTGTGTTTGATGAGCCAAACCAATTAAAGAAATTAAGTATGAAAGCGTTTTTATCGTGTAGTTCTCTTAAATTTTTATGTACAAAGAATATACCGAGGCCCGACCCAACTCGGATCAAAACCCACCGTGCCGTGGGCCACGTGTCGGATTGGGCTCATATTTTTATCCTTTCGGCTCGGCTCGGTACGGTCCGCTGTAGTGCATGAGCCTGAGAGGTTCAGCCCACTTGACAGCTCTACTGAATGCGTAACACTTGGAACTTTTTGTGTATATATTGTAATATCTTTTGGCCCACTACACCCAACTTTTATCATAAATTGAAGAAATAATAATTTTTTGTACCTCAATCCACTGATCTTTCGTTACCCACACAAAAGTTTTATGACTCTCTCTCTCCATTGACCACAGAAGGTCACTCAGGTTCGGCTCTATTTGGTCTCATATAATTAGTTATTTACAACCAAAATAATGTCTCTTAATTCATGATTTCCCACTATTATTTTCCAACCAATAATATTCTCCGGGCCCCACTTGTTGCTGTCAAACCCGCCTTTGCCAGCTGGTCCCTCAAATACTGCCACAGGACATCTTAACCGTCCATATATAACTCAACGGTTTAGCACACTCGTCTTTGCAATAAAAAAAAATAGCACCGGATCCGACCCGTTCCACCGCCTCCCCTCTCTAATAAATCTCTATATAGCCTCCCCTCACTATTAAAAACCCTAGCTTTTCCATTCCTCCTCTCTAGTAAAAATCCATTCTCTCTCTCTAGATCTCCATGGCGAGCACCGATCCCGAGCGCAGAGACGAGGAGGAGTCCACCGGCGCCGCCGAGGACGAGGACACCGGAGCCCAGATCGCCCCCATAATCAAGCTCGAGGAGGTCGCCGTCACGACCGGCGAGGAGGAGGAGGACGCCCTCCTCGACCTGTAAGTGGATTTACCGATCTGCCACTCATTCTAGGGTTAGGGTCTTAAAGTTGCGTCCTTTTTTTCTCCTTCTAGGAAGGCGAAGTTGTACCGGTTCGACAAGGAAGGGAACCAGTGGAAGGAGAGGGGCCATGGGAGCATCAAGCTCCTCAAGCACAAGGAGACCGGGAAGGTCCGGATCGTCATGCGGCAGGCCAAGACGCTGAAGATCTGCGCCAATCACTATGGTAGGGTTTCTCCGTCTAGGGTTTCGGAACTTGATTTCGTTGCTTGCTGATTTGGGCGTTTTTATGTTGGTAGTTTTTCCGGAGATCAAGCTTCAGGAGCACGCCGGGAACGAGAAGTCGTGCGTTTGGCACGCACCGGACTTCTCCGATGGTGAAGTGAAGGATGAGATGTTCGCCATCCGGTTCGGGTCTGTGGAGAGTAAGATTCTTCCGTACGATCCTTGTTTGTTCAGTTTTTTTATCCGTTAATTTAGCTGGCTTGTGCTATTTTTGGTTTGCAATGATGTAGTGTTCTTGTTACAACTTGACTAGTGGAATTGTATTGACACTTGACACTCCAAAGTACACTACACACAAAATGAATTGACGTGCTGGTGGCATCTGTGGCAAGTTTTTAGCTGTGCAGCATAGGATGTCTTGGTAAATCATATGTTTTTATGATATAATACAGTGTTTGATGTTGTAGTATTTCATATCTAAGGATAAAATTTGTACTTGAGTTGATCGCCTAAGAATGTTCCACTAGATTTAGTATTCTCATTTATTTACAGAAGAATATTACTTCCGGACGATTGAAGATGAACGCGAGTTGTATGAATATAATTTTTTTGGCCAAGGAACTAGAGTATATTTTCATTCTTACTTATAATGGAAACACAATAAAGGCAATTTATAAATAATAAGATGTGGAATATAGGGTTGAAGATGATTCCTTGTTTTGTTCAAGGTTTGCAGTCGTATCGGTTTTGGCATGTCGAATTCGACACTGAAATTGCTGCTCTTTTACAGTCAATTTAGCGAAAGTTAAAAAAGAAAGAAATATGTTAAAAACACTGTTGACACTGATTTGTTTGTGCTGTAGATCAACATATTAAATTGTGTTTGATAAATTTCATATCAGACACAATGTAATTATTACCGTTTGTAGTAGTTGTATACTATAATTAACAACGTTCATGTGTCTTAATATTTTTCCATTGAAAAATGTCTATTATGGGGTACTTTGTAAAACAAATAAATGAACGACAATGTCTATTGTGGGTAAATGTAATTCAAAAATGTTAAATATTATTCCCTTCATAATTAAAGGAAACAACATAATACATAAGATTACGGCTAACCGTATAAAATAGTATTTATAGTTTTCTAAAGTAATTTCTTTCTATTTGACTTCCGAAATCAGTAAGTCCGAAACTCCCGAAACCGCTGATACCGATGTTCATAAAAATGGTAGGAAATCGATTTTGATACCAATACTGCAGTTTTCTTATGGTCTATTCTGGCTTCCATATGATTTTCCATGTGGCTTTTGGTGAATTTTTTTTAAACTCATACAGACATGGTGCATGTGGATCAAACTATGTCATCTTAAGACGATGTGTATGGTGTATCGGTTTGCTTGTTTATCGTATCGTGTATCGGTTTGCGTGTTTATCGTATCGTGTATTGTAAGATACATATTTATATTGATGAATAGATTGGAAAGTTAAGATAACATACATGGACAAGATGAATGCATTAAGCAAAATAACATATTAAATCAACAAAAACATGTTAAAACATAACCTATTGAATTAGCAGAGCAGCACTACGAGTCAACAGAACTAACAAGAATTTGTGTTCTTCCTACCACGCTTTTAGTAAATTTTAATTTTTTTCCGGTTCGACTGGAGCCAACTTTAGCAACTATGGAGAGGGTTACCTCCCTTCCACTTGTATGTGGTAAAAAACCATCTCCCTGCCTAAACAATTTTGTAAAAAAAAAACATAAGGCGCCTCTAGGTGTGCCTTTTTTGGTTTCACCCGGAGAAATGTGCCTCGTCTAGTGAGGTGCGAGGCGCAATTGCTGCGTCTTGCGGTGAGGCGTGTCTTTGACTACCATGTTCTAATTCTAAATAACTAGATTAGAGGCCTTTATTGAAAGTTTTGAAGGGCTTGTATCGAAATACCTAAAAAAGTGTTTTAGAAACCTTTCAACGTGGAGTAGAATCTTCTATGTTTTAATTGGTGGTTTTGGTAGACATGACCCCACAACAGTATAGAATAATAATTCACTTTGTATGTCATGTATGACAAGAATCAAAGTATTAATATAAATCTAATACTAAGGAGGCAGTGCCGCTATGGCTGCCTACCCCCTGGAGAGTTTAAGTACAGGTTCTTTTTCTATCGACAGAAAAACATTAGAGGTGATGTTTCTTGTAGTAGGTATTCTAAACGGTTTATACCCAACCAGCCTATATATATATATATATAGAGAGAGAGAGAGAGAGAGAGAGAGAGAGAGAGAGAGAGAGAGAGAGAGAGAGAGAGAGAGAGAGTTATATTATAACTTTACCATACTATACTATAGTATTAATAAAACTAAGAATTGGCACTCCCTGTTCTTGCTTCAATAACAAGTATTTTGTATTTTATATCAAATCCTATATAATGAAATTGTTTGATCTGTGAATGATCCATTAGAACACAATAAGTGATGTAATGGCTCGACCTGTACTATACTTAACCAAGTAGGGGTAATACGGCTTTGTTACAAAATCAAAGGTGTGTTTCTATTGGTAGATATCTGTTTGAATCATTATCAAAATTGAATTAGTGATTAAATTTGGACGGATTTTACTTGTACAGGTTAGGCATATCGTATCGGTTTACCTTTAGACATACCAGCTTACTGACTGATATCCAGAATGATGAGTATAATGATTTGGGCATTCAGTAACATGAATTTACCAAAAAATATAATGATTTGGCATTTCAATAAACATGGATTCACCAAGAATATGGAATAATACGATCTTGAACCTGCATTTTTGCTCTTAACCTTCATTATTAAAAGCAAGCATTTGCTCACGCCTAGGCTAGTACCTTTAGTTATTAAAAGCGCATGTAGGCTCACGCCTAGACGAGAAGCTCAGCATCGAAGCGAGGTTTCCCCTCACTTCAGCCAGGAATGTGCCTTGCTTTTGCTTCCAAGAGTGACCTTATACGAGGACCCAATAGGATCATTGACCTTCTTACGGTGGTTCAAGTGTTGTTGAAGTTCATGCATCACAAAACAGTTTAGAGGTTCAGGAACTTGTCTTCTAATTATACATGCCCCATGTTTGCTCATGGACGCCTCACTTTTCATTTGCTTTTGCTCCTTTTTCCCCGTAGGACCTTGCTGCCTAAGTGTGCTTTTTGCCTTTGGTTACTCTGCTCTTTGTTTATTTTACTCCACTTTTTAGTTTCCTGTGTAAACCATTAAGAGTCTTTAACATATCTTATTCTATATTGGTCTCACTTCATCGTCTAGGGACTGTTGACTGTGTCCCATCAAGTTCCACCATCTAGTTAAATTTCTCATTAATAAGTCTTTTATTTCTTGATGCGTCAGCACAGTAGATAATGATTTTCACTGGCTCTAGGTTGAAGCTCATGTGGCGATGCTTGCGACTCCTGGTATTAGTAGTTGATCCACTTTGACATTGAAGTTAAATGTTCATCTTAATCCTGCACCAAAAGCGAATACTTGCTATTATACGGTCCATGACAACACAATTCTTCTGCTGAAATCATCTTGACCTTTTATATTGTTCCTTCATATAACTTTTCATTACTCATATTATGCACATATGTTCCCGACATCTCTTTTTAATATTTTTATGTAGTCTTATTTTATATATGAATGCTTTACTATGTTAACATCTTCCTTGATATATATATATATATATATATATATATATATATATGACTTTTCATTATTCATATTATTATGCACATATATTCCCGATATCTCTTTTTAATATTTTTATTTGTCTTATTTGAGTACCAATGCTTAACTAACTTCTTTTATTAACTTTGTTATTATCTTTTTTTTTCCAATTATTTTATATTATTCTTAAATATTATCTACATGCATGGTTACCTCATTTTTTCTTTTCTTGTTATGACAGTGTTCATATCTTTGATCTTTTTTAATCTAAGGATCTCTTTGCTTCTTGCAAATACGTTATTAATCTTTGTCATAATCATCATATCATTGCAAATGTTCCAATGTTCATACTAGGAAACTTGATCCTTATCTTGCTTTTTTATCTCCTTAGTTTGTGAGCTTCCCATACCCTACAAGAATTTGCCTGCTGGACCCCATGGGGCATCCTTGCACGTCCTGGTTTTACTTGTAAGGGTTGCATATATGTGTTTTACTCATGCATGATGTCTCAGCAAGCTATCCATCCTCAGCCATTCAAAATTGCTTCAAATTGGTATATTGATGCAATAATCCCTATTGAGAAACACTCTTGAACATGTATCGTTTAAATATTCATTAAAATAGTAGTTTGGCTTCCTTTCAGTTTATTACCTAAGACAATCCCCTCATCTAGGACCTTGCTCTCCATCCATCATATTGTTGTGGTCCTTACCATCATAGTTTGTTTGCAGTATCGGTCGATACCGATCCGATACAGTCGATACCGATACAGTTTGGCATGTTCCGAACTGATACTGACCGATATCGGTACTGACCGATACCGACATTAAGGGTCTCTTTTTCAGTCAATTCGTAGGTAAACCAATCGGCATGGATGATTACTATTTCATTTAGTTTCAAAATTACTAAGAGAGAACACCTGAAATACTTAAAACAATGCATAATTATATAAAATATGTTCTTCTAGAATTATAATAATCTATTGATAATAATTTGTTTTCCAATACCAAAAAAAATGTCACATTCATATCCGAAACTGTTAATACTGCCGATACCGCCGATCCCGTACTCATAGGCTAGGGAGGGTCCGTTTCCGATACTGATACTGTGAACCTTGCTTACAATCTATGCTTTATTCGAAATCAAACCTACCATTTATTCAAAATAAACCGCTTTTAATTAATTAAGTTGGAACTATCTTAAGCAAAGTAAGTGATGGATAAGAAGTCATATCAGTAGCTATACGGTTCTTGTATTTTTCTTAGCAACCTCTCTTAAAAGAACAAATCATTAACACCACCAAGTTGACGATGAGGGTAATTGAAGTAACCTTGCTATATATAGAAAGGACTAATTAGTGTTTAGACCCTGGATTTTATACCATTTTAGACTTTAAGCCTTGATATGTCCAATTGGAGAGTTTAGACCCTGATTTTTTATTTTTTTGTTTCTTTTTTCCTATTATACCCTCCCTTCATGTTTGATAGTGAAATTTACATATATAGGTTAGGAAGGGTTTAATGGGAAAAAGAAAACAAAAAATAAAAATCCAGGGCATAAACTCAACTCTAAACTGGTATAAAGTCCAGGGTCTAAGCGCTAATTAGCCCATATAGAAACTATCAATCAAACATCCTGATTAACTGGATAAACACTGGCAATGCATCTATCTAAGAATGTGAGGGGAAGAGTGGAATAGTATAAAACTCTGTTGAAGCCATGAATGTAAGATCTATATGTATTTTTAATAATGTATGTTATTTATATACACCTTTTACTCTGGCACCATTTCGATTCAACATTTTATGACAATATCTATGATCATTAAATACCAAAGCAGTTTGGGGTTTCCAAGTCCTGTTTTTCAAACACAGATGCCCTTGGTAGTCCCATTTTAATTGTGGAGTCACTATTTTTACATTTCCATTTGCTCTGTTAATTGTCTATAGATGTAGCTCATGCATGCTAAAAGCATATTCCATTATTATTAAGCAAATTATCTGCATGTTCCTCATGCATGCAACACCACTCTCTCCGTTTATTTATTACAAGTTCAGTTTGATTGCAATATTTTGGCATTTTCTTGTGAGTGTAGAGGTTTTTCAGTTTTATAATTTCTATTTATGTTTATTTTCAGATTGCAAAAACTTTATGGAGTCGGTCGAAAAAATTGCTGAATCTCTTGGGAAGAATGATGAGAAAGAAAGCAAAGAAGCTACTGAAGCTGCTGGTCTGCTTGACAGTTTGACTGTAAGCAAAAGCAAAACCGAGGAAGTTGCTCCAGAGGAAGCAACCGTCGCTGCTGCTGAAAAGAAAGAAAAGAAATCGGAGACGGTCACAGACTGAGCCATCTTCAGCAGCAGACAAGGCCCAATCAAACTATTCTTGAAGCATATGATTATGAAATTTGCTGTCACCTTGGCGCAAAGGTAGTTATTTGATTGTAGGTTCCTTGGGCAGACTTGTTATTTATTGGTTGACGGTTATCTAGAGGAAATTTCAAGTCGGAGTGCGCGTGTCAGAGTCCCAGTCGGTTTTATGGTAATGATCGTTCGTAGAGAAATTTATAGGGGTTGGTTTCTCAAAACTTCTGCTACGTATTTATGCAGAACTAGCCCTCCGTTTGCTAGGTCATGTTTTGCATATGATTAATACTGTTATATGCTTGGCATACTGTTTTGATTGGATGCCAATTGTTATAAACTATAGTCTGATGAGTTTTCTTCACTGTTTACATGTGCGTCGAATATTAGTGTTACCCACAAAACTTTCCTGGCATGAATTTTGTGTGATACACATTTTTTAGCTAAAAATAATTAAGCTAAAAATAATTATTTATGGATAATTTGATCATTTATTAACATAAATTTATAAACTAATATAGAACTGCTTAAACTTCTTCTTTCTCTAAGTTTGGCCTGTAGTCAACTTTCATGTTGCTCTATTTTTCAATGAAATGAGAACGAGAGAAATTTTGTGGCACTATTTTTCCATCTTGATTTCTATTTCAATCGACTCAGTTTTATTTTTATTCATTTTTCTATATAGTGTCACGACTTCAGGAGACCAACTATACTCTTTCTCTCACCTATTGCTGCTGGGATCACGAAAATGGACCCAATAGTTCACTCTGGCACATAGAACTCTCTCCTAGGGTACTGCCGCGTAGAGAACGGCCGCGCAGGGAGCTTGTGCAGTTTAATTGTCTCGTAGTTTAACTGTCCCGCAGAGAACACTAGTACATAGAACAGCCGTGCATGAAACTTGTGTGCATATAACTTTCCTATGGTGACATCTTCTTTGTAAGTACTTGATTTTATTAGCCAACAACGTTCACTGAAACATTCGCGAATATTCTTGTCCCTAGTGAATTTGTTTTCGAATAATTATGCGTCGCGAGATTCAATGATATGATTAAATTATACATCACATAACTTCTGAACATTGCTCTTTTCAGCATCTCTGAAAAATAGTCTTCGTAGTCATTGTTTCCAGCTTCAAAATCTTGACATCTGAAAATTTCACATACGCTAGGCATCCCGACACTTGGATGACATTCAAGTTGGGTCTGACCTTGAACCATAATTCATGTGGAGTAACATCAGATGTTGCGAACGGTACTCTATTAAATATAAACGTAGTCTTTAGTGCAGCTTTTCCCAGAAGCATTTTAGAAGACTTGCAGTCAAAAGAATATAGTTTATATTTGTCACTGTCATGTTCTTTCTTTCAGCAACTCCATTGGATTGGGAAGAATACAGAGCAGTCATTTCATTGATAATTTAATGTTCTTTGCAGAACGATGTGAACTCAAGAGAATGATACTCTTCGCCTCGATCACTTCCGAGTCTTTTGAGTTGTTGACCGGTTTGACACTCAACTTCATCCTTAAAGTCCTTGAATTTCTCGAACGCTTCATCTTTTGAGTTGAGAAGATGTATAAAAGTATACTTCAAGAAGTCGTCGATGAAGGTAATAAAATACTTCATCGCGATCTTTATGGAGAATTGCTTGAAGTCATAGATATCTAAGTGCACCAACTCATGAAGATCTGTGCTTATATTTATCCTTCTTCATTGCTTCCTGACAATCTTCGTTTATGGACAGATTTAACAATTTTCCACCTCCTTACCCTCTCATTTGGAGATAAGGCTTAGACATCTTGTGAATTCTTTTATAATGCGCATGTTTTAGTCTATTATGCCATAACTCGAGAGCATAACCAAAAGTAGAAAATATATTAACACTTTCAAAAGGAGTTACAAGCTGCAGTTTGAACACTCCTTAGGTACATAAAGCTTTTTCGAAGTATGCTCTTTTATAGGACATCACCATCTGATCAACATTGGTGTCCATCCTTAACCCTGCTTTACACAACAGACTTCTTGAGATTAGGTTCTTGGCAATTACTGGTACATGCTTTATGTTCTCTAGAGTGAGTGACTTCCCCGAAGTTAGCTTCAATAATACAGTCTCAATCTCCAAGACTTCAGCTTGAGACTTGTTTGCCATCGAAACCTTCTTAGAGGTAGGCTCGTTTGAGGTGAACAACTCCTTCTTACAACACACATGGCAAGAGGCACTCGTGTTCACCCACAAGTCAGTGTCCACACCAAATGAGTTAATCTGCACAATCATAGCAACCAGGTTAAGCTCACCTTGCTCTTTAGGCTTTGGCTTGGATCTGTAGTCCTTCTTGTAATGGTCCTTCTTGCCACAGTTGTAACAGGTCCCTTCAAACTTGGGTCTTGGCTTGAAAGAAGCTGACTTCACCTTCAGATGGTGTCCTTTCCTTTGTTCTGAACGGGAGCCTTTTTCTTTCCCTTTTTATATCAAGATCGCACCATGTTAGCCTTGGCCAATTGTTCGGACAGAGTGTCCATTTCAATTGTCCTGTAGCTATATCTTCGATGTGGACCCAGTGTAGTAGGTTCTTTAGGTAGATCTCCATCTTATTATGGTACATGTCCGTTTTGAATTTGATCACCCCGGAGGAAGTTTGGTGACGATAGCACCCATCATGAACCTGTCTTTTTGTTCATACATTCCTTTTGCAACTTCAGTTGTAGTTTCAAAAATTCTTTGACTTGAGGGACATCACCTTCTTATCCTCAAAGTGCAATGTAAAGGACTTTTCGATGTGATACATTTTAGACATATTCTCATCAGTCTTGTAATACTTCTCGAGAGATTCCCAGATATCTCTCGCTTTCTTCTTCTTGTTGTAGGACTCTCAGTGAGTCATCCATAACATTCAGGATCAACAACGTGCACAAGTCATTGCCTTTCTTTCACTTGTGATACACATCTTTCGCGTGATCAGTTATAATTTCGTCTCCATCTTTTGGAACGACTGACTCGTGACCTGTCAACGAATACCAACGTTGGCGAGTTGAAGATTCAGAGAGATCTTCCTATTGTACATGTTGTAGTGTTCTCCGTCAAACTTTTCAAGTTTATAAAAACTTGTATCGAGAAGACTTGCACGGTTCTCCGTCTTAGTTGTTTGAAATCTTGCTTTGAGATTGTTGTTCCCGGGATCACAAAAATGGAACCAAAAGTTCACGATCGCGCATAGGATTCTCGCACAAGGAACCACAAGGTATTGCCGCGCAGAGAACACTTGCATAGAGAACGACCGTGCAGGGAACTCGCACACAGCTTAACTGTCTCGCATAGAACAATAGTGTATGGAATGGTCGTGCAAAGAACTCGTCTGCAAATAACTGCCCCGTAGAGATCACTAGCGCATAGAACAACCACACAGGAAACTCGTGCACAGATAACTACCCCGCAAGAAATACTCACACTCGCAGAGAGAACGACCGTGTAGGGAACTCGTACGCAGATAACTATCCGCGGAGAACCTCACACATAGAATGGTTGCAGACAGAGAACACTCACTCCTCCAACGAGCATGTAACATACTGTCAAGGAGAAAGTAAATACGTTTTACTCTTTGTAATTGCAGTTGCTACAACGAGATAGAATGAACACATGGATGATGAAGATCACAGTTGCTTAAAGTATGATTTGCTCTATCCAACGATCTGCATCCAGGAACTAGCATGTTCAAAGGATGAAAAATGCTCTAAGTCACTTTTGGATGAACTTGGACAAGGAAATCTTACTAAGCTTGTTGTCGCCCATGGAATGGATGCGCATAGAATCTTATGCGCGTATGGGCGGCTGGCTGGATGTGCTCTCTCTCTTCTTATTCACTTAGGAAGAACAACAACCAAGAGATAGGGAGAGGCTCACATATATAAGGGAGGTTACCACCTACCCCTATGCAGCCCCATACCCATCAGATCAAGGGTAGGTAGACGAAATCTCATAATGTCGACCTATCACATCAGTATGCACAAAAAGCAACAGACTGAGCTGATATCATCGTACCTATGTGAGGCGCAAGCAACCGCAGTGAATGCAAAGTGCCATACACAGAAGGCTATACGCAGAGAACCATACACACAGAGCTTATGTGCAGAGAGGCATACATAGATAGCCACGCACATATAGCCTTGCGTATACTGCCTCGCATACACTGCCATGTGTATACTACCTTGCGTATGCTGCACATAATGCCACACACATATAGTATCGCACATATAATGCCACACATAATGCCATGTGCATAGAATATCGTGCATATAATGCCACGAGCTTATAACCGAGTCTAAGTTCGAGTCGTTATGCCCCAATGAGCAAGTGACAAAACAAGATTGTTTTCATGGTCTTGATCTTTGCCCTCTTGAAAAATACCCCACAAACCACATGGGCTACTACACCCCATGTGCACAAGACAATACAAAGAAGAAGCATTATATTGAGATGCACACTTGGGGTTCTAGGTAATATGGGACTAAACTTCTCCATGAGTGTTGGATCACCAAAACCCCCCAACATCTTCTTGCTCATGTTGTTAAAATTCTTTCTTCTGTTGTTAATTTTTCTTCTTCTTCTTTTGGATGACAAGTCGAGTTCCACGAAGAACAAAAGCTCCAAATTAATCACAAGCTCATGTCGTTGCAACAATGGAAACACACGTAGTTGAGGGTTCATGTGTCGCAGTCCATCGCCTTCGGGACGAGAGGGCAGTTGCAAAACCTTAGGCTCCAACTTGCTCTCCTTGATAGGGAGTTTGATGATCTCGATATGGGATAGATATCGTATTAATTTCATGCTCAAAATTCTGCTAAGAAATTATTATTTCATGAAATTTTGTATAGTTAAGAAATTAATACTCCTAGCTTCAACAACTCTAAAGAAACTCATAAAGTATAGGTCTCTTCCTTTATAATTATTTTCATAGTACATACAAACATATATAAAACCTAAAATCAATTTACATATTTAAACAACTTTTATTGATTTGTATTAAATTTAAAGCGTAGCCACTTTAATATTGATATAACTTTTCTTGAGTTGTATTAAATTTAAAACCTATCAACTTTAATATTGATATAAAATTTAAATATAAGATATGGATAAGATGCAAAAAAAAAGTTTAGCTACATTAATAATATTTAAATTTAGATTTTAGATAAACGTTAATTAACTTTTAAATTCTAATTATACATTCAAATAAGATTAGAGTTGTTCAAATATTAAATTTAAAAAAATTTTATTTGAATGAGATAAATTTTAAAATAACTTAAATTTTATAATTTGGATAATATTAGGATAAGTAACTTATTTTAAAGAATGTATAGTCATTTTGCGCAGACAACACATGTGTCCGATTACGGTGAAGCAAGCATGTAGTATCATGAACACTTACATGTTTGTTTGAATTCTTCGCTTTTCTGCTTAATAGATTTTGCTTACATGCTATGTTGGAATTCTTTGTTTAATAGATCTGTTTTGCATCATTTTAAACACCCAAAAAAACCAAAGCCAAAAACTTATTAAACATCTAATATTTGAGTTCTTAGTTATTAATTAGAGTTATAGTGGGAGTTGTATTAATGTGACTTGTTAATAAAACTGATTAAAATCATCCGTGCCCAAAACTAATGGTTTATGTTAACATGTGCTATAAAGACACGTGTTAATATATTGATAAATGTATATTTTATAGATATTTCCAACATCATTACTAATGCACTTTCATTTAAAATGTGCATTGATAAATGTAAATTGTATATTTTAAATGTGTGAGTACCCTTATAAAAGATACATTTATCAATGTATTAACATGTGCTCTTAGGACACATGTCAACATAACCCAAAATTAATTAAGTCAAAATGTTTAGACAAATTCAAGTACGGATAGGGATTACGAACATAACAACAAATAAGTTTTTTTTAATTACGCATGCATGTTAGATATTAAGTACATAATGACTAAACTAGTTTCAAGTTATATATATATATATATATATATATATATATATATATATATATATATATATTAATTATAATATATTTAAACTATTTAATTAATTTTCAACCATATCAAAAGGGAAAAAAATAGTTTACGTGCAATGCTGGTAAATTTACTCGTGTGTGTATACTAGGGTGATGACGATCATTGTTACTTAAAGAAAGATTCGACGCTTTTTCGTCAATATGCTTTCATGAACCAGCAAATTCAAAATGTTGAACTTCAAGAACGCTCCTTTTTCATCCTTGGAATAAGTACAACATTCGGACATGACTTCGTGTTTGTTGCATATACATGTGGCACTAATTGGATGGTTACAATAGTAACATGTTGGAGTCCAGTCTGAATTTGGTAACAACATATTTGTGGAATCAACATCTAATTAAATATTTGATTTGAGTAAATTTGGATGTCCATAATTGGTATTGTGCTATTTTAGATATAATAGGATTCTTATTTTAGAAAATTCTATTATGGTCTAAAATATGATAATTGATGGACTATTTTAGGTGTAATATGATTCTTATTTGAGGGCTTCCTATTTAAGAAATCATATAATAACCTAAAATATGATTTTCTCATCCTATATATATGGGGTGAGGATCGATGGAGGCATAAGCACATCACAAAGTGAAGATTCGGGGTGCTCGTTCACAAAAAAATCTAAGAGAAAGTCCGTACTTTGCTCTTAGGATTTCGCCATCCAAGATAGAAGGAAGAAGAAGATCTAATCGAGGAGTCGTCAACTTCGGTTAGGGAGATTGCTACGGGTTGGTGAGTGATCTCAATTGTAATATTTTGTTTCTTCTTGAGAGTGGTGAGGGGTTTGAACCTATTAAGGCAAACAGTTCAACGTGAGTTATGTCAATCTTGTAATTTCATCTGAGTTATTAAATGTTGGAATTTGTCCAGGTGACGTACGTCACTGCCATATACTTGTCTTCATCTTGTGTTTGGTGTATGTTATATGGGGGTTAGTTTTGATCAGGTAGGTTGGCAAACGCTTTCGCACGCGCCAAATAATTGGTATCAGAGCTTTGGGGGTTCTGGTGTCACGCCCCGCTCCCGTAGGAGCGATCGTCCTCGCTAAGGCATGATGACACACGGGCCTAGATTGCGCTCGTGTAAGGCGGGTTCTATAACGGCCGATTACAGCGGCTGCGACGGGGTCGTCGCACAGAAGTCCTAAGCAGAGACATTGAATATGCCAACAAAAATTTAGAACAAAACACAAGTCATTCAAAAGATGTATTTTATTGATATTGAAACAAGGATTACAATGGGACGCAAGTCCAAGATTACAAGTCACTCAAGCTCACTCTTCTCACATTACAAGTCACTCAGCTCTCTCTCATCTCTCAATACATGTCTTGAGCCAGCGGATGCTTTGGATAGGCGACGTCCATACATTATGTCTCGTATAAGTCTTGACTCTACGCGGTCGTGCGCCTCGAAACTCCAAGAAAACTCCATGCCTCGACGCATCCAAGCGAGCTCCACACTACGAGCTTCTACCTGTGCCTGTACATAAAAACTATGTGGGTGTCAGTACTCAACTGTACTGGTGGAATGAGCTCCTCGTCCACCCATACAAAACCAACACGTTTATTTACTTTATGTAACATAGTCCCTTTATGATTGTCTTTCTACTCTTGCCTTAGGATCGGTTTTAGGACAGACGTTTTGGCCTATTTTGTGTCTCAAGACCATCCTGTGCTTGCAACAACGTTAACCTATCAAGTCATGCTTGGTCATGCTTGCCTTTCGGCCCATAATCAGAGATGAAACTACACGATAAGACTCCATTTCCATGTGATCGTGCTACAAGTCCATTTGTGTCGTGTCTCGCAACTCAGGATGACATAACGATATCATCGCCTCGCGGCCCTTGCTACTTTAATCACCAACTGACCCAATCAAGACTTGTGGGCTAAGTGTCACTCGACCGACTTTGCCTTACGGCGTTTTCTGACTTAAACTCAAGATGACTCAAAATCCAAATTATGCAACTTATATACTGACAACTTAAGACTTGACGCTACATCTCGTGCCGAAGCACGGTGTCTTCGTTGCAGCCAAATCTTAGGCCCAAACATTATCTTCCGATCGTGCACGTATTCGACTCGACTCATGGAAATAGTACACACAATACTCGACTCAATCTAAAGGCATACACGCGAATTGCTGCCATGCTGACTCATCTATATGAACTAGTCACTAGCGCCCAGCGCTATCATGGACTCCCTTTATAGCTTTTGTTAGACGGACGTCCCTTGCCAGCGCGATTAGCGAGCTCCGCTGCAAGTTCCCTCCTAACCCGTGCGATCATCCAGCACAGCTATTATGTCTACCATCGAAATGGTCCCATTGGCCGCCTGAGTCGCCGTTCGAGAAACTTTTATTTTACCTTGTACAAGTTGTCCAATGACCATGCAAGACCCGAATCGAACTGACGTCTCACACAGTCATTCTACTTCTAGTGTTACCATCTCTTTCAGGGCCAAGTTCGATACTTCTCACATCTGAGACCTCGCCTCGACGACCCATGGTTGCGAGCATTCTTCATTCTTGCCCTATCATTTCATTCGACTCAGGAACGATTATTTGAAAGTCCTCCTTCCAACTCAATTTAATCAACCGTGGCCCGTGCCTTAAAAATACTAAGTTCGTGACATCGTGCCTTAAACCAACTTGAACTCTATACGACACCACCGCCCAAGTCATACTCTATATGATCGTGAAACCAAGTAATATCGACAACCGTAGAAAACGTAGAACAGTGCTTAGAATGCCTTTGGTCGCCTAGAATCTCTTAGCCTAACTTAATCGTGCAACAACTTGACGAGCAAGGACTGCGTCAAGCCTTGGACGATGGGACCGTACATGTTTTATGAAGCGTTTATGCGGGCGATGCTTATGACTTAGGCTAACTCTTAGCTTGTGGCGAAGACCAACTTTTCCTTCTTCCAAGCCACGGGACGAAGGACCGAGTGTCATTTTTAAAGCACGCCGTGCACCAACTCTAAGCCGACCGTTGGACCTTTCCATATTCTAACTCAATTCGACATGTCGAAATTATTCCCTTAGCTATGTAGATTCGTCTCTTCTATTATCAAGCCTACTTGTGCAAGTTAAAAATATGTGATTTATTATGTAAAGGATAAGATGAGACGAGTTCACCGAAACTACCCCACCTGAGCGAGGAGTCGTCTCGACCGAGCAAGTCTTCGAGCAGCCATTGTAATTAAAGCTAAGTTCGAACGCCGTCGGCGTTTCGATTCCTCCGATTGACTGAGCGGGACGGGGCACTACATCTGGCAACCATGTCTACAGAGCAGATGAACACTCGTATGATCACCCTCACAGGAAAAAACTGGACAATTTGAAAGCCAATGATGGAGGATCTACTCTGGTGCAAGGATTTGTGGTCCGTTGGAGGGCGACAGCGCAAAGCCATCGGACAAAGCTGTTGAAGACTAGAAACAACTGGATCAAAAGGCCGTTGGATTCATCTTGTCACAACCCGCACCCGCTTTTCGGACGCAAGCACGTGAGCAAGCCAGCTACGCACCGAGCGGACTCCAGCCCGACTCGAATACATAAATGCTGTCACGGCTATGGTAAACTGCCAAATCATGGCAAAATAAATCTATATCTCAATCCACAATAAGAATCGAAAACATGAATAAACAATTATGGGTCATGGTCTGCAGCCCATTAGCACATTATCCGATGAGACTCCGAGAATGATATGAGTCTATAAAATAAGCAGAATATAACATGGTATGGAATATAAAGCACGAGAGGATAATAAAGAGATATCACAAGCAAATACCTGAATCCCGCAAGCGTATTATCACATCCGCCGTCCAGAACTACTAGCTAACTCTATGCAATCACTAAACCTAAAGAGATCATCAGGTCCTCAGGGGACATAGCAAGATACATAAAAACATGCCTATCTAGTAGTTTATCGTGCAATAAAATATAAACATGGTATAAATAGGAAAAGAGACAGAAGCATGACAACTGACTACTGACAGAATGTCTACTAACAAGTGGCTATAGACAAGTGACTACTGACAGAATGATCATAAACACGGGTACAAGAACCATTACGCATAAATAAACTGCTGGATGAGAACAAGAGAAAACATGTCACGAGATTAATGGATATTCAAACCCTCGCCCCTAGTGTGGAATCGCAGGCTAGTATCAAGAATCACCCTCGTCCCTAGTGTGGACTCGCAGGTGCGGAACAGATAACTACTAACCCTCGCCCCTAGTGTGGACTCGTATGTTAGCTTCACAAAATCAAGATACAAATATCTACTAATTAACCCTCGTCCCTAGTGTGGACTCGCAAGTTAGCTTCACGAATACAAGGTACAACAGTTCAGCTATGACTTACTCATCCTATGACACGATACGACTCAGTCGAAATATAGGTGACGACACTATATGACCCAGTCAAGATATACGGGAGATCACAGATCCAATATGAACTACAAGCTAACTATGAACAAGGACTATATCTATACTAGCATGCATGATATACAAATCACATGTAAATAAAACTGGATAATAAGAATATGCATGTAAATAAACTGTAGAGGGAGGCAAGGTATCTTGCCTGGTGGTAGCGCGAAGATCCAATAATATACCATCAACTGGTACGCCATAAAGTCCAAATCTCATAAATGTCTCCGAAAGTAGAAACAGACATTGCCAACATTCTCAGAATAGTCAAATTAGCTAGGATTGCCTGTCTTTAAGTCCAATTCTGGACACAGAGGCAAAACGATAATTTCGGACCAAAACGATGTCCGCCGTTGGACCCGCTTTTCACCGAAAAATGTGCCAGGGTCAGTGGTCTCTAAAGTCATCAAACTATATGTCTAGAGATTTGTTTTGATGATACAAAACCAACGGTATGTCTAATTTTGGATTCCGGTGGGCCGTGCACAAAATCGTCCGTTGAATCGGATCGTGGGGCCCGCAAAACGGCGATCCGATCAACTGTCTCAGAATCGAACCAAACTTGGCATACATGACCAAAAAAATGATACGTTCCTGTTGGCGCAAGTTTCGTCTCGATCTGGCGAACGTGCACAAAGTAATTGGAAAATTTGCACAGAGGTCGATACGATAAATTTTGACGGATACACATCAAATTTATCGCACACACGCGACCAATTTGAATTCCGTCAAAGTCCACATGTCCACAAAGCCGATACGCACCTTTTTATGCTTTCGGTTCGCGACCATGTCACCCGGATTGGTGGGACGCACGTCGTATCGAAGGGTTTTCCTAAAATTCTACAGTTTTGTAAATGGGTTTTTGTTGAACTTTGAAATCGAATAACTTCTTATCTACTTAATGAAATCAGAATCTACAAGAAGGGTTGTGATGTCCTATAGGTTGCTTACAAGTCTGTTTAATTATATTTTGAAGAATCGATCTAGATTGGAAGATATATGCCTTCCAAATGAGGTCCATGGGGTCGAATTTCTGTCTCGTTCGAGACAGTTTTTCATCTATTTTGGGTCGATTTTTAATGCAATTTTTGTTCGATTTAGTTCGAACTAATTAATAGGGTTTAAAGACCTATAGGTTGTGTTCTTGAATCACTAATTGGTTTGGAAAATGACGCTGAGATGAAAGGAGAATTTACCTGCAAAATTGGGGTTCGGAGCTGCCAACGCTGCTGCTGTGCTCTGGCTGTCGCGCGCTCTGCTGCATCCGCACGGCCGTGACTGCGCACGGCGGCGCCCAGGGCTAGGGGGTCGGGGGTGGCGGTCTGGTGTTAGGGTTTCGATTTTTAATCTCCTCCTCCCTCGATCTTTCTATATATATACATATGTACATCCGACGGTTAAGCCTTGGGGAGGTCGGGCTTAGCATTGCTAGTGTGGGGGACTCTTGGGCCGGGTCTGGCCTGGCCTGGCTTGGGCCTGGGCTGCTTTGCTTTTCTTATATATATATATTATCTATATATACATTTACACATCCATATATATATATATATATATATATATATATAAATATATATATATATATATATATATATATATATATATATATATATATATATATATATATATATATATATATAAATACTAAATATATTTATGCCTATAATTAAATATATGTATGCCTATAATTTATATCTACTTTTCCATATATTACCATATATATATATATATATATATATATATATATATATATATATATATATATATATATATATATATATATTTTTTTTTTTTTTTTTTTTTTTATATATATATATATACATTTATTTAGATACATTATATATTTATTGTCAATTGAATTTACGTATATGTACATATATTTAGATACATTATATATATATATATATATATATATATATATATATATATATATATATATATATATATATATATATATATATATATATATATATATACGTAAATTCAATTGACAATAAAAAGGACAACCAATAATAATAATATCTAATAGTAATAAATATATTTATTTAATCACCACAAAATAATAAAATAATAATAAAATAATTAAATGGTGGTTTGGTGAATCCATACTACTCACCTTTATCCGGGTCCAGAAAATTGTACAAATATTGTAAAACAATATTTAATAAAAAGAATACCAATTTTTGTACAAATATTCAAATAGTTAAAAATGTACATAAATACCTAAAATAATTTAGGAATTATTTGTACACATATAAAATATGCCTACATGATCATCTTTGGTATCACTATATACCTACAAAGGCTTGGATTCAGTTTGGGCCCAGTTCGGACTAAGTTGGTACAATCGGGTCATCTAAAATTAATATATCTAATTAATAAATAATGAATTCATCGGTGGGGGTTAAGTCGTAACTTGGCCTGATTTTCCTAGTTAGGACACACTTATGTCTGGGTCTTCCTTGGCATGGCTAATACACTTGTCAAGGCACGCCACTGCACTATCCGTGCCATGATTCCTAGTCGTCTGATACTTCAAAACTCAACCATGGCTAAAGTCATCTATCGTAATAATTAACAAAATAATTATTTATAAAATTATGAAAATCACCATTCAAATAAAATAATTAATAATAAAAAAATATTTCAAAAAATTTCGGAAAGGGGAGCTACACATCCGCTAATGACTGGACGACTCAGTGTTCACCACGTATATAGAGAGTTCAACAAAAGCACTGTGGGAAAAGCTGTATTCGTTGTACGAAAGAAAGACGCCTGGCAACAAGGCGTTTCTTATTCGCTAACTCGTCAATTCGAAGTACACGGAGGGTGCCTCGGTGGCACAACATCTGAACGAGGTTCAAGGTATCATCAATCAGCTGTCTACGTTGAAGATGGTGATTGATGATGAGCTTCAGGCTCTACTGCTCTTGAGTTCTCTACCAGAAAGCTGAAAGATGTTGGTGGTGTCGGTGAGCAACTCCGTACCTAATCACGATGGAGGCATGCAAAAGTAGCTTGTTGAATGAGGAGGTCCGGTGCAAGTAAGTGGAATCGTCGCAGAAGTCCGCTCTGGTGGCTTCCTACGGAAAGAAAAGACTCCAGTCACAGGCGAGGACAGGGGTGAGTTCTTGGGATCTTGCGATTGTGGACCTCAAGGAGGGCTGCTATTACTGTGGCAAAATGGGTCATATCAAGAGGAACTGCGTGAAACTCAAAGCTAAGAAGGCCAAAGGCAAGAACGATCAGGAGGACTCACGATGTTTGGAGATATCATCATCGCAGGAACCGACGCAGATGAACCTTGTGGTATGTGTCATGATGATGGACACGAGAGCGTCGTACCACGCCACTCTATAAAAGAGGATCTTCACGTCATACTGCGACGACATGTTTGGACGTGTGAAGATGGACGACAAGGGGACGGCCGCAGTTTTTAGGCATCGATGATGTGCACTTGACGACGGAGTTTGGTGAGAAGTTCGTCCTCATGGTGTACGACATGTACCGAGTTTGCACTACAACTTGGTTTCGGTAGGGACGCTGACAGATGATGGCTGTCGTAGTCTGTTTGGGAGCAAAGATTGAATGCTTGCGAATGGTTTCCAATAGCTGGTTCGGAGAGATTTATGTTGTGGCATGTACAGGCTCAAGTCGCTAATCTGTACAGGCAGACCACAGACACCGGATGGAGGCTCGAGGGGTGTTCGATAGGAGGTGGATCGTCGAGAACTTGCTGAGACGGGACTTCTAGATGCTTTGAGGGATACAGAGGATTCGGTTCGTCAAGACAAAGCGATGGATGGTGATGTGTCAAAGATTGATGGTCAGTAGCGTCGACGTGTCGGTCGAGGAGCTGGAGACAAAGGAAGATGTAAAGCAGCTCAAGGGATTGGAGATCAGTGGCATGGGAGAGCAGGAACTCTATCGCGGGACGACAGGCATGGAGTCCAATTAAGGACCATAGGATTAATACCCTCTCATCAGACTGGAGGGGGAGATTGTTGGAGTCCAGTCTGCATTTAGTAACAACATACTTGTGGAATCCACATCTAATTAAATATTTGATTAGATTAGATTTGGATGTCCATAATTGATGTTGTGCTATTTTAGGTATAATAAGATTCTTATTTTAGGAAATTCTATTATGATCTAAAATAGAATAATTGATTGAATATTTTAGGTGTATTAGGATTCTTATTTGAGGACTTCTTATTTAAGAAATCATATTATGACCTAAAATATGATTTTCTTATCATATATATGGGGTAAGGTTGGAGGCATAAGCACGACACAAAGTGAAAATTCGGGGTGCTCATCCACAAAAAAATCTAAGAGAAAGTCCGTACTTTGCTCTTAGGACTTCTTCATCAAAGACAGAAGGAAGAAGAAAATCTAATCGATGAGTCGTCAACTTCGGTTAGGAAGATTGCTATGGGTTGGTGAGTGATCACAATTGTAATCTTCTGTTTTTCTTCTTGAGAGTGGTGAGGGGGTTGAACCTATTAGGGCAAAAGGTTCAACGCGAGTTCTGTCAATCTAGTAATTTCATCTGAGTTATTAAATGTTGGAATTTGTCCAGGTGACGTACGTTACCGCCATACTTGTCTTATTGTGCTTGGTGTCCGTTAGACGGGGGTTGGTTTTGATCAAGTGGGTTGGCAAACGCTTCGACACGCGTCCAACAATTTCGGAGTTATTAGAAAACAGAACACAATGATAAAACAGCTTCGTAACTAATAACTCCTCACTAATTGGACAGTTACAATAGTAACTCCCCAACAAAGTGAATAGTTACGAAGCTGAAACATTAATGATAAAATAGCCACGCTGGAATGCAGGTCACACGAGAACGATAACCATGCTTGAAAGCTGGATGATTTAAACGTCGCACCATATACAAACCACGTGGATTACAACTCTCCATTTGTTCATGGCAATAAAATATGATCATATATTGAAGTACATACTTGGAATTTTCTAATTAGATGATGTGGGACCAATTTATAGAGAACCATTTCAAATAAACCTCAACAAAAGGCTTATTTTTATTAAAATAATTTGAACTTCTAGGTTTTGTAACTAAAATTTGTAGTTTTTATCATCAACTTATACCTTGAACTTTACAACCTCATGTTAATTTTTCACCAAAAATCCTAGAGGAACTCGTGAGTTCTTAATTTTTAAGCCATTAAAAATTGTGGGATTATCCTTTAATTTTTATCAAAGGGCTAAAGAGAAAAATAAATACAGTTTTAATGCTATTAATTAATCCATGTGTCACATGCATATGGCAAGTTCTTATTTTGAGTTTCTGTATGCGAATTGGGTAAAACCAATTTGTCATCATGACAAACTAAATGCCAAATATAAAAAAACAATTATATACCATCCTCTCCTACCAATTTACGTTAACTATTCTTATGTTTCATACTTATTACAGGAACCGTCCTTATTTTAAAACTAATTACACGAATTGCCACTATGTTTTATATTTTTTATAGAAAGTTATAACAGTAACCACCCTTTTAAAAATAAAACATAAAGCAAGTGGGTGGTCCATGTAATTATTTTAAAATATGGATAATTCCTATAATACCCATGAAACATAGGATAGTTAATGTATTTATTTATTTTTATACAAAACTAGTATACATGTCCGTGCGTTACATGTAATTCATAGTTCATACTACTCAAGAAGAGCAAAGAATAGTCTCTTAATTGTTTACTACTTGAGAAGATGGCCATATATATATATATATATATATATATATATATATATATATATATATATATATATATATATATATAAAAGTCTCTCTTCAAGTTTTTGCAGGTCGTATTAAATATCAAGATCAAAATGTAGGATCCAGATCTGTTGTCCCATTTAATTCTGTCCATTTTCGTCCCCCTTTCTATTATATGTGGGTCAGGGAAGTAGATATATAGATGGTGGCCCACATGTAATAGGAAATGGAACAGAATTAAATGGGGCAGCTGCTCCCCAAAATGTACAAAATGCTAATTAATGATGAAATTAACCATCTTCATAGCATCATAACCTTGAACTCATCAAAGTTGATGACCCCATCCCCATCAAGATCAAACCTACGTATCATATCCCGACAATCTTCGACGTCGACCCACGAATTGCCCAACCTGGTGAGCATCCTCTCCAGGCTCCTCGGGGTGATGCTGCACCCCTCGACCTCCGTGGCCGTGAACATCCTGAACGCTTCTCTCAGCACTCTACTCCTTTCCTCCTCGTCCTCTCCCATGGTACCATCCAACAGCACGTCCAGCTCCTTGCAGTCCACGAGCCCGTCCTCGTCGAACTCCACCGCTTGCTCGATGTCGCCTACGGAGAGATCGATTCCGACAGCCTCCGTGCAATGCGAGAGCTCTGTAGCGGAGATCTTCCCTATGTAGTTGAAGGTCCTGACCATTGTGGTCACCTGCATTGTAGTAATTAAGTAGTAGAGAAGTGGGGTGATTAATTTCTGGGAGGATTTTGGTTGGTTTGTGCTTTTTATAGAGATAGATCGATGGAGGAAATTAAGAAAGAAATAAATGGGAAGGTTCCTGGTCCTCTTATTTGAACGTTACATGCAAATACGTGAACCTCACGTTAGGGTTAGTTAGAGCATCTCCAAACCTACTGTGAGTTTGAAAAAAATGGTTGTCACATAGGAATAACAGCCATTTTTTCCAAAAGTACTCCAATGCAAATATGAAATAAAGTGTTGAGTTGACATGGCAATGACATGGCAAAAACAATGTGAAGTTGGTTGTCTAGATCTAGACAATGCGCTTCACAATGTCTTTATGTCCACATCATCATTTGTGAATAAAAATATTTATAAAAAGAAGTAGAAAAGTAAAAGTTGTCTTAAAAGTTGTAAAAAATTACTTTGTATTGTCTTCTCAATACTTTTGGATTGGAGATGACTTTTTAAACTTATTGTCATTTGTAAATATAATCTTGCCACCTATACAAGACATCGTTTTATGTCCCATGTCACCCAAGATTCACAACACAAAACAAGACAATAGTGTTGGAGATGCCCTTAGTGCATGGGAGTATTATTGAAAGGAAACTTCCGGAGGATTAATGCATCTGAGTCAACTTTGGAGTCTATGTGTTAGGTCAATGTCAGTCAAATGTTGTCCTTTCTTTGATTCCAATATTCTTGAAATAAAGGGAAGAAAAAAAACATTTACTTTCTGATACAACTACACGCTATTCCAAACCTAAAATTCTTCAACATTTGACAGTAGTGGGAAAGCTTGATAGGGCCCAAAGTGGATCGAACCTTCTTTTCTCTACGAATTTAGGATGTTCTATTTCATACCAAGTCAGTTAGCAATGTCGAGATGGATGCCACATAATTGTGCTAGCTGGATGTCATGTACTTGATGTTAGTTGGATACATGACATACCGTTTATGAAATATAAATTTAGGCTAGTTTAAACATTTTGTTCTAGTTATTTATAAGTAAATAGATATGATTGTGCCAAGTAGAGATATATCTTTTAGAGATCGCATACTTATCTATTGTATACATGAAAAATCAAAATATCATATTTGCTTCCCAATTTTTATTTATCTTTTCTTTCTCTTATTATATAGCCCATTAGTTTTTCATACTATAACAATTATCAACTTTTATAATAAATATTACAAAATATATTTTTAAAGCAACTTGATATCATAGATTTTGATTTTTGAAGTATAACTTATTTTTAGCAAGTTAAGTCAAACTAACTCTTTGAATAAAGGAGGACAAAATACCCCTTAAGTATAATTCATATAACTATAGATTATTTATTTCAAAAGTCAATTTAAAAAATAACATTATATCATCTTTAACCCCTATCTAAAATTAATTCTAGAAAATCCTCCTAATTAACCTTAAGAAGAAGAAAAAATCCGAAAAATATACTTCAAATTCTAAGAAAAATAATTCAAGCAATACTCCCTCTAGCCAAAACACTAAAAACTTAATTCTAATCCTAATCCTACTCCTAAAAATTCACTTAGAAAGAAAAAGAAAAAAAAGAATCCTAATAACCCTAACATCTATACCTTGAATTCCAAGAAAAATAATTCAAGCAATACTTCCCCTAGCCAAAACACTAAAAACTTAATTCTAACCCTAATCCTACTCCTAAAAATTCACTTAGAAAGAAAAAGATAAAGAAAAAAAAATCCTAATAACCCTAATTAACATCTATACTTCGAATTCTAAGAAAAATAATTCAAGCAATACTCCCTCCAGCCAAAACACTAAAAACTTAATTCTACCCCTAATCCTACTCCTAAATTCACTTAGAAAGAAAAAGGACAAAAAAAAAAAAGAATCCTAATAATCCTGACGTCAAAATCTCTTTCCCCACTCTTCCCCTGTGTCCTCGTCTCCCGAATGCTTGTTGTCATCACCCCATCTCCACTCTTCTCCACCGCTCCCGTCAACTGTCACAATCATGCATAGCAGTAGCCGCACGAGTGCAATTTTACCGGTGCACATGGCTGCAAAGTGGATATGAGAACGACAGTTGCAAGGGGTCCGATGGTAAAAAAATGTGGAGGCCGGTGGAAGATGTTTATTTTTTAATTTTAAGAGTTGGAAGTAATTTTTTTATTTCTTTGAGAGGTAAAAAAAAAGTCTCAAATCCATTAGTTTAACATAACCAAATAATTTGCAAGCAGTTGAATTATAAATTTATAATATCAAGTTGTTTAAATTTTGTAATAATATTACATCTAAAAAGCTTCAAAATTCATGATATTTAAATATAAGATTCACCTCGATTTTTTATAGTCCATGTTTATATAATACCCCTCCCCCCCCCCCCTCCGGCGGCGTCGGCGCCGGCGAGCCCCCAACCCCCCCCCCCCCCATCGCCGGCGATCCCCCAGCCCCCCCCCGACCACCCCCCGCCGGCGATCCCCCAGCCCCCCTGACCCCCCCCGATCCCCCTTCGCCGGCGAGCGCCCAGCCCCACCCTCCTCGCCGGCGAGCGCTCCCCCGACCCACCCCCCTCCTCCCTCGCTGGCCTCGACTGTGAGACCCGTCTCACTGTATCGATATTTTATACGGATACGTGTTTATTTGAGCCGTATTTCGTATTTATCGATTTGCGTGATATTTTAAAATTTTCCTAAGTGTAGGATTTCATGACTTGGTTTAACTTGGATTTGGTTTTATTTGGTTCGGTTCCACTTTGACTTGGTTTGGTTTAGTTGGTTTCTCATGAGATGAGGTGTGTGGCTTAGATTGAGTGGAGAGGAATGAATGGTGGAGATCACTTGAGTTTGTTATATAAGCCACTTTTTCTCTCTCCCTCCTCATTCACCCTCATTCATTTCTTTTCCACCAAACCATAGCCATTGGAGAGAGGCAAGTACACCTTGCCGAAAGTTGGACGATTTCAACTTCGTTTGTTCCATTCTCTTTATTGTTAAATTCTAAACATGTTTAGAACTTGGAATTTTCCACTTTGATGACTAGATTGTGGTAGATCTAACTTTGTGGTACTTTCAGTTTTTATAAGTTTTGATCTGTTTAACTTGTATATTTTGCTAGTTGATGGTTCCATATTGTAGAGAATTTCATTCTACCCCATTTTGACCTATGGAAGTTCGGATTTGGGCTCCGGATGATGGAGTTATGGAGCTTGAGAACTTGGCCCCCATGATGTTCTTCTTCTCGGAAATTTGGAGAAGAAGAACAGTGCTGACCGCATGAACCCCCCCTTAGCCGCATGGTTGCATTGACCGTGTGGAGAAGATGGAGTTTTACGCCCACGCATTGCGTGCCAGCGTATTCCTCAGCTTTTACGCCCACGTCTTAACGTGTTAGCGTAGTTCCCTTTTACGCACACGCATCACGTGATAAGCGTACCTCATTTTACGCTGCTTGAATTTTGCGCTCGGGGCTTACCCGCTAGCGTAAAATCGAGCTAGCGTAAAATCGAGCTCTGTTTTACGCTGAACTGATTTTACGCTCGGGACTCTCCCGCCCGCGTAAAATCCTGCTAACGTGAAGCCTTGCCAGCGTAAACCCTTGACTCGAGCCAACCCTTGCTAGCGTAAAAGTTATGCTCTAGTGTTCCTCGTATGGAATCTCAATTGCAGAGAGTTTTACGCACGTACAATCCGACTAGCGTAAAACCCCTCCCGCATGCACCTTGCTAGCGTAAAGCTATCTTACCTTGCTCTTGCCCGCGTAGTGCTGTTTACGCTCGGGTTTGATTGGCCTAGCGTAGAAGTACACGCGTAAACTTGGGTTCCTATGGCGTACACCTTTACCCCTATTGTATATTTTTATGCCCATTTTATATCCTTACGCCTTTTGTCCTGAACTTGATAATCCGATTTGATTGACATGATTGAAATGATAATTGTACCTGGCATGGTGCGACCAAGAACTGACATGCTTGACAGTGACCCGCCGTGGTGCACTCCTGACATGATAACTTGACCCGATAACTTGACCTGCTATACATGACACGACAGTGACTCGTAGTGGTGCACTCTTGACAAGTACCCTGACAATGCTTGATAGTGGCCCGTCGTGGCGCACTCTTGGTAAGTAATAATGATAATAATAGTGGCCCTTCGTGGCGCACTCTTGACAAATCAATTCATTGGCCTGGACACCGTGGATGATTGTGCTTGTATAAACTACTAGTCCGGTTGTGTCTTGCAGCATGTCTAGGGCATGATCCCTGAGTACCACGGTCAGGGATTCATACTGAATCTGGCTAGGTTAATGACTAAATTGATCAAATAGTTCATGGAGAATTTCTCAGTTACCTATTGCCCCTTTGGTCCCGGCCTTATATATATATATATATATATATATATATATATATATATATATATATATATATATATATATATATATATATATATATATATATATATACATGGAATTTGTTGCTATCCGTCGAGATGAGCGCACTTCCAGCCCGCCGTCGAGTGTGGTACCTTAGGACACATGTATCTTACTACAGTGTGTCTGCTATATCATGCTATCTTTTCCTTTTCTTGCTGGGATCACTCAGGTAGTAACAAACAGGTAACCGGACTTGGAATTCTCATTGCATCTTGCTAGTAACTAGGCCTGTGATAACCCTAATTAGTTAAAGTATCAAGCCGTACATATTGCTTGGCCGTGAATGTTGGATGGAGTTCAGTCTGTCTAGTCTTGTCTTGATCTTGTATATGATTGTTACATGTCCTGATTTTTTATTTTATCTTGCCGATAAATGGTGGGAGAAACCAAGTTCTGTTCAGACGAAGGGTTACAACCCCGGTCCTTGTTTGGTTTACGGGTTGTAACCTGGTTATCCGAATGGTCCCATGGTTATCCCATCGTATATCACCTTTCTAGTCTAAGTCTTGTCTAGATCCAGTTCCTGATTGTTCCAGGATAATGATTGCAATGATTGTCACTCTAATGTATTGTACTCTGTATTGTCACTCTCTCACTGTAACTTAATGATTGTCACCTCTAGCAATAAATGATCAGGGACCAAGTTCTGTTCAGGCGAAGAGTTACAATCCCGGTCCTTGTTTGGTTTAAGGGTTGTAACCTGGCTTCCGGAATAGTGCCTTCGTCCTCTCTTCGTATATTGCCTGGCTCTATTTATTTAACATGTTCTCCAGTTTACTTTATGTCAAATGATGATTTACTTACTGTCTTCCTATGTTCGAGATAAGTGCATTGGTACCGCACGAATCTCGATCCTTCTTTACTTATTGCTTTCTTTCCCTGTTGATTGTCTAGGACTGCTGGTTTTAAGTTCATAGTTCGGCCTCCTTTGTGGTACTTGCTATTTGGGGTCTGACCCCACTGGTTTTGCATGGCCAGGTTCTGATAGAAGAGCCCGAAGGATCTACCGCACCATCTACTCGACGGTGACTAGACGGAGCACCAGAGTGCCTCAGTGGATTTCTTCTTTATTCTCCCACTGATATGAAAATTCTCCTCTTGTATCGTTTAGCCCCAAGCACGTGTTTAGCTCGTGTTTTGGTATTTTCCTCGATATTGTAGCCTACAGGCATAAACATGATATGTGTATTCTAGACTATAGCTAGTCCTTATCATGTACGACTAATACTCTAGCCAGTCATCACTTCTGTGGTACTGGCTTCATGATCAGTCATGTATATATGGTTCGGGACGCCTTACTATTGTATGTATGATGATCGTACTCCTTGCTCTTGTATAATTGCCTGTGATTGAGATACCTAGGATTGTTAAACCATAGGATTGACTGATGGCTTGTAGAGTAACCCCATGTCTTGACAGCTTATACGTGATTTCAAAGTATTAACGTACTTTGGGATTGCGTAGCTGGCTATGTCTGCCCCCGCTCTCCGGTATTCTGGTTCTGGGGCGTGACATCGACCCCCCCTCCTCCTCCTTCGCCGGCCCCGACCCCCCCCCCCCCTCGCTCCCTCGTCGGCCCCGACCCCCGGCTCCCTCGCCGGCCCCGACCCCCCCGCTCCCTCATCGGCCCCGACCGCCGGCTCCCTCGCCGGCCCCGACCCCCCTGCCCCTCCTTGCCGGCGAGCAACCCCCCGCCCCCACCCCCCCCCCCCCCCCCCGTCCGACCCCCACCCTCCCCCCCTCCGCCTCCGTCGCCGACGAACACAGCCGAAGAAGGAGGGGGGGAGGGAGGGGTAAAATTATCATTTGGGGACAAAATGAGCATATTTCATACTTTTGGAAATTTTAAGAGCATGGAGTTTTTTAGTGCAAAAGGCACATATTTAACGAGGGGTTTTTTGCACTTTACCCTTAAGAGTTGCAACATACTCCCAATAAAACCCAGTTCAACTATCCTTTTAAATATGGACACGTGAAGTCATATATCACTACAAAAATACCAAAAATAGCGACGAAATTTTTTGCCGCTATATTAGCGATGGAACAAGCGACATAAAAAGTATGTCACTGTAGCAAATGTCGTTGTCCAAATTGTATCGTTGACCATTGCGGAAGCAACAAAATAGCGACGGATTACGTAAATGTAGCAACGGATTGGCATCTGAAATAGTCAGTCACTGGTCCAGCAACAAATATAGCAACGGATGAACGACTTTTTCTGATACAAATTATGTCTTTGGTCCGTCTCGTACGTATATTATGATGATTCAGCAGCAGTCTTGCGACGAAAATATTGATATATTTTTATATACACAATTCCGCCGCTAGTCCATAGCCTCTCCATAGGTGATGTAGCGACGAAACCTAATCCGTCGCTACAATCCATCGCTATTTTCCAAGATTTTTGTAGTGCATACACACTTGAGGAACCACATGATTTACAATGAAAGCTGCAGGATTAGTTGAAGAAGTACAATCTCAATATAGAGATGTTCATGCAGTAGTTATTATACCCAACAAACTCATTAACAATTACAACATGCATGTACGTAGCAATGTGAATAAACAACAAATTTACTCCTTAGCAAAATCAAATTCTAGAGAACACATCCATCTCTATATTGAGATTGTACTATATATTAGTGTGGTCTGGCATAAACCGAATTTGCAGAAACCGAATGATAAACGTTGAGTAATATATATTAGTGTGGTCTGGCATTGAAACTGATTCGTACTGAACTCCTTTTTTTTTTCTTCTTTATGTTGAACGGTTCAATTAATCAAGTTTTGCTCAGTAAGAGTTCATAAGTGAAACTTTTGTGAGGAGAACTTAAATTTCAATGGAATTTGAACTTCTAGTAACCATATGACCAAATGTAGGCTCAGTGACAGAGTTATGTTTACTTGTAGTTCATTTTGGCAAAAGCAAATAAGAACATTTAAGAGTATTGTATCTAAGCTACAGTACCCTTAAGAGTATCAAAGAGCCAGATTGAAAAATGCTAATAAGTAGGTAAGTGGTCGTTTGCCAACGGGGCAGCCTATCCTCAAATTTAAAAGACTAAACAAAACAAAAAAATGTTATTGAAACTACATTTTTAATAACTTCAGAATCATAATTTATACTAGATCAACTTAGTGTTGGGTATGCACTGATACCGCTAATTGGGATGGAGATAGCTTACCCACTTAACGTGGGAGCTACAATGAGTTAAAGTTTAGCTTACCTGCTTAACGTGGGAGCTACAATGAGTTGAAGTTTAGCTTATCCGCTTAACACGGAGGCTAGAGAAAATGAAAAAAAAAACACACAAAAGACAAGAGAATTAACGAGGTTCGACTATGTGCCTACGTCCTCGGACAACAATAGTTCTTTTCTTTCTTCCTCCACTAAGAATAGTGGGATTACAGAGTTACAAACTCTCTCTTGGATACACTCAAGAGGATCTCTCTCATACACAAGTATGGAAGACACTTTGGTGAAGAAGCACCCGAGGTAGAAGCAAGCACCGCCCGGAAGAACACCGCAAGCAAGAAGCACCAAGAGCACCACCACTTCTAGCACCAAGATCACAAGGGAGGATTAACCCAAACCATCTCCTTATATAGCCATAAGAGAATGAACATTCTCCTCCAAGATTCATTCATGCAAGATGAATGAACCTTGGGAACTCCACAAGTCTTTAGACTTTCTCCAAGGTGAATGAACCTTGGGAACTCCAAATCCTCTCTTCAATTAAGGAGGGACTATCCAACAATTTTCTCCTTCCCGACTTAACTGGAAGGCTCCGTCATACCAGCTGCACTTCTGCAAAAGATGTGCTTGTCTTTAGGTAAAGATTTAGTCATCATGTCTGAGCCGTTGTCATTGGTATGGATCTTCTCAATCTGAAGTTGCTTGGATTCCACCACGTTACGAATCCAATGATATCTCACGTCAATATGCTTTGTCCTCGAGTGAACACTCGAATTCTTGCTCAAATGGATAGCACTCTGGCTATCACAATAAAGAACATATTCTCGTTGTTCTTGACCCAACTCCTGTAAGAATCTTTTCATCCACAGTAGTTCCTTGCATGCTTCTGTCGCTGCGATATATTCTGCTTCTGTAGTCGACAGAGCAACACACTTCTGTAACTTTGACTGCCAAGACACAGCTCCCCCTGAAAGAGTAACTAAATATCCTGAAGTAGATTTTCTAGAGTCAAAATCTCCAGCCATATCTGCATCTGTGTACCCAATCAACAGAGGCTTGTCATTTTCAAAGCACAATCTCATTTTGGAAGTACCTCTGAGGTATCTCAAAATCCACTTCACCGCTTTCCAATGCTCTTTTTTCGGATTGGATAAGAATCTGCTGACGACACCAACTGTATGTGCCATGTCAGGTCTGGTGCACACCATCATATGCATAAGACTGCCAACTGCTGAGGCATATGGCACCGATGCCATCTCTTCTTTTTCTTTGTTGCTTGTAGGACACTGTCTTGAGTTGAGCAAAAATTGATTAGCAAGTGAAGTTACTACAGGCTTTGCCTTGTCCATGTTGAACTTCTTCAACACCTTCTCGATATAGCGCTCTTGTGATAACCACAGCTTCCCATTCCTTCGATCACGAGAGATATGCATACCGAGAATTTGTTTTGCTGGACCTAAGTCCTTCATTGCAAAGGACTTGCTGAGCTATTTCTTTAACTTGCTGATCTTGTCATTGTCATGACCTACGATCAACATATCATCAACATATAGGAGTATAATCAGTTCACCATCAGAGTACCTTTTGACAAACACACAATGATCAGAAGTGGTCCTCAGGTATCCTTGCTTGGTCATGAAGAGATCAAACTTCTTATAACATTGGCGTGGTGCATGTTTCAGTCCATACAGGCTCTTCTTTAGTCGACAGACTAGATCTTCTTTTCCTTTGACTTTAAAACCCTCTGGCTGCTCTATGTAGATTTCTTTTTCAATCTTTTCGTGAAGAAATGCAGTCTTCATATCTAGTTGTTCCACTTCTAGATTTAGACTTGCAGCCAAGCTGAGCACTACTCTGATAGATGTCATCTTCACCACTGGTGAGAAAATCTCTTCATAGTCAATTCCTTGCTTCTGACCAAAACCTTTCACAACTAGCCTCGCCTTGTATCTTGGTTGTGATTTGTTTTCTTCTGTCTTCAGCTTATACACCCATTTGTTCTTGAGTGCCCTTCTTTCTTTTGGTAATTTTACCAAATCATAAGTGTGATTCTCATGCAAGGACTTCATCTCATCTTGCATGGCTTCCAATCACTCCCCCTTTTTCTCGTGTGTCACGACTTCTTGATAGTTTTCAGGTTCTCCTGCATCTGTTTGCAATACATACTGTTGTGGACTGTAGAGGCTGTTAGGCTTCGGTTGTCTGTTTGATCTTCTTAGAGGTCCTTCAGGAGCTTGCTCTTCTTGAATATTTTTATGTACAATATCATCATCATGATTGTCCTCGACATGATCATGGATTTCAGCTTCATTGTTCTCGACCGGATCTTCCCTTTGTTCCCGGGGCCGAGACACTGGATTTAGGTTGACAGAAAATTCTCTGGAGCTATCAACCTTTTCTCCCTTCTGACAATCTTTAATAGTTTGATCTTCAAAGAAGACCACATCTCTGCTTCTGACAATCTTCTTATTGACAGGATCCCAGAGTCTGTAGCCGAACTCTTCATCTCCATAGCCAAGAAAAATGCATTCTTTTGATTTGACATCAAGCTTGGACCTCTCGTCTTTGGGAATGTGCACAAATGTTCTACACCCAAACACCTTCAAGTATTGGTAGGACACATTTTTTCCTGTCCAGAACTTGTTCGGTACATCACCATTGAGTGGAGCTGATGGAGACAAGTTGATTAAGTGAACTGTTGTCATTAATGCTTCACCCTAGAAACCCTTTGGCAGCTTGGAGTGAGATAACATAGTTCTGATATGCTCAACGATCGTTCTGTTCATCCTCTCCGCCAATCCGTTGTGCTGAGGGGTCTTTGGAACCGATCTTTCATGTCTGATCCCATTATTCTTGCAATAGATTCTAAAGTCTTCTATGTACTCTCCACCACTATCAGTACGGATCCACTTCAGAGTCGTACTAGTCTCACGTTCAACGCTGGCGTGAAACTGCTTGAACACATCAAAGACTTGATCTTTGGATTTGGTTGCATATGTCCATACCTTCCTGGAATGATCATCAATGAAGGTGACAAAGTATCTTGCACCACCAAGAGTGTTAGTAGTCATAGGCCCACAAACATCAGAGTAAACAACATCCAGTACATTGGGTTTTCTAGTTGCAGTCTTATAATGAAATGAAACTCTATGTTGTTTTCCAGCCAAACAATCAGTGCAAGGTTCAAGAGGTGTACCTTTCGATTTCAGCCCGGTCAATACCTCTCTTTTGGCTAGAATTTGCAATCCCTTCTCACTCATATGACCCAGTCGCTTGTGCCATAACCCAATCGTTGATCCTGATTGGTCGATTGCTGCATTAACATGCTGATTGTTGATCTTAGCATATGTCGTATAGAGTGTGTTCTCATTCTTCCCTCTAGCAAGCACTAGGGAGTTTTTGCTGAGTTTCCATTTGCCTCCACCAAACACATTGGTGTAGCCTTCATCATCCATTATGCCAGTGGATATCAAGTTGAGACGCATGTCTGAAACATGTCTCACATTCTTGAGAATCAAGGGGCAACCAGTGTTGGTCTCAAGAGCTATTTCTCCTTTTCTCACAATCTTGGAAACTTTTTCATTTTCTATCCTCACATTTCTGAAGTCTCCGCTTATGTAGGTTGTAAAGAATTCCTTTCTGGAAGTAACATGGAATGATGCACCAGAGTCTACAATCCAGCATGAATCTTGAGAGGTTAGATTAACCAGACCATCATCACAAATAATGATTATCTCATCGCCTTTTGAAGCAGTGGCAGTTGTGTCTTTGGCTTCATTCTTCTCATTTGATTCATTTCTCTTTTCTTTTTTGAGTTTTCTGCATTCTCTTTTCATATGACCCTTAAGGCCACAATGAAAGCATTCTATCTCTTTTCTTGGTTTGAAAGTGCCTCTGGAATGATCTTTTGGCCTGCTTTTGGAGCGGTTACGGTTGTGGAATTTTCTTTGATGAGTTCTTCCACGATTCTCAGAAACAAGAGCATCTGACTCGGTTGTTATGCCTTGTTCTTTCCGTCTCGCTTCTTCATTCAATAATCTATCCTTCACTAAGGTTAAAGTGATGACGCCTTGAGGAGCGGAGTTGCTTAAGGAAACCACAAGTGTGTTCCAACTATCCGGCAACGAGCTGAGTAGCAAAAGTGCCAATAGCTCATCTTCCAGCACCAGCTTCATGGTTGAAAGTTGATTTATCAACTCTTGAAAATCACTCAAGTGTTCAGAAACACTTCGTCCGTCTTTGTATTTCAGGTTCACCAAACGTCGAATGAGTGACGCTTTGTTTTGAGGAGTCTTTCGCTCGTACATCGATGCTAACTTCATCAACATTTGATGAGCATCGATTTCTTTGGAAACATGGTGAAAAATGCTTTGGTCGATCCAAGGACGGATCTCTCCAATAGCTTTTCGATTTAGAATGGTCCAATCTTTTTCAGATTTGTCTTCTGGCTTCTGTCCATTGCAGAGTAACACTTCGTACAAATCCTTACAATAGAGGATATCTTCCATCCGCGGCCTCCATATGGAATAGTTTGAAGACGTGAGCTTGATCATGGTTGAGGAGGTAGAAGACAATGATTCCGCCATCACGATCAATAAGCTTGTGTGGCTCTGATACCAATTGTTGGGTATGCACTGATACCGCTAATTGGGATGGAGATAGCTTACCCACTTAACGTGGGAGCTACAATGAGTTAAAGTTTAGCTTACCCGCTTAACGTGGGAGCTACAATGAGTTGAAGTTTAGCTTATCCGCTTAACACGGAGGCTAGAGAAAATGAAAAAAAAAACACACAAAAGACAAGAGAATTAACGAGGTTCGACTATGTGCCTACGTCCTCGGACAACAATAGTTCTTTTCTTTCTTCCTCCACTAAGAATAGTGGGATTACAGAGTTACAAACTCTCTCTTGGATACACTCAAGAGGATCTCTCTCATACACAAGTATGGAAGACACTTTGGTGAAGAAGCACCCGAGGTAGAAGCAAGCACCGCCCGGAAGAACACCGCAAGCAAGAAGCACCAAGAGCACCACCACTTCTAGCACCAAGATCACAAGGGAGGATTAACCCAAACATCTCCCAAACCATCTCCTTATATAGCCATAAGGGAATGAACATTCTCCTCCAAGATTCATTCATGCAAGATGAATGAACCTTGGGAACTCCACAAGTCTTTAGACTTTCTCCAAGGTGAATGAACCTTGGGAACTTCAAATCCTCTCTCCAATTAAGGAGGGACTACCCAACACTTAGAACGTTTTGGATTAATTTGATAGATCAATGCCTTTCGTTACTTTGAAATTGAGGTTGGTTTAGTTTGAAACCACATGCCTTTCGTTACTTTGAAATTTGATGCATGTACGTAGCAATGTGAATAAACAACAATTATAACATGCAGGTACGTAGCAATGCCTTTCGTTATTATATCGTGTCTTCAATTTTTTGCTGTTATATGATTTGTTCAAAAGAATTATCACTCTTATACGTTTTTATCTTATACAAGTGTAACTTAGACTTGTATGACATCATGTTCGGTGACGACTTAGCGATTCGACGGAATCAGAACGTCAGCTAACAGGAGCACATATGAGTCATGAGATCTCTCAAGTTGATAGATTTCTTGTTATTCCCGGGACTTGACCAAAGATGGATAAACTGATGCAATCGAGATCTGAGAGACACAAAAACTTTGCAGTGATCAAACTCAAGATCTACGATGATACAAAAAGCCAAATAGCCAGATTATAATATAAAGGAGGAAAATAGAGAAGAGAAGATCTCTCGTTCTTCCTTGCAAACGTGTCGCAACTGGGACAGAACGAGTTACAATAATTTAGAGAAAGATGAGATGAAGAAAAGTTGCTGGGGGTGTCAAAACACCGTTGCTCAAAGTAAGATTCGCCCCACACGAATTGCTTCCAGGAACTAGGAAATTGAAGAACTTGTGGAACACTCGAAGTCACATATGTTCTGACTCCTCGGATGGACTTGTAATGGCGGCAATAGCTCTCTCTCTCTCTCTCTCTCTCTCTCTCTCTCTTTTCTGACTTATAAAATTCGTAGTTCTTCACAAAGGAGTTCAGAAGAGAGTATATATAGAGAGGGGGTGGAAACCCTAGCCGCCTCTTCAGTTATGGAAAGATTAAATCAAATCCCACAAAGATAGCAACGAAATTAATTCAAATCCCACAAAGATAGCAACGAAATTAATTCAAATTCCACAAAAAGTGGATCTGAATTAATCGCATTGAATCAGTCTTTTCATAACTGACTTGTAGTCTGCACAGTCAGCGGAGCCCTCCATGCGGTAGCAGTAGCAGCAGCAGCCTGGCCGCAAGGCCTCATTACGCCTCATGAGCCCGAGTCCGAGTCGCTAAGCCCTTAGCTCCAAATAGAATTAATCCAAGAGAATGACAAAAGAGCATTAAGGCTTAATCCTTGGAGCCTTATTCTTACCTCCTAGTAAAATCATCCGCATGGTTTCCTCCTTAGGGTCACCACCCCATGTGCATCTCTCAACAACACAACCAAGTATATTTGTTGAGATAACTCATGGTACATTTTCGATGTGGGACTAAACTTTTACAAGACATATTGAGAGCAAGCTCTCTCCATGTAAAGAAAGCACCAACATTTCTTACATGCGATGTTGAAGTCTAACCATCTTCTTCCGAAAGTGATCACCGCCCTTCGCAATTGGTAGGTAAACCTTAATTAAACAGCTCGCAAAGCGAAACTCATAAATCTCCCAAAAATTAAGCACTTAATCAAGCACAAACACAATTTGCAGAATCTACATATGTAACATGAGGCATGTACAGAAAGGGATATAACATCCACGTCAGAGTTATCAAGGTCAAATCAGAACCATCTACCACCTAAGAATTCAAAATAGGAGTGCTAAAATCAATCATGCGTTACCATCACTTACACATTACAGCACAAACTAAGTACCAGAAGTATGAGGTAATCTAAATATATATATTACAAGTAATTGAGGTAGTACTGGCGAATTAGTGTAATGGTGAACAACTATTGTTCTGCATAATTACTCGTCAGCATAGTAAATAAAATGGGGATCAAGATGAAATAACACTTCTGAAACCGTGTTAAATTGCATATGATCCGTTCCAAATGCCTTTTTTTTTTCCTTCTTTCCAGGTTATACAAGGTCCTGAAAATGTCCATGGTTGGATGAGAGAACCACTTTCTCTCTTATTTTTTTCCTACGAAAATTATTTTCCTTTCCTCTTACTTTTCTTTGACATCCAAACATAAGAATGGAATGAAATCATTCATTTTCCAACCATGATTCTGTTGAAGTGGGTGGGATTCCCAATCTATGTGAAGAAGATCCCGGAGTGCGACGAGCGCTATCTGTGTGTCAGAGAAGCTCGGGAAGGTGACGAGACCAGTCGGAAAAGCCGAAGGAGCACGGGAGCTGCCAGAGGAGCGGCTGGAAGGAGGGGGGCAGAGTTCGGGCACAGTTCGGGCCGAACTCTGCCCTAGGGGAGAGTTCTGGCCGAACTCTGCCTCCATGTTCCAGAACCTTGCTGGAAGCAGAACACAGAGTTCTGGCCGAACTCTGTGTGTCGGGACTGAAGCATTTTTCAGGGTAATTTAATCACCGTTGGATCGTATCCTACGGTCCAGATTTTGCTGCGGATTAGGGGGTTTATACATGGTTATTCCTAACCCTAATCACAACACAACATTGAAGCACAAGAGAGAGAAAAGAGGCAAGAGTGTCATTGCAACTTTGGGAGAGAAGAAAGAGGATTGAAGGCCAATTTAAAAGGAGGATCGTGTTCGGGTAATATCTACTCGTCGTCCTTGTTCTTCGTAGCTTTGTAATCATTATTCTTGCTCCTAAGTATTGTGGGGATCCGATTTGGATCGGAAGAAGTTTGTAGAGGGTGTACTCCTTTATTTAATTCGTGAAGGCTTCTCAGGGTTGGACTCCGATCGTCCCGTGGTTTTTCCTGCAAGGGTTTTTCACGTCAAAAATTCTCTGTGTCTGCGTGGTTTGTTTTGGTGTCTTGGTTTGTGCGTTATTTTGCTCGGTTCTCTCGCAGGTACTCTCTAGTTTGGGGAAAGGTTTCTGCGTTTCTTTCCCAACATAGTGGTATCAGAGCCAGGTTCTGGAATTCAGAAGGGTGTCAGGAGTTGACAGAAAAACTAGAGAGGAGAGATGGACGCGAAGCCGGTGCGCATGGTGAACCTGAACGGCACCAACTATCACTATTGGCAGAGCAAGATGAAAGATTTATTGTTTGTCAAAAAGCTGCATCTGCCCGTATTTGCATCCGAGAAGCCCAGTGATAAATCTGAGGAGGACTAAAAATTCGAACACATACAGGTGTGTGGATACATCAGGCAGTTCGTTGACGAAAACGTGTACAGCCACGTTGCCAATATTGAGCACGTGAAGACGTTATGGGATAAGCTGGAATCTTTGTACGCGAAGAAGACCGGGATAAACAAGTTGTTCCTGATCCGGACGATGATGGGTCTGCGGTACAAAGATGGAGCGTCTATTACGGATCACTTGAGTGATTTCCAGGACGTGGTTGACCAGCTGTCTTCAATGGGAGTCAAGTTCGACGACGAAGTTCAGGGACTATGGCTGCTGTGTACATTGCCAGACTCGTGGGATACCGTACGAGTATCTATGATCGCTTCTGCTCCAGAGGGCGTAGTCAGTCTGGAGTTTGCCAAGAGCGGGGTGCTGAATGAAGAGATACGGAGACATTCTCAGGAAACTTCATCCACATCCCACCACTCAGAGGCATTGGTTTCAGAGAGCCGCGAAAGAGGCAAAAGCAGGGGTCCAGGTGGTGGCAGAGACAAGAGTAGGAGAAAGTCCAAAGGTCGGTACGAGGACTCAGAGTGTTACCACTGTGGCAAGAAGGACCACATCAAGCAGAACTGTTTCACTTGGAAGAGAGAGAAGAAGGACGATAAAGGAAAGCAAGATGAGAACACTACAGCGGCGGCCTCGATACATGGAGGCGATGTGATCGTCGTAGGTGATGAGGTCATTACAAACCTCGCCTGCGATAACAATTCTTGGCTGGTGGACTCAGGTGCTTCGGCGCATGTATCTCACAACAGGGTACTATTTGCCACTTACACAACAGGCGACTGTGGAGTGTTGAAGATGGGCAATGGAGATGTGTCGAAGGTGATTGCCGTTAGAGATGTGCATTTGAGAACGAAGACGGGTGCAGTTCTTGTTCTCAAAGATATTCGTCATGTCCCTGATATCCGTTTCAACCTGGTGTCGGTTGGAAGGTTGGATGACGATAGATTCTTCAGTCTCTTCGGAAATAGTCAGTGGAAGCTTTCCAGAGGTTCGATAGTGATTGCCAGAGGAAGCAAGAAGTCCGGTCTCTACTATATGGAGGGGAGCGCACAGGGGGCACATGAGGTGAACGCAGTCAGTGATGTGTCTACCGAGTTGTGGCACAGGCGGCTCGGCCATATCAGCGAGAAGGAGATGAGCTACTTGGTGAACAAGAAGATGATTCCAGGGCTCAAGTCTACAAAGTTGGAGCACGCACTGCTTAGCTGGAAAGCAAAATAGGGTGTCTTTCCAAAGTCACCCAAATTCAAGGAAACCGGCGTTGTTCGAGTTGATTAACTCGGATGTCTGCGGTCCTATGAAGGTAAAATCTATTGGTGGTGCTTCTTACTTTGTAACTTTTATTGATGACTGTTCCAGGAAGGTTTGGGTCTATACCTTAAAGACCAAGGATCAGGTGCTGCCTACTTTCAAAGAGTTTCAGGCCTCTGTTGAAAGAGAGACGGTCAAGAAGTTATTGTGTGTTCGGTCCGACAACGGCGGCGAATACATCGGTCCCTTTGATGCTTATTGCAGAGAGCAGGGGATACGACACCAGAAGACTCCGTCCAAGACACCTCAGCTCAATGGTGTAGCGGAGCGCATGAATAGGACGCTGATGAAGAGGGTGCGGTGTTTGCTGTCAGAAGCAAATTTGCTGGACAGTTATTGGGGTGAGGCACTTCTCACAGCTGCTTATGTTATTAATTTATCTTCTAGTACTCCTTTGCAGGGTGATGTGCCTGACAAAGTATGGTACGGCAAAGAGCCGTCATACAATCACCTGCGAGTGTTTAGTTGTAAGGCCTTCGTGCATGTACCGAAGGACGAGAGGTCCAAACTTGAGCCGAAGACGAGACGATGCGTCTTTGTCGGCTACGGTCGGGATGAGTTTGGCTATAGACTCTACGATTCGGTGGAAAGAAAGCTCTACAAAAGCAGGGACGTGGTATTCGTCGAGGATCAGACCATGACCAGCACTCAGGATTTCGAGACGCCTTCTGAGGCTGAGGAATTGCCTGAGTTAGAGTCATTTCGCTTTGAACAATTTTCAGAGGACATCACAGAGGATCCAATTATGGAGGAGCCAATACATGGAGTTGCTCCCAACCTTGATTATCAGCCTGCTGATGGTGGTCAGGATGTCCTCAGGAGGATGAGCATACCGGGAAGACAGTTCCTGAAGGGGAGGAGGCTGTCGGTATACATCCAGTACCAGTGTCTCCACTGAGAAGAAGCGATAGAGAGCGTCGACCATCTACGAGATACTCACCGGGTGAGTATGTGCTATTGACTGACGGGGGAGAGCCCAAAAGTTTTGCAGAGGCTATGGAAGACGAACACAGGCAGGAGTGGATGGAGGCTATGCAGGAGGAGATGAGTTACTTGCACACTAATTCTACTTATGAGCTGGTGCGGTTGCCAAAGGGCAAGAAGGCTTTGAAGAATCGATGGGTGTTTAGAGTGAAGCAGACGGATGATGCTACTCGCCCTCGATATAAAGCGAGGCTGGTAGTTAAAGGCTACGGTCAGCGAAAAGGTGTAGATTATGATGAGATCTTTTCGCCTGTCGTCAAGCATTCATCTATTCGGGTGGTGCTAGCATTAGCAGCCAGTCTCGACTTGGAGGTCGAGCAGATGGACGTGAAGACGGCATTCCTCCACGGTGATCTTGAGGAGGAGTTATACATGGAGCAGCCAGAGGGATTCTGTGAGAAGGACAAGTCACATTTGGTCTGTCGGTTGAGGAAGAGCTTGTATGGTCTGAAGCAGGCTCCGAGGCAGTGGTACAGGAAGTTCGAGTCATTTATGGGGGAGCACGGTTATGCACGGACGACATCGGATCACTATGTATTTGTGAGGTATTTTGCCGATAATAATTTTATTATTTTATTGCTCTATGTAGATGATATGCTATTAATGGGTCGGAATACCACTAGGATAGCGGAGTTGAAGCACCAACTGGGCGCGGTCTTCTCTATGAAGGATTTGGGCACAGCAAAGACTATTCTTGGGATGGAGATCAGCTGAGAGAGAGTCCAAGATGCTACATTTGTCCCAAAAGAAGTACATTCACCGGATACTTCAGCATTTCGGTATGGACGGGTCGAAGAAAGTGAGTTGCCCCCTTAATGGCCCACTTTAAGTTCACTGAGGAGCAGTGTCCATCTACCGAGGACAAAAAGGAAGATATGGAGCGAGTTCCATATGCTTCAGCTGTAGGGAGTCTTATGTATGCTATGGTGTGTACGAGGCCAGACATCGCTCATGTAGTTGGCACAGTTAGCAGGTATCTTTCAAATTCTGGAAGGGTACATTGGAGTGCGGTCAAGTGATTCTACGATATCTTCAGGGTACTGTCGATTGGAAACTTTCTTTTGGTGGTGACGAGCCGAAGCTGGTTGGGTATACCGATGCTGATATGGCTGGAGATATAGACACGAGACGATCGACTTTGGGCTATGTGATAATGTTTGCCGGAGGAACGGTATCGTGGCAGTCGCGATTGCAGAAGTGTGTTGCCTTGTCGACAACGGAGGCAAAATATATTACGGCGACGGAGGCTTGCAAGGAGCTGCTGTGGATGAAGAAGTTGTTGCAGGAAATGGGGCTGAAGCAAGTGCAGTATACTTTGCTTTGCGACAGTCAGAGTGCTATTCACCTTGTGAAGAACCAGACATTTCATAGTCGGTCCAAGCACATCGAGACTCGGTATCATTGGATACGGGATGTGGTTGAGAAGAAAGATGCGGCGCTTGAGAAGGTTCATACTAATGACAATGGAGCGGACATGCTCACGAAGGTTCTACCGAGGGGAAAGTTTGAGTACTGCAGGCAAATCGTCGGGATGACGACCTCCTCCACCTACTTGTGAATGGAGAGATTTGTTGGAGTGGGTGAGGTTCCCAACCTATGTGGAGAAGACCCCGGAGTGCGACGAGCGCCATCTGTGTGTCAGAGAAGCTCGGGGAGGTGACGAGACCAGTCAGAGAAGCCGAAGGAGCTCGAGAGCTGCCAGAGGAGCTGCTGGAAGGAGGGGGGCAGAGTTCGGGCCGAACTCTGCCCCAGGGGAGAGTTTTGGCCGAACTCTGTCTCCCTGTTCCAGAACCTTGCTGGAAGCAGAACACAGAGTTCTGGCCGAACTCTGTGCCAGGACAGAGTTCTGGCCAAACTCTGTGTGTCGGGACTGAAGCATTTTTCAGGATGATTTAATCACCGTTGGATCGTATCCTACGGTCCAGATTTTGCTGCGGATTAGGGGATTTATACATGGTTATTCCTAACCCTAATCACAACACAACATTGAAGAACAAGAGAAAGAAAAGAGGCAAGAGTACCATTGCAACTTTGGAAGAGAAGAAGGAGGATTGAAGGCCAATTTCGAAGGAGGATCGTGTTCGGATAATATCTACTCGTTGTCCTTGTTCTTCGTAGCTTTGTAATCATTATTCTTGCTCCTAAGTGTTGTGGGGATCCGATTTGGATCGGGAGAAGTTTGTAGAGGGTGTACTCCTTTATTTCATTAGTGAAGGCTTCTCAGGGTTGGACTCCGATTGTCCCGTGGTTTTTTTTGCAAGAATTTTCCACGTCAAAAATTCTCTGTGTCTGCGTGGTTTGTTTTGGTGTTTTGGTTCGTGTGTTATTTTGCTCGGTTCTCTCGCCGGTACTCTCTAGTTTGGGAAAAGGTTTCCGCGTTTCTTTCCCAACAGATTCCGCCAACCAAACAAGGCCTATATTTGAGCTCCAGATATATAGTTTTGTACGATATGCAAAATCCTCTCGTACAACTTAATTTCTATGCATCTCAAGTTTTTGTACAAGCATCTAATTGATAAATTCGGCAAACGGAAAAAATTCGGGATGACAAAAATACGAATATGGATCGGCTCAGTGCAAATAAAATGCGTTAAAAAACTCGATCAAATGTTCTAAAAATAAAAATATTGAGATTAGAAATTTCACATTATTAAATAAGTTGTCAAATTTGATTAATTAAACATATTCCCACCACATTTTTTTTTGCAAATTTTTTCAATAATTTGTACCGTTTAAAATTTTACATGCTTAAAATTTACGTATTGATTCGAATCTCTCAAAAGTAAGCAAGTATTATACATTTTTGAAAGATACAGAAAAATTCGTGTATAATACGAGTTTTATTCAGGTGATTGCTAACAAGGTTGGATGCTCAAAGAATAAATACTCCCTATGAAGTTGCACAAACCTAAATTGAAACAAGATATAGATGAGATATCCTTTTATTAGATTACATATATGCAAACACAAGCTACTCGTTAATGATTCAATATTGACACCATCAACAAATTTGTGGGCTAGCTGGTTAATTTGGACTCCCCCTTCTATTTTACTTTTGTTTTTGTTTTTTTGATATAATCACAAATCAATTTTCTAGGTACAGCAACCTTGTTATGAAGATGAAACATCTAGTGTCCATTGGTAAAACTACAACATTGCTTGTCAGTGTTGCTAAAGATCTCAGGTCAGCTGGGAAATCTTCATTTCAACCACATTTACACCTACATGTGGTAGTAGGAAATGAACATGCAAGCATCATTATTAAATGAACATGCAAGCATCATTATTAAGATGCATGTAGTACGCAGAAGCAAAGCCAAGTAGAGATGAACTAGCTCCATACAATGCAAAGGGAGGACGAGATCAAGAGATCCATTCCGCGGCTCAGGAGCCAGCTCGATGCTTCTGTGGAGAAAAACCGATTTCTGAGGATGGAGATTGAGCAATTGAAGAAGGAGGTCCTTCGTCAGAAAAACAAGATCACTTCACTTCAAGCCCAAGTCGCCAACAAGAAATCCATACTGTGCAATAAGTTGCAGACTGCTGCTGGCAGCAGCGGCACATCGACAGCACAGGGAAAAGGAGCTGTCACTAACATCATTGATGATGAGGAACCTCTGGCAGTTGACAGATCAACATGCGGACCTATTTTCTTGGAGTGGCCAAGAACCAAAGAGAGCTCACCAAGAGTAGTACTGCAAAAGCCAACCCCAAAATTGCGTGGAACCGATGCAAAGTTACTGCCTCCTCCACCGCCACCGCCGCCACCACTACGACGATTGCAGAGGCGAGGCACCGTCGCCAGTTCGGTGCGTAGAGTACCGGAAGTTATAGAACTATATCGCTCTCTAACAAGAATGGGAGGAAAAGTACATGACACCAGAAGTGCGATAACTGGAATTCCAACGCCGATGACTGCTCGTGATATGATAGGGGAAATCGAGAAGCACTCTGCCTACCTTTTAGCGGTAAGCATATGTTGTTTAATCAAACACATTCCTCTAATCCACACTCGTTCTTAATTAGTAGTTTCTCACGTATCTTTTATGGTCTTGCACGCGTGAGGAGCGGTAGTCCATGTTATTGGCACGGTAACCTAGTTTGCTAAGGGGCAAGCAAGAGGTTCAAGACCTCAAGAAATGTTTGTGATTTTGTTACCCATGTCTTGGAAATTTTTCTTCTAGATTCGGGACCTAGCGACTTGGACGAGGGCAAAATGCATGTCGCTTTGATTGCGCACTTTGCGAGTTACTTTCCTAATTTATTGTCCATTATGGATAGTGGGCTCTTAGGAGCTTATCTCCCTTATATAATCTCAAGTCCACTTTTCGAAGATAGACTTAGAGAGATTGTAGAATCTTGCTTTGAGCAACGCTCAAATGGGAGTGTGGACGAAGGGTGCAAAGTGGTACTTTAATGTCGCACTTTGCACTTAATGAGAAGTTATTCTCCGAATTTATTGTCCATCATAGGTAGTGGGATGTTAGGAGGCTCCCCTATATAATTTCAAGTCCTTCTCTTTGGGGAGATTGACTTAGAGATATATGTTTTGAGAGGAGAGTTAGCGGTAGCATTCCGAAGCCTCGAAGCTCTATCCGTGTGGTCTGAAGTTCTGTTCCTGTAAGGGTGACGAATGAGCGTTCCAGAAGGTTTTTTTTTCCTTCGAATTTGTTGGTTCTTAGGAGCAAATCGACGGAAATGACTTATTTTGAGCAATGGTGATCTTCATCGCTCCAACATCAGCCTTCTCTCTCGTGTTTTTATTTTTATTTTTCTTGTTGTAGAAAGTGTGTTGAATTTTTTTTTTCTTTTTAATAGTTTTCAAATTCCAACAACTTAACAACTTGCAATGTTTCCGTTTCTTATATTTCTAACTACGGCTTGTTTCAATAGGTAAAGTCCGAAGTGGTATCCCAAGCCGAATTTATCAACTTCCTCTCGAGGGAGGTCGAAAATGCGTCCTACAAGGAGATGACCGAGGTGGAAGCTTTCGTGAAGTGGCTCGACGAGGAGCTGTCCTACTTGGTAGACGAGAGGGCGGTGCTCAAGCACTTCCCACAGTGGCCTGAGCTGAAAGCAGATGCGATGAGAGAAGCAGCTTTCAATTACAGGGATCTGAAGAACCTCGAGACAGAGATCTACTCCTTCCATGACGATGATGCTCATCGAACTACATCATCCACTTCGCTCAAACTCATCAAGGCGTTACAAGACAAGTGAGGGTGGAATAAGGAAAGTTCTTATTTCATCAAATTAACTTAGTATCTGATATATAATTAGTAGTACTCTTCTTTGTGTTATAATGCAGATTAGAAAGCAGTGTTCACAACCTCGAGAAGGTGAGAGAGAACGCGATCAAGAAGTACAGGGACTTCAAAATCCCATGGCAATGGATGCTTGACACTGGCATAATCAGTCAGGTACTAACGCACTGTAATGTAATCGTAATCGCAATGATCAAATGAAAAAAATAAATTATTTTCATTTGATTACATTGCGGTTACGATTACATTACAGTAAACGAAACAGGGTCCAAGTCCGAAACCATAGATTAGTTTACGAAAAAATTGAGCTCTGGAGGAAGAAACATCCATAAGCACTGGCACCACATGCCATATCTCATATGAAGAAGGTTATCAAGCAATTCTTAACAAAACTTTGTAACTGGCAACGAGTCCTATATCAATCTCTCATATAATTAGTTAAGTTCGAATCATCAAACTGGGCAAATGTTTCGATCAACGATAGCAGAAATAAAATTTAAATGAAATCAGAATCCAGAGATGTACGATGATTAGTGATGAACCTTACTGATCATTCATAAATTGGAAAGGAAAAACATAGGAGAAGGGAGCATACTCCAAAGTATCTTATTTCAACCATTCTAGACATCTTAAGTACTAATTTTCCTATCTTTGATTAAACATATAGACTGGCACTGGCTTTGCATGCATAATAACTTCAAAGTCTTGAACTGTCAGCTGACACATAGCCATCGCGTGTATGACAACAAAAATTCCTAATACAACCATATAATCACGAAATATATCGGATACTGATCTTTTTTTCGACAACAAAAAAAGAAGGGGAAAAAAACAAGTTATTTCTTCGACATGAACTATTAAGAGTGATATATCGTGTTACCTTAATTTGCAACTTAAATTGGGATCTCTCAAGCTAGTTAAATTGCACATGAGGCGCTCCGCGACAGCACTGCAATCAATCGATGTATCATCCGAAGAACAAGATCTACTACTCCAAAGTGTTAGGTTTTCCTTCCAAGTCCACCAGGTGGGTAGTCACTCCTTCTGTGTCTTAGTACTTCAACTGTTAAGTCTTACTCAAGTACTGATGCTGGAGCATGAGCTTTTCCTTCTAGTTTGTTGGTGGGTTCGATGAGGGCAGTAGGCAGGCATTTCAAGAACTCCAGAAATTGGCAAGCATTAATATCAGAGACTAGTACTCAAGAATTGATGCATCAAAGTGGAATGTTCTAGGCCTTCACTTTCTACCACATTATCTGTATAAAATACACATCTGGTATATACATATCAGGCAAGTGTAAGAATTCCAGGACTGAATAAAAACTCTTCCAGATCTTAAGTTAGTAGTGAGCCATTTATTTGAAATTCAAACCAGTCATGCATGAATCCTACTCTAAATGGCCAACTCAAGTTGGTTTTCGAGGGCTTCGTCGCCTTCATGGGTCTCTTGGACTTGTTTGCCTTTGGAGGACTCGCCCTTTTCACAGCTGCTCTCACAATCCCGCTTGAGGTGTTGATAAGTGACAAGCCTATACTTTGTTTTAGACTTTCCAATGAGGCGAGTGCACTAACATTTTACAAAATCCTATACGTGATTATTTGATACTCAAAATTATTGACGTCACTACTATATGTATCAATGAAAGATAAATTCTGAACATAATGCCATCTGATACCATTTCTTGATACCCCAACTTCTCATAACATTGATATTGTGAAGAGAATCAAAACTTCAAAATTTGGGGCAGATAAATTCTGAACATAATGTCATCTGATGGGTGGTAGGTCCAAGGTTGGCCCTGGGGTAAGCCGGACAAGACTTGGGGCTTGGACAATTCTCCTCTGCTAGGGCAACCACCCAGGTTCAGCATGATCTCACCAAAGGTCTGGTCACGAATGACCACCAGAACCATCTGACAATATAGGTTAAGGCAGTGGCGGAGCAACCATGGGGCTGGGGTGGGCTCCAGCCCCCCCCCCCCCAAAAAAAAAGTTTTTTTGGTTTTTTTCATATCTTAAAAAAAATTTTTGGTTTTTTTATATAATTGTATCCATGGCGAGCCCACCCTGACCTAATCTAGCCTACCCTACTTCGGAATCCTAGCTCCGCCCTTGGGTTAAGGGGGAGCCAAAATTAGCTCCATGATAGGACAACCCAACCCTCCGGACCGGTCCTGGGTATGTCAAAGTCAAACCAAGGCTTGCAGCGTATGATACTTATTGACGTATCGTATTGGTTTTGGCACGTTCTGGCTCGATATTGACCTCCAGTGACATCTGAAGATAGCGAAGTTAGAACTCTCTACTCTGGTCGACTCAACATAGAATTAATGAAAGAAAAAACAAGAAAAATATGAAAATAGCTTTGTTTGACACAACGAATTGTTTGTGCAAAAGATCGACATTGCTAAAGTATTCGATAAGATTCCTCATGTCAAAATTGTAAACATTACCATTTGTTGTGATTGTTGAGCGCTTGCATTTATGTACGTGTCTGTTTGCAAAAACAAAAGTATAAAACTTTATTGATACAAACTGTAATAAAGATTACAAGAATTCTGGGAAAATTACAACTATAGGAATCCAATCTTGATGACGATTGCTTTATCCCTTGGACGATGTGAACTTTGAAGACGAAGCCTTTGAAGTTGAAAACAACTCTGGAAATTGAAGGCAAAAGCCTCTGAAGTTGAAGACAAAAGTCTCGGAAGAATGCAGCAGCACTTTGGCAAGAACTCCTGAACTCTCTGATTTCTGATCTCTGATCTTGATCCCCTTGAAATGAAGACTTAAAACTCTATTTATAGAGTTCTGAAAATAACTAACTTTCAGTTATTTTGGACTGCGCAAGCTGATTTGTGCAGCAACTGGTTTGTGCAGATATGGACTGCGCAGGCAGTTACTGGATCGTGGGTCAACTATCTGAGACACATGGCATTATTTGATTGAAATGCGCATGATCGTGCATAGACAGTTGCTACGTAATGAGCAATTGATGGCATGAATGCCACATGTAATTTATCAGTTATGTTGGTAGAATGCACAAAGTGAACTGCGCATACACTGGTTTGCGCAGACTCAGACTGCGCAGGCTTCGTTTGCGCAACCACGGATTGCGCTGCCAACTGTCAGCCGTCCTCGAGCACTGTGCAGCACCAAAAACGAACAGTCTCCTCGTTATTCGTGTTATCAGCTGTCAGGAAGATCTGATTTGATTCAGTCAATGATGACTTCTGCCGCGTCAGCCTGCGCAGTTGGGAACATGCGCAAACCAACCTGCGCAAAGTGACGTCTGCGCAATCTGTTGTCTGCGCAACTCATCAAAATGATGAATATCTTGAATTTTTGACTTTGTTGATTGATGCAACTTGATTTTTTTTAGGACCTACAGTGTCGTGTCATATGGTTTGGAAAATTGAAAAGTGAAGGAAATGAAAATGTAACGCAATGAAGCTACAGAAGACTTGTGTTGACAACAAGTCAACAGCGAACTAACATAAAGACCAGTCCATCATGATTGAAGTAAACATAGTGATAAAACTGTTATTCCCGAGGCATAATTTTCGATAGAAAACTGAGAAATGAAACGATTGTAAAAACATTTCGTAGCAACTCTTCAAAGAAGGTGCACTACAGAAATATTTGAAGGATTCTGGGTAACGAAGATCTAAAAAGATTTCGTTACTGTAGCAAACAAATGTAATGCTTCTAAAAAGAAGGTATAAATCGAATTGCTAACAGCAGCAGCGACGAAAGCCCAAAAGGAGTTTCTGATCAGATCAGAGAAGAAGAAAAAGAAAGAAAAAAAAGAAAGACAGCTTTGCTGGGGTAATCAGATCATCGTTGCTCAAAGCAAGATTTGTCTATATACAATCCGCTTCCAAGAACCAGCAAGTTCTTAGAGAACTTCTGGAACACTCGTCAGTCAATTTTTGAGACTTGAACAGGCTTCCTAAACTTTACGGACTCCTTTAACTCTCTTCTTTGGTGCATCGTAGAAAGGAGGTCAGGGGGCTCTATTTATATAGTTGAGTGAGACTTCACCATCTCTCATATTCGATGTGGGACTAAAATACCAATACTCTAAAATAGAGTTTGATATTTTACATCATCCTACAATCAACATAGTCGAGTGCTAGCCCACGCTTATCCCTCGAATACACGACCGTGCATGCACGAGGCATCCTGGAGTCCGAGTCCGAGTCCGATCAACAAAAATCAACTTACATCATTGTTAGAATTAATCCTTTTTTCTTCTAGAAAAATACTCTCACATGGCACACACTTGTGCTCCATTATACCTCATGTACATATCTCAACACAAGCAATGCATTATATTGAGATACTTATCATTTGGTGTAGCCGGTGTGGGACTATCTTTCCTAGACTAAAGGCAAAAACACCAATAATTTCCCACATATCTCAATATATGGGTTGAGCGTTCCCCACAATGACTGTCCATCATGCATTAGGAGAGATGTATGACTTGAATCTTCCCGCATATATTACATAACAACATGATACAAGAATGAACTAAGCCTTGAATTCTGCACCATAACTGTAATTCTTCCTACTCACATAATGACATTAACTGTGCTTCTGGCTGTACATTAAAGGCCTTATGCCAGCCAAGTTTCGATGTATGTATTTTGGGTTTCTATAAAGTTTTCTCAAGAGACGGCCTACATCTCTATCCATACACTCTAGGTGAGTTCTTTTAAAGAGTCTTGGTATGAAGCATTTCGCTTTCTTGCGGTGCTACGCCGCTATGACATGGCCCAAAGCCGAGGCACTGCCTCATGTGGTGTCATACCACCTGTAGCATGAGGCCCAGTCTCTTTGTAGTGCTAAACTACCCAGCATGAAGCCTTTCGCTTCCTTGCGATGTTACGCCGCAGTGACATGGCTTGCAAAGCCGAGGCACTGTCTCATGTGGTGTCACACCACTGTAACATGAGGCTCATCCTCTTTGTAGTGTTGCTTACCACTCTTCATTCTACAGTATTAGGCCCACTTGCCTATGTGCGGTGCTACGCCGCTGTGACTTATCCCGAAGTCGAGGCTTTACCCTCACTAGGTACCTCATGTGGTGTCACCCCACTGTAGCATGGAGTACTACGCTCCTTTGTAGTGTTGTGCTACCTGTACTTCCTGTAAAGCACGCCAGACATCCAAAATGTCCAAGAACTCATTAAGGCTTCTAAGCCATTGTAACTCCACTTCTCCAGAAATAGAAGAATTGGTCATTCACTTCTCTAATTATTATTATTGATTTTATAAATTATTTTTCCCATTTAATAATTAATTTTCTTAGATTTTATTTAACTTATTGATTAAATTTTTTCCTTAATTAATCTTTTAATTATTTCAGCCCAACATGGGCCAGCACAACCCAGCTGAGCCTAACACCACCCTGGCTTCGGGGCGGATCCATATTTGGATCCAAACCCGCTCACCCTTCGCCCGGATCCGCTTAACCTAACCGTTGATTTAAACTCAACGTTCATTCAAATCTCATTCTTCTCCCCAAATTCTTTCATTTCCCTCCAACTCTCCGCCCAGTCGAAGACGACGACGACGGCGAAGAAGCAGCACCGTCGCGCCTCTAGAAACCTCCAGAAGCTCCCCGAGACCTCAACCGCCTTTTTCCGATCAGCCGCCCGATCGTAACCGTCACCTCCTCTGTGACCGTACGATCGTAACGGAATCACCACCGCCTAACCGCCTCATCTCCACCTATAAATAGGCCCTGGCCTTCATCTTTCTCCACCACCCTCCATATGGCGAAGCCCTGCCGAACGGTTTCCTCCCATCTGTTCTTCTTCCTCCGCCATTTTCGTGCAGAGCTCTGGCCATGGCAGAAGCTTCATCGATCGGTGCCTAGGCGAGCCTCTAAGCAGCGTAGGCATCTCGTGATGGCACAGTAAAAATTAGCCATGGCGGTGACCGGGCCTTCCACTCGAGTTCTCTGTCGTCTCCGTCCCCATGGCAGTTGCGGCCGCGAGCTCGGGTGAGTCAATTCTTGATTCGATCTTCATCTCGTGTTTGAATCAGATCAATTGATTTTGGATTACTGTTCTTCATAATTTCTTAATTTCTTGATATCAAGAAGTCGTCTAAATTTGATTCTTGTTTCTGCCCACCATCTGTTCGACAAATTGTTGCTTAGGTCTGTCAGTTGGTTTTTGAACAGGAGGAGTCGCTGTATCGGACACGGGGACACTGATAATTGAACTAATTTGCTCAGGTATATTTTCTCAGTATTTGCTATAGTTCGTAGCATTGGATTTGTGTCAGTATTATTGGAGAACGGGTTGAGTCGGGGTGATTAATTTGTAGTAATTGTGTTGAGGTGTTACAGTTGATTCATGGCACGAGCGAGACTGATTTGGACTTGTGTCGGAGCGACACAGCAGGGGTTGACAGAGGTAAGCGGAGGAATTATAAGGACACTATCCTTGTGTCTTGTACAGTCAGGTGATCAGGACACAGGGTGACACAAGTCCTGGGTCAGAGGGCGGATAGTGGAGAATTGGGTTTCAAATGTGACCGTTAGCTTTTGAATATGTTAGGGTTGGTTCTTTAGCAGCCAGTAAGTCCAAGAATAATAGGTTTGGATAATTTTGTATAGAATTTGAATGTGGGATCTTTGGTGAGTATTAGCTTGGGCCGAGTAAGAGTGTAGCATAAATAGTCAGTAGTTTAATTGCATATTCCATTGGCTTTGAATTCCCATACTATACAGTAGCTTGGTTACTTGGTTCACTTGGTTTGAATGGCAGAAGAGTTGGGTATTATTGTGCAAGTCATGTCAGCACAAATCATGTCAGCGCAAATCATAGTCAGTAGTTTAATTGCACATTCCATTGGCTTTGAATTCCCATATTATTGCACAAGTCATGTCAGCGCAATCTGAGGTTGCGCAAATCATGTCAGCGCAGTCTGAGGTTGCGCAAATCATGTCAGCGCAGTCTGAGGTTGCGCACTCTAATGTTTTATGTTTAAAAACAGAATCTTTGTCTTGGACTAATTTTCATCTGTTCGTTGATGCAGTTGAAGTCAATGAAGATCCAGATTATGAACATTTTGTGGGAACCCTCACAGAGTCTGAATACAAAGAGGATCTGTCTCATGTCCATTACCCCCAGTATGATCTGCCGGCCTCCCGTCAGGCTATATTGATTTCTCAGGACAATGAAACTTTGATGTGTTTGATGAACGGACAGCCTTTAGAATAAGCTGATGCTGTAATTCACAAGAAACCCTTATTCCTATTCGGTGACGCCTTTGAGAGAGCCTCTCAGCCTAGGCCAAGGATGAAAGATAGGGTAGTTCACCAGCAAGATAGATCTTTTTTTATACCCGACATTGCTCGCTGCCTTCCTTTGTCACGGTACGCTCATGCAAGCTACCCTAGGAAGATGGATTGGAATATCACTCTATTTCAGGATGCTCGGGCAGGAAAAATCTTCGTAAAGAAGGGGCCACAACATAAGGATATGTTTTATAGCTCTTCCGACAGATATAGTGTCCTACTGAGAGGCTTAAGACCTGGCTGCATTCCACCAGAGAACTCCTCCATGCTAGTGCCTGTTAGGACACCAATATTCGCAAATGAGTTTGCGAAGGTTGAAGGAAAATATCCTGAGCAAGATATAAGAATGACTGGATTGGTAAATCCAGACTACAAGCGATGGAGTTATATCGCGAATTGGGTTCTGGGAAAATTCCAAGACAGACTCCAACAAATCAACCTATATGAAGCAGTGCATGCCACTGTATATGGATTTGCTCCCAATCCTCATATGTTCTTAGCCTTAGCTGAGAGATACAACTACAGGACCGGAACTTTCATGACCCCAGGGGGAGAGATGGGCTTTGCACTCCACGAGATGAAGTATATCTCGTACTTGCCCATGGCAGATGCTCCGTATGAGGAGTATGTACCAACAAATGATGAGTTGAACAAGCTCAGAAAAGAGAATCCAGAGATGGTGACAGTGTTCGAAGAACTATTGTGCCATTACAAGATCTGCTCTTTATTTTACAAGAGTGCCACTGCCAATACTTGTTATTCTTCAAAGTGGCTACCATATCTGTTTTTTAATCATATAAAGGAGAAGAAAACCAAGAAAAACGATAAATGCTACCCAACCTTTTTCAAACCTTTGAGCCATACAGAGGTCAGAAAATTAATGGAACAGAGTGGTCACTTTGATAAAGAAGTGAAGGATGATCATGAATATCCTCCTTTGAAGAGAGGAGACAATTTGGAAAGTTACTTGAGAATGGGCTATAGGCCCATGTCAGAAACAGCACAATTGGCAGGATTCTTAACATACTGGCTGCGAAGGTTCGTAGTTCCCGGATCCAGTGCAGTGGATCATTTTCACCGTGGCATCTTGTTTGCAGCTGTTAAGCTAGTCTTCGGTTATAAAATGGACTTACTATCAGCAATGACCTGCAAGCTGAACGCTAGTCTTCGTTTATATGTTGACTTGATGTTGAAAGTGAAAGGAGAGAGAGAATTCCCTCGCTTAGAATTGCCATATACATATTGTTTGGATGGTTGCTTCTTCACTATCCAACCCTAATGGATCCTGGCATGGGACCAGTTGTCGGCAGTTTTCTTCGAAGGTATTCCGATGGAAAATGGAAATATACTTCCTTAACTGAGTGTAGATTTATGTTGAATCTGAACAGAGGCTGAAACTTCTGCTGCGCTCCTTTTCCTGCTGGGTATGATCAGATGCCCACGAATATGGTGGATTCGAAACTGCAGCCTCTAACTCGTGTCGCTTTTGAATGGTTGAAGACAATTCGACCATCTCATTTGGTTTACCGATTCGAAGAAGAGTGCTACTTAGAACCATACCTCCCAAGCCGTTTTGCTCGACAGTTTGGGTATGATCAGTTCCATGTAGGGAACGCAATTACCTGCCTCCAAGGCAAAGGTTATCTGATAGACGGAGCTAGGGCTTGGGCTTATTACAATGCCCGTGATACAAAAGCCACTTTCTCCATGCCAGCAAGGACTACTCCTTAGGGTCCTCGAATGCTTTTTACATACTCCGTGTTTTACACATCAGCGAATACTTTTGCCGAGAATTTCAATCTCGCAGATAGTTTTGCCACTGCAACAAGATTGAGAAGAGGGAGAATTGCTCCATCGATCCCTATAAATGAGGAGGCGCAGGAACCGACAGATGCACCTCTGGAGACTACAAGGGATATTGTATTCCCCCAAGAAGTAAATGTACCACTTCGTATTTCTCTGAAGGTGGGTAAATCTCCTGCGAAGAAAAAAAGAAGAGAGGAGCCTCCTGCTCCTGTGGCGAAGAAGAAATTGATTCTTGATGTTTCTTCTGAAAAGGTGACTACCAGATCTCAATCCTGGCAATTGGCCGAGACACATCAAGAAGTTGCCACTACACCAACTTCCGTGCAAAAGCAAGCAAAGCCAAAAAATGTAGAGAGTCCTATTAGACCTCTACACAGAAAGAAAAGAGTAGTCACCAGAAGAGTCTTGGAAGAGTCTTCTTCTATACAACTACTGACTTCAGTAGATGCTGCTGCAGGACTTCTAATGGCATCTCCTACACCTGCTTCTGAATCAGGGAGCAAAACTCTCGAGGAGAATGAACAGAGGGGAGATTTTGCCCCAAGAATTGAAAGCCTAGAGAACATATCTTAGAGAAAGAACAAAGTGTTGTACGACCTCATTCTCCTATTGCAGATATTACTCAACCTCCTCCTACTCCCAGGACTCTTCGTGAGGACGAAGACCGTGAAATGATTGCAGCTCTGGAGGATTGCAGTTATAGCTTGCAGGAAGATCAGGCTGCCACTAGCAGTGGAAATGCAGCAGTAGAAGAAGAAGAAAAAGAAGAAGACGAGGAAGGTTCTTCATCCGAAAATGTTGATGAGTATTTACAAGATCCTAAAAAGGATAATGAAGAACACAATTCTCTTGATACTGTCGATGATATTTCAAATCCTAAAAAGGATATTGAAGTGGAGGCATCTGCAGAAAAAGCTGTCGATGTTGAGATAGAAATATCTCCTGAAGAAGTAGCTGACGAAGGTATGCTAAAAGAAAATCCCGCCACCGACCCTCAAGGTATAAAACGAGATTTAACAATCTTTTTTTTTTTAAATGAACTGATAACTAATATCTTCATTTGCAGATCTTGAGACTTTGCCAACACCTCCAACGGACCTGATTATGGTGCCTATACCAACGGTGGTTATTAGCAGTAGTCATCATTTATCTTGTGGTTCTGAGGCGGACAGTAGCCAGGCTGTTGCAACTGAGGCTACTTCTGTTCAACGGTATTCCATTCCAGTAAGGAATGAACTCGTTGTTAGACCAAACCAAGGTAACATTGCTCTTAATTTAATTTTTTTTGTTCATCAACAATCAATTAGTAAAATAACAATTTTACTTTTGCAGAAGATCAAGCAGGAGGAGCAACCAGCTCTACTCTGGCTCCCTTATTTAAAGAGCCTATTGTCCAACCTCAAAGAATCGAGCAACCTATTACCCCGTCTTCATCAGGAATAGCAGCGACTCCTGGAACTCTGGCCATCAATCAGCAAGTGGTCCAGTCATTTACCCGATGTTTCTTTGAGTCGCTGGGATCTCTCGTCCGTAAAATGATAGAGAAAGAAGGGGCTGACTTCATTATGGTTAGGAAGCCCACTTCTTTCTTGATAAGAGCCATAAGAGACCAAAGAGACGAAGCTCAGGCCACTCTCCTTGAACATATACTGGATGAATTAGAAGTCTCCATCAAGAAGTATAAAGAACTCAAGAAGAAAGATGTAGACTCTTTAGTACAAGCTGAATTTGAGCGGCTGGCTCAAGCTGCTGATATGGAAAGGTTAACTCTTCAAAATCTGTTAGAAGCTCATTCAGCAAAATCAGCTGAATATAATTCTAAAATAGAATCAATTACTCTAGTGGCTAAAAGCAAAGGACGGCGACTTGCTGAGCTGAAGGCTGAAATTACTCGCCTCCAACAAGAGTTTGAAGAAGAAACTGTTAATCACCAACTGGTGATTGAACAATTTAATGCATTGATTGAAGAAAGGAATGAGTATGAGACCACTCATGGTGAAGAGCACTCGCAGGACAGTAGATATGCCCATTTTTGATGAAGAAAGCGGGATGGAGGAGGCAAGAAAGATAGTAGCGTCAACACACGAAGAAGAGCTGCAGACATTGAAGCGGCAAATTGACAATCTGATTGTCCCTCCTTCTTGATTTTGTATTTGGGTTTTGTTGGTGTAGCTGCATTTTTGTAATGTCTCATTTTTTTTGATATAAAGGACATTTTGTTGTTGCTCCATCATTTATTGCATATCTTATTCAGATATAAATAATAGATAGATATGATATATTTATTGACAACTTAATCGAAAACGACAAGTTGCTGATATAGAAGATGAACGATGATGAATCGTCAATGTATATGAAAATGAATGAACGGGAATACCGTCAAGTAATGATGAAAGAACGGGTAAATCGTCAAATGATGGTGAAATGAACGAGTTAACCGTCAAATGATAATAAATGAACGGGTTAACCGTCAAAATAGATGAACGGATGAACCGTCAGATATTAACAAACGGACGAACCGTCGGATGAGTATTATAAATGAACGGATGAACCATCAAGCATTTAATGAACGGATGAACCGTCAAGCATTTAATGAACGGATGAACCGTTGGATGAATGTGATAAATGAACGGATGAACCGTCAGGTATTAATGAACGGATGAACCGTCGGATGAATGTAATGCTTCATTAATTGAGGAACTTCTGTCTATAAATATAGCAGAAATCTGACAGGAACGAACACTTCTACTCTTCAACATAAAAATGTCTTCCGGAGAAGCATCTAAGAAGGTTGAGACTGTCTTGAAGGTTCAGAAGGGTATTGAAGAACACCCTGCCGATCCAGTTCAGCCAAAGGAAGCAGAAGCAGGCGAAGGTTCGTCTGCACCCCAGCCACCGTGGGACATTTTGGACTTCCTGCTCGAACCAGGAAAGACTAAAGAAGAAGAAGCCATCAGGATGGCCGCCTGCAAGTTTCTTGTGGGATCCAGCAAGGAGGTTCTCGGCTCTTTTGCTGACCGCATTTTTGAGAAGGACGGCAGTGGCCCTCGTTCCAATGTAGAAAAAGATGATAGTGACCTTTAATATGTACTATCATATAATAAAATTTGAATTTTATTTATGAACTTGATTCTGTCTGATAATTTACAAGTATTTACATTTATACATAATACTTCTTTAAGAATTTGCCATTGATAGGCATCATAGCAACTCGACCATCAAGTTCTGAAAGTTGATAAGCTCCGTTTGAGAAGACTTTGCTTACAACATAGGGACCTTCCCATTTCGCATCGAATTTTCCTTTGCTCATATGAGTCATAGTCATAGGACGTCTGACCGTTAGAACAAGTTCTCCTTGCTGAAAAGCTCTGACCTTCACTTTACGATTAAATATCTTTGAAATGCGGGCTTGGTATAACTCAATATGCTGTTGAGCCATTAACCGCTTTTCATCCAATGCCTCTAACTCTTGAAGTCGAAGAAGGTCATTGTTTTCTGTGGTGAGCTCATTGGCAATAGCAATCCTTAAAGAAGGAATTTGTAACTCCAAAGGAAGGACAGCTTCACAGCCATACACCAAAGAGAAAGGTGTAAAGCCTGTGGGATTGCGGACTGTAGTTCGATAGGCCCAAAGACATTCGCCAAGTTTCTCGCTCCAATTCCGTTTGTTAGTGGATACAAATTTCTTAAGGAGCTTAATAATGGTTTTGTTAAAGGCTTCAGCTAAACCATTAGCAGCAGGATTGTAGGCCGTCGAAGCAACATTGTTAATCCGATGATCATCGCAGAATCTGGTGAACTTCTGACTAATGAATTGAGGTCCATTGTCATGAATGATTCTTTGAGGTACACCGAATCTATAGATGACATGGTGTTTAACGAAGTTAATGACACTGCTAGTCTTGACTTCAGCCAGAGGTATAGCCTCAGCCCACTTGGAGAAGTAATCGGTTATCGTCAATATGAACCGATGTCCTCTAGAAGAAGGAGGATTGATAGGACCTATGACGTCCATACCCCAAGCTTCAAAAGGCCAAGAAGCAGCAGTCGGGTGTAAGAATTTCGATGGTTGATGAATAAAGTCTACATGGATTTGACAAGCACGATATTTTCTTGCATATTCAATGGCATCTGATACCATAGAGGGCCAATAGTAACCCATACGTCGAATACGATCCTGTAGTTTATGACCGGGTTGATGTGCTCCACAGACGCCATCGTGAGCTTCACGCAACACTTGTTTGGCTTCATCACCAGCTAAACAGCGTAGAAGAAGACCGTCATAAGTTCGCCGATAGAGTGTTTTGGTGGTTTGATTGTAATAGAATCGTAAAGATCGACGTCGAACGCTTGTAGCCTCCTTAGGATCTTCAGGGAGTATGTCATGTACTACGAAATCGATAAAAGGAGTTCTCCAATCGTCATCAATAACTTCGACTTCAGCAAGATTGCTAAATTCAATATTACGATTATTCTCAATACAGAACAGTTCTCGGTTAGAAATAACCACCACCTGATGTCTTTTGATAGGGATGGCTAAGACAGCTGTAAGATTGGCCAAAGCATCGGCTTCAGTATTGCAAGCTCGTCGAACATAGTCGATGAAGAAAGCTTTGAATGATGTAGCTATATTAATTGCCGCTTCATGATAAGGCACCAGGTCTTGATGACGGACTTCATAGGTTCCTCTAACCTGGTTCACAACCAATTTAGAATCACCATAGACTTCCAGATATTCAACATTCAGTTGTTTAGCTAGCTGAAGGCCGACAAGTAAAGCATTGTACTCTGCCACATTGTTGGAGCAAGGTTCATCTAAAGAGTAGGCTCTTTGGATAGTTAATCCGTCTGGAGAAACGAGAACAACTCCAACACCTGCCACAATAGCACCATTTGGTCCAATTCTTGATGCACCATCAAAGAATAGACGCCAGGTTGGAAACTCTTCGGAGATCATGTTGACTTCTAATGTCTCGTCAGGAATTTCGTCATAGAGTTTAGATGTCTCAGGCACAGGATGAGCTGCTAAGAAATCCGCCAGCGCTTGACCTTTGACAGACTTTTGTGGAACATACACCATGTCATATTGAGCTAGCAGGATTGCCCATGTAGCCAACCGAGAATTAAGTGTACTAGGTTTCTTCATGAGTACCCGGAGAGGGTTAACTCGAGATATAACATGAATAGTTTGACCAATGATATAATGCCTCGTCTTTTGCACAGCAAACATGAGAGCCAGGCATTCTTTCTCGACCGGACTATAACGGTGTTCAGCACCAATCATAGTTCGGCTAAGATAGTAGATAGCTTGTTCATGGCCTTCTTTGTTCTTTTGGGCAAGTAAAGCACCCAATGAATGGTCCATAGCACGGACATACATCAAGAATGGAATACCAGAGATAGGTGGCACCAAAACTGGTGGGTTCATAAGATATTGTTTGACATCGTCGAATGCTCGTTGACACTCTTCAGTCCAAACAAAAGATACACCCTTCTTCATTAGTTGAGTGAATGGTCTGCAGCGTCCAGATAAGTTCGAAATAAATCGCCTGATGTACGCAAGTCGGCCTTGGAATCCTCGTAGCTCTTTTAGGTTGTGTGGAGGACGCATCTCTTGGATGGCTTTGATCTTCTCAGGATCCACGTGTATACCCTTAGAGGTAATGACGAAGCCGAGAAATTTGCCACTAGAGACACCCAAGAATGACTTGGTGGGATTCATCTTGAGCTGATGTTGACGCATGAGATTAAATATTGTTCTCAAATCTTGGATGTGATCTTCTTTTAGACGACTTTTGACAGCAATATCGTCAACGTAGCATTCGACTGTTTTACGAAGATGTTCTCTGAAAATGGTACTCATAGCTCGCTGATAAGTTGCACCAGCATTCTTAAGACCAAATGGTATTACTGTATAACAATAGACTCCTCGAGGAGTGCGGAAAGATGTATGCTTTTCATCTTCAGGATGCATTTTAATCTGATTATATCCGGAGAATCCATCCATAAAAGATATTCGCTCGAACCCACAAGTATTGTCAATCATGATGTCTGTGATAGGAAGAGGAAATTCATCTTTTGGACATGCTTCATTGAGATCTCGGAAGTCGATGCAGACTCGAACTTTTCCAGTTTTCTTCAGAACTGGGATGACATTGGCTACCCAATCAGGATGTTGCTCTTCTCGAATAAAGCCACAAGCGATGAGCTTCTTAACTTCATCATCGATTGCGTCCATCATTTCAGGCTTAAATCGCCTTTGTTGCTGTTTGACTGGTTTAGCATTAGGAAGAATGTTCAGTTTGTGAGTAGCAATCTTGGGATCTAAACCTGGTATGTCTTCGTAACTCCAAGCAAAGACGTCTATGTATTCTTTAATGAGAAGAATCAACTCTTGCTTATCTGCTTCTGGAAGATTCTTGCTAATAAAGATTGGCCGAGGTGACTCGCTTTCCCCTACATCAATTTGAACTAATTGATCTTCAGTAGGAGGTTCACGTTGTTCAAAACGAAGTACCCATTGGTTATCCATATGTTGAGCCCAAGGATCTGTTTTCGGACTTTCTTCAACATCTTCATCACAGCCTTCTGGTAGTTCAACGGAGACCATGTTAGAAGATACGATTATACGATGGACTTCACCGATGCTGGTATCGGAATCCCATGATCTGGAATCAGAAGAATTAGAACGTTCTTCACTATCTGATTCAGAAGCCGCTGGGGATAACAGTGGAGGAGAAGTATATCCGAGACCTTTCTTGGTCCTGCCATAATACATTTGTAATTTTCCATTTGGAACTGTTGTACGAATGGGAGTTCGTCTACCTTTACCATAGTTAAGGTTGCTCTTGAAGTCGTAACCCATCTTTCGGACGATGTCTTTTGATTGTTGACTATAACGATGGAACTGGAGACGTCCCGTATCGTTAACTTTGCTATCATCCGTATAGTTAATCTTTGTTTCCGGTCTTTTATATAAAAATGCTGGACTTTCACCTTTCTTCAAAGAAGGGTGAATACGGTAAGAATCATCTGGATCTTCAAGCGAGACTTCTGTCTGAAGAGATTGTACGACTCCCAGTGTAATTGATTGGAAGCTATCTAACATATCCAAATAACTTTTAGTATAATAAATAACATCAATATACTGGAAAGTAGGTACTTTTTCATTGATTTGTACATCAGTATTTACAACAGGACCTTTAACCTTAGCAGGTTTGGTCAAATTGATTACAAGAGGGGGAGAAGAAGAACGTGGAGAAGGCTTGTTACGACGGAGGTCGATAACAAGTGGCTCAGAAGAGGTGAGCTCCCTTTTTTCCTTGTTGCGATTTAGATCAACAACAAGTGGCTCAGAAGGAATGAGCTGCTTTTTGTCTTTGTTACGACGTAAGTCGATAACAAGTGGCTCAGAAGAGGTGAGCTCCCTTTGATTTTCATCAGCATCAACTGATTTCTTTTGAACTGGTAAGTGAATAACCAGTGGCTTGGAAGATTGAGGATGAGAAACTCGCCCCTTAACAGGTATGATAAGAGTGTCTTGAGGTACTGCTTTTTGATCTTCTTCAGTATCCATAGCCAATACCACCTTCATAAACTCGTCTTTGTACATACGAGCATCGTTGCAATAAGCTTCAACACCCTTGAAAGGATAAAGATCCGCAACTTCTTTGTGAACTTGTCCTTTGTCATCAACATATTTAAAGCATTGATGAAGAGTTGATGGAACGACATTGTGTTCATGGAGGAATGGCCTTCCCAGAAGAGCATTGTAAGAACAACCATGATTGTCGATGATATAAAAGGTCACCTTTGTGCGAAGATTGCCTATTTGAAGTTTCAGGCAGATCTTACCCAAAGGTTCACTCTTCCCTTGGTTAAATCCCAAGATAGTAGTGATTGTAGTTGAAAGACTATGCACCGGTATCTTCAACGCATCTAGCATAGTCTTTGGTATGATACTAAGTGCAGATCCTGGATCTATCAAGATACGATCGACCTTCATTGAATCTACATATCCTATATAGTAAAGAGGACGATCATGTCTATTATCTTCCATTAGCATATCATCCTGAGTGAAGGTAATGTTTGGGATCAGTTCCAAGACACTATGACAGTGATGACAAGAGACTGGTTCTGATTCTGGCTTCTTGAGAAGAGTTAAGCAAGTTTCAGCCTGCATCAGAGCTTCACTTAGAGTTTCTCGTGTCTCTTTGGAAAGACGCAAGAGTTCAAAGATTGACAGCCTAGCTGGTGTATTGGCTAATTGAGCCAATATATCAAAGTTGTAAGGCTTCTCAAGCCCAGTAGGAGATGACTTCTTTAGAGGTTTGTCAAATCGAACTTGTTGCTTGCCTTTGTCAGCCGTTGTTGGCTTAGGAGGAATTGATACTACAACTGGTGAAGATGTAGAAGGGACCTCTTCAGCAGATGCAGGTTGTGCCAGAGCAGGTTCAGAAGAAGAAGCAGGATCCTTTTGACCTTCAGAATGATCTTTCAAATAAGCTTTCCCTGATCTGGTGCCTAACAGAATCTCTTCGTCAACAATGGGATCAAAAGATACCATGTTGCAAATCTTGGTTTTGCCTTTAGAACGAGTTTTCTTCTTGGAAGATATCTTAAATTCTGGAGCAAGATCGGATCCACATAATTTTACCGTTGTCAAGAGATAAGACCTTCATTGGATGGAAGCGGGAGATTCTCAATCTCAAGGGTTGCTTTAGGAATTGAAATGACACCATGCTGTATCATCTGTGGAGGAAAATCTCCAAACTGGACTGAAACCATATTTGCAGTAACAGTCTTCTCATCTTGTTGCAGAGTGACTACACCAGCATTGACAAGCTCTTGAATCTTACCTTTGAGCACATAGCATGCTCGAGTAGGATGTCCAATAAATCGATGATAGACACAATACTTGGGATGATCAGTCTTATTGACTTCATCAGGTTTCTTTGGATCAGGAAGTTGAATTTTATTGCTTTTGAGTAAACATTCAAAGATACTTGCAGTGTCATTCTCATCAAAAGAATATTCTACTTTTGGACGAGGTTCCCTCGGTGGAGGTGCAGAAGGAGTAGGAGTAGATGTAGGTGGGGCCACATTGACAGCCAAAGATTCTTTATTTTTGTTCAAGTTAATGTTCAAAGTCTCTTTCGCTTTGCGATTGTTCTGGCGATTGCCACCACCTGAATTCTGATGCTCATCGCGATCAGGATTAGACATTTGTACCCCTAATTATTTGAACTTGTCGGCACTTACTTCAGCAGCTTTGGCGTTGACGATGAATGAGGGCCAATCTTGGAATTGGGTAGATCCCGTCCACATACTGATAATAGGTAAAAGATTTGCCTTACAAGTATCAATAGTGACAGCAGCTGGAGTCCCTGGAGGCATTTTCAAAGCTTCACGGCGGAACCGTTCAATAAAGCTCTCAGCAGTTTTATTATGTTTTTGTTTGATTTTGTTGAGAGCTGACATAGTCATATCATTAAATCCTTCATAGAACCGTTCCAGAAAAATTTGTTTGAGACCTGAAAAGGATGTGATGCAACCATCGGGCAAACTTCTGTACCAGTCGTATGCTACGCCGACTAAACAACCGACGAACACTCTGGTAAGAAGAGCGTCATTTGGCTGAAGTTGAACAGTCATTACCTCAAAATGATTGATGAATTGACTCGGGGAAGTACTGCCATCGAACAGAGAGATTGTAGGGATTTTGTACTTTGGAGGAAACGGGACGTCCTTCTATTCAACCGGATAGGGCTGTTTAATCCCAAAACTTTGTAGATTGTCTTTCTCTTTAAATGCTTCAAACTGGGTTCGTAAGAGTTTGACAGCTTCATTGGCATCTTCTGATGAAGAAGAAGGAGCAGGTTGAGTTGTAGTGGTAGGAGGAGGAACAGCGTTGTAAGCACTACCCCCAGCTCCTGACTGGCTAGGCGTAGTTTGTACTTGCACTTGTACAGGAGGCATTTGGGGAGGCACTACCCCCAGCCCAGTATTGGCAGGTATTGAAGATGCTATGATCTCTGGACTAGTAATAGGTGCAGTTGGTGGTGTAACATGCTGTGCTACAATGATAGAATGCATACTAGCAACCATCTCAGCCATGGTTTTTAATTTGTCTTCGAGTGCAGCAATTTGCTGTTCCTGATTTGCGGAGGTTGAAGCATCTGGATCATCGGTGACAACATAAGCCGTCACTTCTCTTGGCACAGTGGAAGATACTGTTTGTTCAGAACTTTCACTGTATGCATCATAATCAGAGAACGAATCATCTCCTGACTGAGAAACAGGAAGATGACCTGAAGGGTTTTGAGGAAGATTCCTTTGACCGATTGTATCTCGGCTTCGAGAACGGGTATGTTGAAATACTCCTTCGGAAGATTTTTGAAGTAATTCCAAATACCGTTGGCTTGGCTTGCGGAGTCTACCATGCTTAGAGCATCTTTTACCCTCAGAGCCTCGGGAAGTCATATTAACAGAAGCATACAAAACTTCGTCTTCATCTGACATGGGTTCAGATTTAGCAAAAATTAAACGATCGAAGACAGATCGTTTTGTCGTTTGACAACAACATTGGATAATGACTTTATGATTGCAGTGATGCTCAGATGGTTGAGATGGAGATATTGAATCATTATCCCGTTTTTGTCTTAATTGTTCTCGAAGGTCCACAACAGGACGAGGAAAGTTCCGAGGGATCTGTTCTTTGATAATATTCGGAATATGATTCCGATTCTTCAAATGTTTAGTCCCTTGAGTATACAGGGAAGTGCTTACTTCATTAGCATAAGTGTTGGGATTTTTGACCTTGGAGATTTGTTTTTGATGATGTTTGACCTTCGGCATTGGCTGTTTACGTTTTACCGAAGTGGGTCGATTAAGATAAGTTCTGAGGTCAGCAAATTCACCCCCAGGAGTTTCTGTTTGAGACACTAACAATTTTCCCTGTCTGGAACGACAAATTTGGAGAGTCGGGAGGTCCTGGAATTCTGCTATCGGAGTAGGCAGGATACCTCTTTGATTAGTACAAATACTTTTGTTATAAAGGAAAGAAGAATCCTTGTTTGCAAGAGTTCTCGAACTGATTGGTGCCGAGACACATTCAGATGGATCTTCTTCAGTAAAGACTGAAGAAGACTGGGGAAAGACCAAAGGGCCTTTTCCCTTGTTTTGAGATGAAGGTTTAGCTAAAGAGCGTTTCCCTCTGTTATCTTCCAAGTCTTGAGACAAGGAAGTTTAAGAAAAGACCAATGGACCTTTTCCTTTGCTTTGAATAGAAAGAGGAGTAGCCAAAGGTCTACCCTCAGTGGATTGTGCAAGGACAATAGGGTGTTTAGGAAGAGGAGCAGAATCTCTTCTTTTGTTATAAGAAGAAGGGAATTTAGCCAAAAGGCTATTTTTCTTGGATTGCGCAGACTTGGTTTGCGCATGGGTGGAAGGTGCACTAGTCATTTGTGCATTAGAAGCTTTAGTAGGAAGTGCATCAGGAGTTCTTGTACTAGAGTGCTTGGGATGCACTTTGGTTTCTGGAGTGCTATTTTGCACAGGACAAGCCACTGCCAATTACGCCAGAGTCATAGGAATCTTCTGTTTTGACAAGGCAGCATATGAAGTAGCCTGTACAACAGTTGCAGCAGACTGCGCAGTCTTGACTGTAACAGATTGTGCAGCAGTTGCTGTGACAGACTGTGCAACAGTTGACACAGCAGTTTGTACAGCAGTCTGACTAGCAGATTGTGCAACAGTTGGCACAGCATCCTTGGTGGCAAAACTGTCAGATTGTGCAGCAGACTTGGAGACCCAAACTGAGCGCACTTTGCTCTTGGCAGAAGTGACTGCAGTACGGGGAGTGGTCTTGGAGTTGAGCATCGTCTCGTAGGCTGTCTAGTTGACCTTAACAACCAGCGTCTTCTGCGTCTTCCCGATAGACGGTACGTCACATTGAGTTGCTACTTCCTCGTCGGAGGAGAAAGTTGTCCCCAGCAGAGTCGCCATTTTGTTTGCAAAAACAAAAGTATAAAACTTTATTGATACAAACTGTAACAAAGATTACAAGAATTCTGGGAAAATTACAACTATAGGAATCCAATCTTGATGACGATTGCTTTATCCCTTGGACGATGTGAACTTTGAAGACGAAGCCTTTGAAGTTGAAAACAACTCTAGAAATTGAAGGCAAAAGCCTCTGAAGTTGAAGACAAAAGTGTCGGAAGAATGCAGCAGCACTTTGGCAAGAACTCCTGAACTCTCTGATTTCTGATCTCTGATCTTGATCCCCTTGAAATGAAGACTTGAAACTCTATTTATAGAGTTCTGAAAATAACTAACTTTCAGTTATTTTGGACTGCGCAAGCTGATTTGCGCAGCAACTGGTTTGCGCAGATATGGACTGCGCAGGCAGTTACTGGATCGTGGGTCAACTATCTGAGACACATGGCATTATTTGATTGAAATATGCATGATCGTACATAGACAGTTGCCACGTAATGAGCAATTGATGGCATGAATGCCACATATAATTTATCAGTTATGTTGGTAGAATACACAAAGTGAACTGCGCATACACTGGTTTGCGCAGACTCAGACTGCGCAGGCTTCGTTTGCGCAACCACGGATTGCGCTGCCAACTGTCAGTCGTCCTCGAGCACTGTGCGGCGCCAAAAACGAACAGTCTCCTCGTTATTCGTGTTGTCAGCTGTCAGGAAGATCTGATTTGATTCAGTCAATGATGACTTCTGCCACGTCAGCCTGCGCAGTTGGGAACATGCGCAAACCAACCTGCGCAAAGTGACGTCTGCGCAATCTGTTGTCTGCGCAACTCATCAAAATGATGAATATCTTGAATTTTTGACTTTGTTGATTGATGCAACTTGATTTTTTTAGGACCTACAGTGTCGTGTCATATGGTTTGGAAAATTGAAAAGTGAAGGAAATGAAAATGTAACGCAATGAAGCTACAGAAGACTTGTGTTTACAACAAGTCGACAGCGAACTAACATAAAGACCAGTCCATCATGATTGAAGTAAACATAGTGATAAAACTGTTATTTCCGAGGCGTAATTTTCGATAGAAAACTGAGAAATGAAACGATTGTAAAAACATTTCGTAGCAACTCTTCAAAGAAGGTGCACTACAGAAATATTTGAAGGATTCTGGGTAACGAAGATCTAAAAAGATTTCGTTACTGTAGCAAACAAATGTAATGCTTCTAAAAAGAAGGTATAAATCAAATTGCTAACAACAGCAGCGACGAAAGCCCAAAAGGAGTTTCTGATCAGATCAGAGAAGAAGAAAAGGAAAGAAAAAAGAGAAAGACAGCTTTGCTGGGGTAATCAGATCATCGTTGCTCAAAGCAAGATTTGTCTATATACAATCCGCTTCCAAGAACCAGCAAGTTCTTAGAGAACTTCTGGAACACTCGTCAGTCAATTTTTGAGACTTGAACAGGCTTCCTAAACTTTACGGACTCCTTTAACTCTCTTCTTTGGTGCATCGTAGAAAGGAGGTCAGGGGGCTCTATTTATATAGTTGAGTGAGACTTCACCATCTCTCATATTCGATGTGGGACTAAAATACCAATACTCTAAAATAGAGTTTGATGTTTTACATCATCCTACAATCAACATAGTCGAGTGCTAGCCCACGCTTACCCCTCGAATACACGACCGTGCATGCACGAGGCATCCTGGAGTCCGAGTCCGAGTCCGATCAACAAAAATCAACTTACATCATTGTTAAAATTAATCCTTTTTTCTTCTAGAAAAATACTCTCACATGGCACACACTTGTGCTCCATTATACCTCATGTACATATCTCAACACAAGCAATGCATTATATTGAGATACTTATCATTTGGTGTAGCCGGTGTGGGACTATCTTTCCTAGACTAAAGGCAAAAACACCAATAATTTCCCACATATCTCAATATATGGGTTGAGCGTTCCCCACAATGACTGTCCATCATGCATTAGGAGAGATGTATGACTTGAATCTTCCCGCATATATTACATAACAGCATGATACAAGAATGAACTAAGCCTTGAATTCTGCACCATAACTGTAATTCTTCCTACTCACATAATGACATTAACTGTGCTTCTGGCTGTACATTAAAGGCCTTATGCCAGCCAAGTTTCGATGTATGTATTTTGGGTTTCTACAAAGTTTTTCTCAAGAGACGGCCTACATCTCTATCCATACACTCTAGGTGAGTTCTTTTAAAGAGTCTTGGTATGAAGCATTTCGCTTTCTTGCGGTGCTACGCCGCTATGACATGGCCCAAAGCCGAGGCACTGCCTCATGTGGTGTCATACCACCTGTAGCATGAGGCCCAGTCTCTTTGTAGTGCTAAACTATCCAGCATGAAGCCTTTCGCTTCCTTGCGATGTTACGCCGCAGTGACATGGCTTGCAAAGCCGAGGCACTGTCTCATGTGGTGTCACACCACTGTAACATGAGGCTCATCCTCTTTGTAGTGTTGCTTACCACTCTTCATTCTACAGTATTAGGCCCACTTGCCTATGTGCGGTGCTACGCCGCTGTGACTTGTCCCGAAGTCGAGGCTTTACCCTCACTAGGTACCTCATGTGGTGTCACCCCACTGTAGCATGGAGTACTACGCTCCTTTGTAGTGTTGTGCTACCTGTGCTTCCTGTAAAGCACGCCAGACATCCAAAATGTCCAAGAACTAATTAAGGCTTCTAAGCCATTGTAACTCCACTTTTCCAGAAATAGAAGAATTGGTCATTCACTTCTCTAATTATTATTATTGATTTTATAAATTATTTTTCCCATTTAATAATTAATTTTCTTAGATTTTATTTAACTTATTGATTAGATTTTTTCCTTAATTAATCTTTTAATTATTTCAGCCCAACATGGGCCAGCACAACCCAGCTGAGCCTAACACCACCCTGGCTTCGGGGCGGATCCACATTTGGATCCAAACCCGCTCACCCTTCGCCCGGATCCGCTTAACCTAACCGTTGATTTAAACTCAACGTTCATTCAAATCTCATTCTTCTCCCCAAATTCTTTCATTTCCCTCCAACTCTCCGCCCAGCCGAAGATGACGACGACGGCGAAGAAGCAGCACCGTCGCGCCTCTAGAAACCTCCAGAAGCTCCCCGAGACCTCAACCGCCTTTTTCCGATCAGCCGCCCGATCGTAACCGTCACCTCCTCTGTGACCGTACGATCGTAACGGAATCACCACCGCCTAACCGCCTCATCTCCACCTATAAATAGGCCCTGGCCTTCATCTTTCTCCACCACCCTCCATATGGCGAAGCCCTGCCGAACGGTTTCCTCCCATCTGTTCTTCTTCCTCCGCCATTTTCGTGCAAAGCTCTGGCCATGGCAGAAGCTTCATCGATCGGTGCCTAGGCGAGCCTCTAAGCAGCGTAGGCATCTCGTGATGGCGCAGTAAAAATTAGCCATGGCGGTGACTGGGCCTTCCACTCGAGTTCTCTGTCGTCTCCGTCCCCATGGCAGTTGCGGCCGCGAGCTCGGGTGAGTCAATTCTTGATTCGATCTTCATCTCGTGTTTGAATCAGATCAGTTGATTTTGGATTACTGTTCTTCATAATTTCTCAATTTCTTGATATCAAGAAGTCGTCTAAATTTGATTCTTGTTTCTGCCCACCATCTGTTCGACAAATTGTTGCTTAGGTCTGCCAGTTGGTTTTTGAACAGGAGGAGTCGCTGTATCGGACACGGGGACACTGATAATTGAACTAATTTGCTCAGGTATATTATCTCAGTATTTGCTATAGTTCGTAGCATTGGATTTGTGTCAGTATTGTTGGAGAACGGGTTGAGTCGGGGTGATTAATTTGTAGTAATTGTGTTGAGGTGTTACAGTTGATTCATGGCACGAGCGAGACTGATTTGGACTTGTGTCGGAGCGACACAGCAGGGGTTGACAGAGGTAAGCGGAGGAATTATAAGGACACTATCCTTGTGTCTTGTACAGTCAGGTGATCAGGACACAGGGTGACACAAGTCCTGGGTCAGAGGGCGGATAGTGGAGAATTGGGTTTCAAATGTGACCGTTAGCTTTTGAATATGTTAGGGTTGGTTCTTTAGCAGCCAGTAAGTCCAAGAATAATAGGTTTGGATAATTTTGTATAGAATTTGAATGTGGGATCTTTGGTGAGTATTAGCTTGGGCCGAGTAAGAGTGTAGCATAAATAGTCAGTAGTTTAATTGCACATTCCATTGGCTTTGAATTCCCATATTATACAGTAGCTTGGTTACTTGGTTCACTTGGTTTGAATGGCAGAAGAGTTGGGTATGGTGGACATGGTTCGATTGATTAAGGGATTTGGGACTACTGTTTCTTGATAGAGGATTGTTCTGGACTCAAGCCTGGGCTTAGATAGCTAGTAGATTTTTAAGCCATTAATTGATAGGTGAGTTAGTGAGGTTGCAGTGAGGTTGCTAACAAGTTTGGTTAGTATTATACATTAGAGAGGTTTTTTGTGTAATGAGGGTTAATTCTTTAATCTAGTGTTATTGCAGTTAAGGAAGACCCTTAGTATATATTTTTAAATTATATTTTCCTATTTCTAGGTGATTTAGAAGACTTGGACAACCGAAAAAGAGGCAAGTACATGTACTAGTATTACCATCATTGCATGCATTGCACACACATTGTCTTATTTTATTATTGTGCTTATTCTCGATTGATTGTATTGTTTTTCGTGTCGGGTGGGGGACGTTCTAGAGACATGTGATTGACTAATATTAGACAAATATTGTCTGATAACATACTCCGTATGCCTGATGTCCATTTCGTGCGTGACTGATAGCATTGTCGTCAGACATGCCTGATTATTGCGTGACTGATAGCATTGTCGTCAGACATGCCTGATTATTGATTGACTGATAGCATATTCTATATGCCTGATTACATATTAGTCCCCATATGTTAATAACGTCCAATTGTACATATACACATAGCTAGTGCATGCTTATTGTTCATCTTGTTCTCTGTCTTTCAGTTATATTTTGATATACCGTTCCATTGATCTTTATGGTGAGTTTTATTGAGTTACATTGTACTTTGTTCCTTTTCTGACTGGATCGTTGATTACATGTGAGATGGATCTTTAGATTATCATGGCTGGCATTGGAGCTCACTTGACATTGAGATATCTAGTTTCATGTATAGGAGATTGATTGAGTATAGTTGATTATTTGTTGTTGTTGTAGCATTTATCTTTTACCGACTTTGTACCCGGTCATTCATGTATAAGTTGTAATAATTGTATAGTGGATTGCTGTGATGGTTAGTATAGATTCCGAGATTAGATGTTGTGATGAGATTATTCTTGTTATTGATGACTAGACGGCTCACTACCGCTGTCAACGACAGTGTAGGCTTGGCATGCATCGGCCCGTACCCGATTATTCGGGAGTGGGGCGTGACAGCCATCCTCTCACAAGACTTTGTTCTCTATAATGAACAAACAGTAGACAACAGTGGTTCTGGGTTCACAATCCCGCAAGGTCCCAAAGGATTGCCTACTCACAATAGTTCTGGGTCTGAAACCCCGCAATATCCCAAGGGATTGTCCACTAACAGTGGTTCTGGATACGTGACCGCACAATATCCAGAGGACTGCCCACTAACAGTGGTTCTAGGTCCGTGATCCCGCAGTATACTGTAGAAGCATGAAAAAAAGAGGGATATTACTTTTAATCCCACATCGGAAAGGAGAAGAAGACAGGTCTCATTCCACTCTATATATAGAACCCTCTTGCCTCCTTTGAAAGGGGCATGTCATGACCCGCACCCTAGAGTAAGGGCACGAAAAGTGGGTACGTCCAGCCTACGCCGCAGTGTCGGCGGTAGAACGATGTCCTAGGTCACAACATCTAACAATATAATACTAAGCAGTTTATACTCCCCGAATGGGGGTGACATAGCAGAATGTAAACCCAATCACAACTAAGGAAGAAGAAGCACGATATGATATAGAACTCAAATGAAATATAGATGATCAGAAGAGTCTAAGTGTCTAAGATAACATCTCAGCAAACATCCAGAATACAAGGTCTCAACTACAGAGTATGAAAGAATATATACAATCCAGATCTCAATGACAGAAATAAAGCCTAACTAAACTAGTCCCAAGACAACATAAGTAAGATAAAGCCTAACTAAACTAGTCTAGGCAGTAGGGGTAATGTCATCAGCTAGAGCTGGGTCCTCCTGAGAGTCCAGCTCACAAGTGTCGTCTAGGGCTGTCCCATAGAAGGTGTCAACACCAACCTCATCTTCGTCCTCTGTAAACATTCAATGGTGCCCAATCAGGACAGAGCGAGCACAATACATCTCAACAGTTCATAGCAGATTAGAAAATATAATTATGCAGTAAAGATACAGGAAACTGAAAGAAAGTACAGAATGTAAACAGAGAGAGAACTGTAATAGAAATATCTACTATAAGTAGAGAACTAAAGTGGCTAGTGAGTCATAGTACAATATAAACATGTGAATGGCATAGGGTGATTCTGATGCTACACTACGGAAGGATTCTGATGCGACACTACTTGGATATTATTCACATGTCTACTTCTACTCCCCCGTACCCCAATCAATACACAAGGATCCAGCCAGGTTATGTTATGATTCATGTAACGGCCCCCGAAGGGTGGTACATGATAGTCCCATAAATGGGGATTCTAGGAAAGCCCATAAATGGGGGATTCAAGGAAGACTCTGTGATCATGAGAGTACATGTCACAAGTGATGCAATAAACCATGAAGCATAGTGATACACCATGTAAGTGAAACGCACAGAACATGTAGTATCCGATGCTCCCTGAGGGGATAACATCTCAAGAAGGGATCCATATAGTACTAATCCGTGTGACCAATGTGACAGTATCAAGTAAAGTAATTTAAAGCAGGAGAATAATTCTAACAGGATATGAAATAATCAGAGAATGTACTCGCCTGCTATCTGAGTGTCCGGATGGAATGTACTGTCCGAGGAGAGGTGTCTGGCTCCTAATCAGAACAGCACAAGTCACAACAAGTCCAAAATGATAATAAGATACAATTCAATGCATTCTAAATGAATCTAGGTCAATCTAGACCAATGTCAACTCTTGGTCAACCCTAGAAGTCAAACTAGGTCAACCAAGTCAAACCTAAGTCAAATAAGCCTATACTAGTCTAACTAGTCTATTCTAGGCCTAATCAAGACTAAACAAGTCTAACTAAACTCTCACTAGGCAAATAGACACACCATAGGCCATGAGTCCTAGACCATAGGCTTATCTCATGCCTAAATCAAACCACAATCACATATACACATAACAATATATATATCTAATATATTGTACACTCATTAATATATAGGCTACCTATATGTGAATCTCACATACATATATATACACATATTAATAGGAATAGAAAGGGCAATGCATTTGCTCATGTGTTCAAGTGTGTGTGTGGCATGAACACATGTGTAGGTGAACATATAATGTGTGTGTGCCAATTTAATGTGTGTGAGTGAAATCATTAGCCATCAGTGAAGGGAATATGTATATATGCTTTACATATGTGTAAGTGACAGGAAAAATGTGTGCTAGAGTGTGTGTGTGACTGTACAGTGAAAGGGAAATTCAGAAAATAGTGTGTGTGTGTGTATGAGAGGTGACAATGTGTGTGTGTTCCAGTGAGTGTAGTGTATAGGCAGGCAATGTGTGTGTCTTAGATATTGTACTCAAGTGACAGTGAAACATATGTGTGTGGCTTGGTTCTAGGTAATAATGACAGTGTTCAGAAACCATCTACTAGAACTAAATGCAGCCTTGAACCAAATTCCTGTGTGTCCCAGGTTGACAACCCAAGACAAGGGCCAATGTGTTCCTGTTCAGTGTACATGTGTTATAATGTTACAATTTCAGCATCTAATAGAATGAAATCAGTCGAACTAATGAACATGGAAGAATATCAAAACAGTTGAAGTTAACATTCAATAATTCCCACTCCAATTCGAATCAGTCATGGCTAACATTCTCAGGTTTTGGGGGTTAAGGAAATCAATGTCAGGTATTAAGGAGAACCTAACAGTTTAAAATAGGAATTAACATCATTCAATTCATGTATCAGTCATGGGCATTTTCGAAAGCCTAGCTCATTGCCAAAATCTCATTTCATGCCATAAGACCTATTCTAATATGTTAAATCAACTAATCATAAACTAGATAACATGTAGGATTAAATGGACAGCTGATAACATCAATTAAAAATCATTAAGAACAGGAAAAGAAGAATAGTGTACACTCACTGATACTCTAGTGCATCAGTCGACTGGAATTTCCAAATCCACATTCAATTTCACAATTCATGATGAACATTAGGTAGGTAATCATTAGTAGTTATTAGTAGGTGTCACATTACCAAAATGGTGTCCTAAAACAGGACACAACGTGTCCAAAATCCACTTAACACTCACGTACGAGACTGGCACGAATTCGTGTGACCAGTGCACGTGTCCAAACGCACTCGACACGCATCCGTTGGACACAAAACTTCGGGGATGACACGACAGTCATTGTCCCTCACTTCATGTCCAAACACACGTGTCCACGTGCTCTGTGTACTGAGTACGAGCACGCTGGTAGCAGGGGACGCAGCACGCTGCGCGTGCGCGCGTGTCCACGAGTCCAGTATCAACACGAACTGGACTCGAATCCAGCTCAGTCAATAGAAAATCAAATAGCCATATAAAAACCTAATTTTCTATTCAAAAACATTTCAAAATCTCGGTCGAAATGCCCACTGTGGCATTTCGTCGAACACCTGCGTTCTCAACTGATACGTGTCCGATACGGACACGTACAGGACACAAAATGGTGCAAATCCTATTCCTACATTACAAGGACACCTAGGGCTTGGTGTTTATGCAAAGAAACTCTAATTTCAATGGAGGAATAGAGTTTTACCTAGGTGTGCTCTTCACAACAAAAAGCCCCTTCAAAAGAGATCTCCAAAAGCCACTCAAAGTCTCTAAATTGTGTCAAACCTGAGATTTGACTCCACCAACAGTAGGAGAACAGTATTTAGAATACTATGGAAGAAATCTCAATAAAAATGGAGCACTAATGATTAAACTATAAAGAAATAAAAGTGAAGGCTAACCTTGTTCTTAGGAAAATGATGGAATATTGAAAAGAGGCACAACTTCCACTAGAGATACTTTATAGGCAGGGGGGTCCTTAGCCGGCCACTAGCTAGGGTTAGGGTTTTTAGGGGGTGCATCCAAGGGCTATCAATGTATCAAGTCTAATATTGAATGGCCTAGAATCTAGGGCTCCTTCCTAGTCAAGTTGCAAACCACTCAACCTAGCTAATCATGACTTAAACCCATTTAACCAATACTAACTAAAACTCAATGTGGTTAACTAGACTAGCTATGACTAATCTAGGTTAGGTCCAATCTAGGTTAGGCTAACCTAAACCACATGGCAATCAATTAACTAGTATTTAATTCACACCATTCAAATAAATTATTTTAAATTTCTAATAAAATATATTAAATTCAAATAATTCAAAAATGACAAAAATACCCTCAAACTAGAAATGTGGTAGTGACAGGGCACCAAAATAAAAAAAGAAAAGGGAGCCCGTTATCCAGGGAGCCCGTTCGAGCCATAAAAAGTTGTAGTAGTTCTTCTCTTCTTCTGGGTTGGCTGCAAGTTCTTCACTCGTTGTCAAGGCGAGAAAAAGTTAGATTCTGAGTACTTTGTGCCTTCGCGGGCTAGTACAAAGAACTCCAAGGCGGCACGAGCTATGCTCCATCAACGTGCTATGCTAGCAGCAAAACCAGAAATGTGCATTGAAAGTCATACGCACAGTTGATGGAAAGCTGTACAGGGTTGACTCAGGTGCTTTGGCACCCGGAATGGGTCAACTCTCAAAGTCTCCCTTCCACTTGGGTGTATTTCATGCGCTGGAACCAAGTCAGGGGACAAATCTTGCAGTGTCAAACCCATACGCCCACATGGGCTGTGCGCATAAAGTGGGTTCCACTCACAATACGTGCTGCTCTCCTACTTATGATCTGGGCGCATTTCAGGCGCTGGAATTGGATCATGGGGCGCATCACTCATACACTCACCCTGACGCCTGGCTGTGCCATGCGCCTGAAGAGGGTACGAGTGTCACTCATACACTCACCCTGACGCTTGGCTTTGCCATGCGCCTGAAGAGGGTACGAGTGTCAACATCTCCTCACATGATTAACGTAATGTGATCACTCACAGACGTAGATCGGGAGAGACGACCATCATGCACAACTCGTCCCTCATGGGACATACTTGTACTACGGTCGCCATCAACTATTGTTGTCGTAAGACAGTGGCTCCACCACCAAGGCAGTCTGTGTTCCAGCAGTTGCAACATGTTGTGCCTGTCCGACATCATCTCAGAAACATGATGCCAATTGAAGACTTTGTAATAGCCTACTCTCAACTAGGCCCATCACTCAGATGTCTCAGCTAGCCATGTCGTCTTAGCTAGCCACGTCGTCTCAGCCCGGCGTATTACTCTCCCAGCGCATCACTCCGCCCCGCCAGAGTGAATCACTTCCTCGTCAACGCACAGACGCATCTGCCAGCCTGGGGCTCTTCTATCATAATGAGGCTTAGGCACATCAAACCCAAACCATGCATTCAATTTGGCACTCGATGTCGTCTCGTAGAAGAATACTATCAGCAAGCGGCTCAAACATAAACTGCTATGTCCATTACAACTCGACAAATCTCAGTCTTCTGAAGGAGTTCACCGTCAAAGCTTCTTCGAACAAGGAGAATCATCACCCACATTACAACGTCATGCCAAGGAGGATGATCAGTCGAATCCATCTTCGTCGAGAAGTCAAGGGAGAGACAACAAAACTTTTTCAAACTGTTGCTATTTATAGGCCAGGGCAAATCAAACCCATGTGCCAAGTGGCAACCTTTCCGAAGTTAGTGCAATGAACTTGTATTTATGATGATGAATTCGCCCCTTCGAATTCAGCTAAGTCAGAGAGCCATTAAAGCACTTGAAGAACTCAACAGTCGCACCAATGAAGACGCGCCGGTCAGACACCGCGTATCATACAGACGCGCCCATCACTACCAAGCGCCTCATAAGGATGCGCCCCAGCGTCCCTATGCACCTAGTGGAACGCAGATCAATGTGCCCACTCAAAAGCGCATCATCCGTCAAGAGCATTAAATGCTGAAGTCTGATACAACAACAGCCATGCCTCGATGACAGAGCAGCAATAGCTTTTACAGAAAACGAAGCGACGCTTACATCATTACTTACCTCTGACGGTTACAAGCCACGTGGCCGACAAACCACTCGCATGCGCCTTCGCAGCCATGCGCTCGAAGATTTGCATGCGCCTCAAAAGCCATGCGCCCAGACTGGTTCATGACTCCTGAAGGTTAGAGCCAAAGTCTTCTTATGTGCCCGATCCTAGGCGCATCCTATCAGATCACTCTCCACCAAATCTGAGATCTTTGAGCTACGAACATGCGTCACGTGTCCCTTGACTCGGTTCAATCCACGAAGGGGTGCTAACCACATAAGATCTCAGCAACCGAAGAATCCTCTCAGTCGCCACGTGTCAGCTCTTCTGCAGCACCACAGGCACAACATGAAGTATTCAATCCCCAAATCAGGGTGCATCAACCATGTGCCCCCGCCAGCATCAGCCATGTGGCGTTCCCACGACCAGGCGCATCCGACATATGCGTGCATGAGCAGCTCAACCTGCTGCTCATAAATAGAAGAATTATTTCCTTCTCAAACACACAACAGACAGTCGAAGACAGAGAATGAGATCATCAGAGTTACAGAGACGTACATCTACTCACAGGGATCGGAAGAGACACTCAACGTCTTCTTTTCCCTCCGTAAGCTCCGGCATCCAGAGCAACCCAGACCTTCAGAGAACCTAAGATCGTCGTCAGATCGTCAACGGAGTCAACGCATTACCACTCGCTCCATCGACACAGGATCTAGATAAAAATAAAAGTGTACTCCTAGGACTACATCTAAGTCCTACATTGTAACACTGTTCTGTTTGTTATTGAAATTCCAATTTAAAGATTTTAATGGCAAACAAGCTGGCGATTCTGCTGGGGACCTCTTTCTCCTCCGATGAGAAAGTTGTGTCGCAATCTGACGACGTAAAGGTGGGCTCCTCCCACAAGGCACTAGTCGTATGCCTCAATCAACAGGCGTATGAGGAGTTCATCTCTGAAGGCAGCGCAAGTCCTTCGAAGCGGCTGCCGAAGTCGAAGAAGACTCGCCAAGCCTGGGTGCGCAAGGTGGAGGCCCCTGGCACCATTACTGAAGGAGATGTGCCGATGCAGTGCACCCTTCTCGCTGACGCCCTCAGTGGCCAGGATGTGCCCACGGGTGCAGCGCACCTCTCGGAAAAATGTGGTGCTGACCACATTCTCCAACCATTTCCTTCTCAGTCAAGGAAGATTCGCCGACGGAGCAGGGGCGCATCTAACGCCCTGCGCATGAACTCTGATGCGCCGTAGAAGGCCTCTGTCTTTGACAGACTCACTCGCTATCATGGCGAGGATAATTTGGATTCTGACACTACAACAAAAAGACCTATTAATGACGCTCGACAAGGAGTTTTAATGACGGCTGATACATAAGCGTTATTAAGTTGAAAAATACTTTTTTTCTATGACGGTTTGGGCTAATTCTGGACTTTTTATAACGTTTATAAAATAAAGCGTTATTAATAGTTTAGACCGGTGGCAAACTTGTAATATTTGTTAAGTTCATTTTTTGACAAAATCCCGCGCTTCAACATAATTTTTTCTCTCCTTCTAGTTCTGGTCTTCTCCTTCTCCGATCCTTTCTTCTCCCTCCTCTCCCCCAACTCCAAAATCCCATAGATCCAAAACCCTAACTCTAGTTTAGCAACACCCTCCTCTCCTCATCTTCTTCTCCTTCCTTTCCTCCAACTCTAAAACCCTAACCCTAGATACAAAACCCTAAACCTAGTTAGAAAGGGAGAAGGAGATGGGGAGGGAGCTGGCGGCACGGGTCGGCTTCGGATCGGGTTTAGTGGGATCCGCCAAGCAGTTATCTTCTTGGCTTCCGCTGGTCGTCGATTCCCCTTCTTCTCCCTCCTTCCCCCACTCCGATCCATAAATGAGCTCAAAACTCTAACCCTAACCCCACCCCATCCCTCTCTCGAAAAAAGAAAAAAAATGGAGACATCACCGATCGACGCATCCACCTCCCTCCCCTTCGCGAAATGGAGATCGGACTTCTCCCGCCGCTTCCAGCACTTCTTCGACCGGTCGACCCCCTACCCTGTGGGGAGGTGGCTGGGGACCCTCGCGATCGTGTCCCTCTACGCGCTCAGGGTCTACTTGATCCAGGGGTTCTATGTCGTCTCCTACGGATTGGGGATTTACTTGCTCAACCTCTTGATCGGCTTTCTCTCGCCGGTCGTGGATCCGGAGTTTGAGGGACTGGACGGGGCCTCGCTGCTGACGAGGGGGTCCGACGAGTTCAAGCCCTTCATGCGCCGCCTTCCCGAGTTCAAGTTCTGGTAATTACTTACTACCCTCTCTTTTTGAGCTATATCGGTTGAAATCTGAAGATTTCTAGCAGAGAAGCCCTGGCATTGGGTGCCGTGTCTGTGTCTTGTAAATGTGCTAGGACACTATGTGTAGTGTCGGTATCGGATTTGGACACCAGTCGTGTCAGTGTCCTGGCGATAAAGAGGAAGGATATTGGTTTTGGTACTGCAGGTATAGGTATTGGTATTGGTTAAGCTGCATGGAGAGAGGTTCTGTTGGTTAGCCATTGAAGTCGGGATTCAAATTGGAGGTGAAGAAGATGTTATGATCCATTGGTGAAGAAGATGTTCTCATACACTTACCACCCCCCCTCTGTTGTTCATCTTTTGATGTTCAAAATTTTGGAGGTGAAGAAGATGTTATGATCCATTGGTTGCATCTTCTGTTGTTCATGGCCGATCCATCGACCATAAGAACATGTAACATACACTTACCACCCCCCCCCCCCCTCTGCTGCAAAATTCTCATTTTCTTCCCTATATATATCAGCAATCCATGAGCTTGTGACTTTAGGAAAATTCTGAGATAGATATGCTAACTGTAGAGAAAATTAACATTGTATTATATGATGTCTGAATTCATACTTTAGACTACCATTTTTTCTCGTCTTGTATTCTCATTTATCCTTCAATTTCTTCTCTGTTTCTCTTCCTCGGCCAATGGCGAGGCACACAGTGTAGCCATTACTTGTTAAGGGAATTAGAATTAAGGAGAGGAGAGGAGAGGAGAGGAAAAAAAAGGAAAAGGAAAAAGAAAAAGAACAAGAACAAGAATTTTTTTTGGCAATGATGATTTGGCTGCTCCTTCAGATGGCGAGGCAGCTCCATTGCAGCCATTTGTTGGAAGAAGGGATGATGAGAGTGGGGGCCCACCTCCAATTGTGAGTGAGTAATCATGGACTGAAGCTGAATCTGAGCCTCTTCTCGCTAATTTATGTACCTCTTGGAGCTATTTATGTTATCATTTTCTCTGCTTATGTTATCATTTTCAGGCCAATGAACTGAAGAGAGAAGATCTTAAAGGTTCAAAGGTAATTTCTTTACTATTTTTTCAGTTATAGCTGTAAGCAAAGTGAGTGGTCCATAACTAGCTTCAAGTTTGGCTTGAAAATTTGATATTGTTTGACAATTTGTTCAGCAAGTTGAGCTTGGATTACTTAAGTTTATCATTTGGCACATCAAGGTCTTAAAGACTAGTCGTCTATTAGTTTTTCTGGTTCCAGTTGCAGATTTTTTTCTCTTTTCTTTTTTCCTTTTTCATTTTTCCTTCTCTCTTATTAAGCTACTCTAGCAAGTAAAGGACTTATTAAAGATTTTTGAAGGATACGTCATTATTCTGTTACATAAGTGGGTTAAGTTCATTTGTCATTGCAACGGAGGATTATTGGAAGTTCATTGTTTGCTACTGGTTTTTGCTGCACTTTGCAGCTGTATGAGATATCTATTTGCAGTTGGTGGGAAAAGCCCCTGCAGGTTCCTTACTTTATTGCAAGCTACTTTATTATACCTTAATCCTCTGATAATGGTGATTTCTCCATCTGTCTTCCAGCTTGCAGAGTAGTGTATGCAACTTAATTTTCTACCCTTTCTCCATCTGTCTTCCAGCTTGCAGCAGCACCAAGTCGTCGCTCAGCTGCGACACTACTTCTCTTTGGGACTCCCGATATCTTCAAGAGATGGCAGAGAGAAGATCCATGGTCAGAATCTACATAAGTAAATATTTCTAATAATTTGGTTAGCAAAAGAGAGATTTATTCCTATTTTTTTGGTACATTCTGTATTTGGATATTCAATGTAATGAAGATGTTGATATGTACTCTATTTTGAGAAATGTAATAAAGATGGTGATATATAATATTAAGTTTTTGGAATGTAATATATATTGTGCAGTATAGAGCATTATAAATGTACTAATTTGAATAGTATAAAGTGTTATAAATGTGCTGCATTGAGCCTGTACATATTATCTATTCATGACGTTTTAAAATTGTTCTGAATTGTGCACTATATATTAACTATTCATAACGCTTTTATAGAAACTATTCATGACGGTTATTTTATGACGCTTTTAAAAAACATTTATAACACCCGTTTTCATAACGGTTGCTGTGGAAAAAAAAGTATCATGGTTCGTCATTAATGACGCTTTTTAGCCGTCATTAAAAGGGTTTTTTGTTGTAGTGTGAGTACTATACACCTGAGCGGGCTGGTACGAAGAAGTCCAAGGCGGCACGGGCCATGCGCCTCAAACGTGCTATGCCAACGGCAAACCAAAAGCATGCGCTCACAATTATGTGCGCTGCTGATAGTAAGCTGTACAAAGTTGACTCGGGTGCTTCTGCGCCGGAAACGAGCCAGCCCTCAAAGTCCTTGTCTCACTTGGGCGCATCTGCTGCGTTCGCAACCAAGTCGTACAAGGCAAATTCTGTGGTCTTGAACCCCCGCGCCTACATTGGTTGTGCGTCTGAGGCTGGTTCAAGTCACTATAAATGTTGTTTCTCCACTATTGATCTGGGTGCGCCTTATGCGCTGGATCAGGGGACGCAACATTCACTTGATCACCCCGGCGCTTGGCCTTACCATGCGCCTGATGGAGGTGTAAAGGTGGCACTCTTCTCTAACAATTTGCGTAATGTGATCATTCACAAACGCCAGTCAGGAGAGTCGACCGACAAGCACAATGCGCCCCTCACAGGGCACACCTGTGCGACGGTCACCATCAACTATTGTTGCAAGACAGCAGTCCCACCACAAAGGCAGTCTGTGTTCCAGCGACTGTAATTGTCAACATCCCTCCGGTATCGCCTCGGGAAGAAGGTATCGATTGAAGAAGAGTCAGAACTAAAGGTTGCTTCTTGCAACGTAGTCTCTAACTCCTCATCAATCCGAAAAGCGACTGGCAACTCCTCGTCCTCATCCAAGAGCTAGCCGAGGAAGACCAAGGTGACTGTCCTATCCTCGGGAGTGTTTGAAGGCACCCGGGCGAGAAAGAAGATTTTGGAAGAAGTAATAGCTGGGGGTATTCAAGCCCTTATTGATTCTCCTTCCGAAGACGAGGATATCCTCCAGAGCATAACTGGGGGTACCCAGGATGAAACTCCAGGAGAAGCGACTCTTCTACAAGAGAGCGAGGCTGAAAATGAAGCTTCAACCGATCCATCTACTTCCAGTCACGTCATGACAGTATACATGACCGGAGGTGGTAATACGGAGTCAGATGCTCTGCCAGCAGACCTCGTTCAGCACATGGATACTTTGGAGGAGGGACTCAAAACCCTCTCTGCCTTCATGCAAACACTGACTCAAGCAGTGTTCGAGATACGGTCAGCTTTGGCCAGAGCACCTTCCACCAATCCGGAGCCAGGAGCTAACGGGGAATCAAGTGTGCCCCTTCAACGGCAATCCTTGAATACCGATTGCCGCGAAGCACCTCGGGTATCGGAACCTTCGAATGTACAACTCCAGGCTGTTCCGCCTTCTCCGACCCCCAGCTCCACGGAAGACGTGGTTGAGATGATCAGGGACTTGCGTGAGCGCTTTGAATCAAAGAACAGACAGGAGGAGCGCCAAAAGATGGGGATCCCACAACCATACCCCCTCGAATGGAACAAAGTGGTTTATCATCCCAAGTATAAACCACAAACGTTGACGCCATACGACGGAAAGGATTCTCCGTGCCGTTATCTGACATACTTCCAGTCCCAAATGGGACATCTCCCGGAGGAAGATGCGCTACTCACCAGCCTGTTTATCGGGGCATTAAAAGGAGTGGCTTACAACTGGTATTGCAGTCTCCCTGACAACTCCATATCCACCTTTGATGACTTGACACGCCTCTTCCTCGATCGTTTCTACGACGGAAGGAAAGACATGACGATGGCGTCCCTTATAGAGGTACGTCAGAAGGAAAAAGAAATGGTTCGAGCATTCATCGAACGATTCTGACAAGCCTGCTTCAGACTGCCCCTGGGTATGCCAGAGCATGCACTCCTCTCCTCCTGCAGCATGAACATGCTTCATGCAGTTAAGCTCTGGCTCAACTCCACTCCTCCTCCCGACTGGAGCTCATTGATTATTGAGGCTGAAGCAGCTGAAAAGAAAGAATGCAATGCCCGCCTTCTGGGAGTCAGTTTCCCTACCTTTGAAGACAAGGGAAAACGGCCTGCTACCAGCAACCCTGGACGTAAGACGAAGGGGAAGCAGGCATTGACCGTTAATGCCTCTAAAAATGCACAAGCACCTACCCATAAGCCTCCGCTTGTACCGAGGCCAAAAGATGTCTATTCTTTCAATGATGAAGACATCTTGAAACTCTTCGAGATGTTGAAGCAGGGTGATAAGATTAAATTACCGGACTCGAAGCATCTCGACGAGGTGGAGAGAGTTGACAATCCGAGGTACTGTCACTACCATCAGTTTGTAGGACATCCAACTCAGGACTGCTACATCCTCAAAACCTACATCCAGCGCATGATCAATGGAAATGTCATCTCTGTCGATTACGAGGAGAAAATAGTCTCGGCCAACCTGGTGTCTCTCCAATTTGGCACCTTACCGCCAACCACAACACAAGATGGCGTCGTCCCCATCCCAAAGGCGACAATGGAGGTGGTCAACCTGCCACCTACCCGTCACGACGTGAGTGGACTCATCCCACTTACCACATCTCGGGGAGAGATCTTATGGGTTCACCCAGACCTCGTCTCCGAAGTTACTCAACCGGGGGTACGCTCTGCCTCCAAAATCAAGGGCAAGAAGATCAAGTCTTACCGCATGGTCTCTTCCTCCGTGGAAGAGGCACTTTCTGTACAAACGTGTTCACAGCAGAATGCCCAACCCGACAAAGCTACCATCGAGAAGGTGCCTCCCTGCACCGCCCCTGCTGCCCAGGAAGAGGGCCCATCCAGACCTCCAGTAGCCAATAAACAGAAGCACGTAGAGGCCCATTTCGGCAAGCCCTTGCGAAGAGAAAATGCTTCGGGGCTAGCCAAGCCCCACAACTTCGACATTCTGGCACAACTTGTCGGTTCTCCTGCCCGCTTATCTCTGTTCGAGCTTCTTCGTCTTTCCAAAGACACCCGCGAAGCTCTCTGTGAAGCCTTGAAGGATGCTGAGTCCTTCATCAGTCAGATTAAGCAGCCTGAGGATCCCCCCGGAATAGTAGAAGGTTCCAAGTTTGGGGCAACAGGAGTATTTAATACCACTGGTGGTACTGTTTGTTGAACTTGCTGAGTTTGTTGCTGAGCTTGTATAAGAGTATGCATAGCAGTCAATGTATCTGCCATGGCTCGTAACTGTTATTCCAAGGAAGAAATCCTTTGTTCATGAGCCTCAGTGCTAGTCGAAGGTTCGTGATTGCCATCTACCATATAAGTGGTAATCATTCGAGGTATCGACGATGAAACAGTCTGTTCCGAATCGTTGCTATGAGAGTCAGCATCTTTCCCGGGGCTATTTACGGGAGTTAATACTGGGAAGTTGGACTCTCCTAGGAAGTCCTCCGTGGTCTCAGGATTATCACCTGGATGAGAAGAAGAAGAGACCCTGGTCGAAGCTTTGGTTCTGGATCTGGTGCCAAGGTAAACACCGTCTTCAGAATCTAACATAAAATCAGATCGTATTCTACCCCCAGTATTTCTGGAGGTCATGTTGACGGAAGCATAAAGAGGTTCATCTTCGTCTGGTATTGGTTTATGTTGAATCTGTTCGAAGACAGATCGTCTTTTCGGTGAACCACAACACTGGATCACGACCCGAGGTTGGAAGTTACAACAATGCTCTTCATGACGAATATGAGCAATGTCAGAGACAGATGGAGTGTTGATTCTCCGCTTGTTTTGCAGATGTTCCCGTAGATCTGCGGAAACAAACTGGGAAGTGTTTGAAGATAGTCTCTGTGTAGAAACTTGTCTTTTATTCTTCTGTCTTTTTGGTTCTTGAATGTATAAAGACCGATTGATCTGAGCGATATAGTTCTTAGCATATTGTACATCAGGGTCCATTATACTTGTCCCAGTTTGATAAGGCTTCTTTATGCCGGAAGTAGAATCGAGATAATTTCGGTTAAGCTTGTTACGAAGGTCCATAGGAGGTACAACTTTGGTATCAGTCCTGGATACTTGCAATTTGCCTTTCTCGGATCGGGAAATTTTGAGAGAAGGAAGATGAACATTATTCCGACTAGGAGTCGGTAATAATCCATCTTTAGAGGAAGTAGCCAAAAGGCATTTTCCTTTGTTTGATCTAGTAAGAGTACTAGTCAAATTAACCCCAGAGGTAAAAACCTTAGGAGCAGAGGAGTTGACTAAAGAGTCGTTCTCCTTGGTTGGCACAAGATGTGCAAGCTGTGGTGGAATCTTCAGAGAATTCTTGTCATACGCTGTCTTTTGACTAGCGTATGGTTGGTCAATGATTGCCATACGCACAGAGTCATTAATGGCTAAAGAGCCGACTGCTGTCGTAAGAGTAGGAGAAGAAGAGACTTTGACATGTCCAGAGATGGGTTTCCTTGGACACGCTGACTTGGCTAAAGAACCTATTTTGTCAGCGTGACTAGGAGAAGCCACTGTTGCTGTATTCAGAGAAGCCGAGGCGTGCTTCGCTGAGGTTGGAGACGTGTTCTTATCAGCGTAGGAAGTAACAGAAGCGTCTCGGGCCGCCGGAGAAGACTTAGGGACATAGACAGAACGTCCCTTCTTCTTGGCAGAGAGAAAAGCGGAGGAAGCCGTTCGGCCCTCCTTCGCCTTGAGCATTTCTTCGTAAGCAGATTGGTCGAATTGTACGACCATCATCTTCTTCGTCGAACCGATCGACGAAGTATCGCATTGAGTTGTTGCTGTCTCGTTATAGGAGACAGCTTTTCCCAGCAGAGTCGCCAATTTGTTTTCCATAAATAAATTGTATTTATTTATTGTGTTTCTGAGAAAATTACAACTGCAGGAATCTGATCTAGAAGACGATCACTTTCTTCCTTGGACGATGCGATGAAGAAGGCTCGGACCTCGAAGAACTTGGACAGCAACTGGGCAATCTATCTGTTCTCTCTGAGTTGAATGTGGTGTCTGTTGAAGGTGGAGAAACTCTCTTTTATAGAGTTCTGGATAACTGCTCTGGGCATACGCTCAGTCAGTTACTTGACGTGTACATAACTGCAGGGACGCGTGGCAAATTTTGGTGGAGACACGTTGGAGTGCGGTTGAGAGTAGTGGAGTATATCCAGGAGAGATTGATGGCATGAATGCCACGTTGCATAACATCTGAATGAGTGGGTAACCGAGTACAGGACACGTGAGAACGTGTGTTGACTGTACATTTGAAGTCATTCTGAATGCATTTGCTTTGATACGCTGTCTTTTGGAGAAGTATGACTAGCATACGCTGTCTTGTTGAAGAGGAGTCGTATGGAGTCCATACGCTGTCTTTTGGATACGTATGTCTTGCATATGCTGACTTGGATAGCAAGGAGTCATATGGAGTATATACGCTCACTTGATGAGGAGTCGTATGGAGTATATACGCTGTCTTGATGAGGAGTCGTATGGAGTACATTCGCTGTCTTGATGAGGAGTCGTATGAAGTCCATACGCTGCCTTGATGAGGAGTCGTATGACTTTTGCACTGAGCGTATGGCCTTTGGCTGACTTGGTCTTATGTCAGCGTGTCAGAATTTTTCACACCCTACAAGACCCCCTTCAAAGTTTTCGAACTTTATGATTTTCGAAAGTTCGAAATTACTTTGAACTCAAAGTGGGAATAAGTCTTGACACGCTGGCACGAGTTTGTACTCACTTGTAATCAGTATTTTGATTTTGACTGAGGAAATGAGCTCTTTGACCTGATTTCGATTTTGTGTATGATGTTTTTATAGAAAATATGTTCAGAGGTAAATAATACATGACATATTTCAATAGAATAAAATATACAAATGAATTTTGTAATTTGATCAGATGATATTAAACCAAAAATTTTAGTTTAATACTGATTAGAGAAAATCGAATTCAGATATAAAGATATCTTTGAACTCAATTTTCCATGATCTTTGGACTCGGAAATCAAAAGACTAGATATCATTTTCATAGAATAGAAAATATGATACTGAGATAGAAAATTCAGAGGTAATATGGACGTAATTTTCTATATGAGATCTTTATTAAATCCACTGGGGATCTAATAAGACAGAATATCAAATTCTCTGGGAAGATGATATGTGGTAGAATATCAATTTCCGCTGGGGATAACGATATCGAGACGACTTTTTGTGGGGAAGAATAAACTCTGATTTTATATTTGCTGGGGAATAATTGCAGCAGATGAAAATATCATATATTAACGAGATTTATACATAATATTTCTTTAAGAATTTGTCGTTGATAGGCATCATCGTGACTTTATCATCCATAGAGGTAAGCTGATATGCTCCGTTAGAGAAGACTTTGTTTACGACGAATGGGCCTTCCCATTTCGCGTCGAACTTGCCTTTGCTCATATGTGTCATAGTCATCGGACGTCTGACGGTAAGAACAAGTTCTCCTTTCCGATATGCTCTGACTTTCACCTTCCGGTTAAAAGCTTTTGAAATTCGGGCCTGATACAGCTCGATATTTTGTTGAGCGTATAATCACTTTTCGTCTAGAGCTTCTAGCTCTTGAAGTCAAAGATGATCATTGTTCTCCGTTGTAAGTTCATTGGAGATTGCGATTCTCAGAGAAAGAATCTGGATCTCGAGGGGAAGGACAGCCTCACACCCGTATACCAAAGAGAAAGGCGTACACTCGGTCGCATTGCGAACTGTGGTGCGGTAGGCCCATAAACATTCACCAAGCTTCTCGCTCCAGTTGCGTTTGTTAGAAGAAACGAACTTTTTTAGGTGTTTGATGATGGTTTTATTGAAAGCTTCTGCCAATCCATTAGCTGCTGGATTATATGCTGTAGAAGCTAGGTTATTGATTCGATGGTCGTCGCAGAATCGAGTAAATTTCTGACTGACAAACTGTGGTCCATTTTCATGGATAATACGCCGAGGAACACCAAATCGATAGATGACATGATGCTTGACGAAGTTGATGACGTTGGAAGTTTTGACTTCGGATAGCGGGATTGCTTCAGCCCATTTGGAAAAGTAGTCGATTATTGCTAGAATAAACCGGTGTCCTTTTGATGACGGTGGGTTGATGGGACCAATGATGTCCATGCCCCAGGCCTCGAAGGGCCATGATGCCACTGTCGGGTGTAAGAACTCTGACGGTTGATGGATAAAGTCTGCATAGATTTGACAGGCTTTACATTTTCGGGCATATTGAATGGCGTCAGCCACCATCGTGGGCCAATAATAACCCATACGTCGGATACGATCTTGAAGTTTAGGACCTGGTTGATGGGCTCCGCAGACACCATCATGTGCTTCACGGATAATCCGTTGTGCTTCCTCACCAGCGATGCATCGGAGGAGAAGACCGTCATAGGCCCGACAATATAGTGTCTTTGTCGTATGATTATAATAGAATCTGAGAGATCGACGCCGGATAGACGCTGCTTCGCTCGGATTATCGGGAAGTATGTCATACAATACAAAGTCTAGAAATGGACGTCTCCAGTCTTCGGTCATGGCTTCTGTTTTGTTGGAAAAGACGTATTCCATAGTAGAATCGGAAGAAGACGAGGATGCTCTGTCAAACCCTAATCCAGTGTTAAGGTTAAATTCATCAGGGTTGAGAGAATTTTTGTCTAGGTCATGGGGAAAATCCAAAGCCAAATTATTCTCGACGTAGAATAGCTCCCGGTTATAAACCACTATCAATTGTTGACGTCTGACCGGTATGGCTAGCACAGCGGCAAGATTAGCCAAAGCATCGGCTTCTGTATTACAGGCTCGTCGAACGTGTTCAATAAAGAAACCTTCAAAGGAAGAGGCCGTAGAGAGTGCTGCTCGGTAATAAGGTATCAAATCCTGATGACGGACTTCGTATGTACCTCTGATTTGATTGACGATAAGTTTGGAGTCTCCATAAACTTCTAAATACTGAATATCTAGATGTTTAGCAAGTTGAAGACCAATAAGTAACGCATTGTATTCGGCTACATTGTTTGAACACGATTGGTCCAGAGAATAAGCCCTCTGAATAGTCAGCCCTTCCGGGGATACAAGAACAATCCCGACTCCGGCGACAATATCGCCATTGGGACCCATTCTAGACGCTCCATTAAAGAATAGACGCCAGGTAGGAGTTTCTTCAGAAACCTGATTTGAATCCATAACTTCATCTGGAATCACATCGTATAATTTAGAATCCTCTGGAACTGTATGAGCTGCCAGAAAATCAGCAAGAGCCTGTCCTTTAACTGACTTTTGAGGAATATAACGCATGTCATATTGAGCTAACAAGATTCCCCAATTAGCCAGTCTGGAGTTGAGAATACCGGGTTTCTTCATCATAATCCTGATGGGATTCACTCTGGAAATGACATGAATCGTTTGACCGATGATGTAATGTCGCGTCTTTTGAACGGCAAACATTAATGCTAGGCATTCTTTCTCAATTGGAGAATAACGCGGTTCAGCACCTGTCATTGTGCGACTGAGGTAATAAATAGCCTGTTCATGGCCATCTTTATTTTTCTGGGCGAGCAATGCACTGAGAGAATAATCCATGGCTCGAACATATAGAAGGAATGGTATTCCCGAGACGGGAGGTACTAAAACCGGAGGGTTCATGAGGTACTGTTTGATGTCGTCAAATGCTTTTTGACATTCTTCGTTCCAGACGAAGGACGCACCTTTCTTCAGAAGTTTGTTGAACGGTCTGCAGCGTCCTGATAAGTTAGAGACGAATCTCCTGATATAAGTAATTCTTCCTTGAAATCCTCGTAGCTCTTTTAAGGTGCGTGGAGGACGCATCTCTTGGATGGCTTTGATCTTCTCAGGATCCACGTATATACCTTTAGCGGTAATGACGAAGCCGAGAAATTTACCACTAGAGACGTCCAGGAAGGACTTAGTAGGGTTCATCTTAAGTTGATGTTGACGCATTAAATCAAAGATAGTCTTCAAATCTTGGATATGATCCTCCTTTTGTCGACTCTTGACTGCAATATCATCAACGTAGCATTCGACTGTTTTCTGGAGATGTTCGCGGAATATAGTGCTCATTGCTCGCTGATACGTTGCTCCTGCATTTTTGAGACCAAACGGCGTCACTGTGTAACAGTATGTACCGATCGACGTTCTGAAGGAAGTATGTCTCTCGTCGTCTGGAAACATTTTGATTTGGTTGTACCCCGAATACCCATCCATAAATGACATTCGTTCGAAACCACACGTGTTATCGATCATGACATCGGTGATTGGAAGAGGGAACTCGTCTTTAGGACAAGCCGCATTGAGATCGCGAAAGTCTATACAGACTCGGATCTTGCCAGTCTTTTTGAGAACAGGAACAATGTTAGCCACCCACTCAGGATGTTGTTCCTCTCGGATAAATCCGGAAGCCATAAGCTTGTTGACTTCAGCTTCAATTGCATCCATAATGTCTGGACGAAATCGTCGCTGTTGTTGTTTGACCGGTTTAGCATTCGGCATGATATTAAGTTTGTGTGTTACGATCTTCGGATCTAGCCCTGGCATATCTTCATAGCTCCAGGCGAAGACATCGATGTAATCATGAATGATCTTGATCATGTCTTGCTTATCTGTTTCTGAAAGACTTTCGCTGATGAATATTGGCTTGGGGGATCCTTCCTTACCAACATCAATTTGGATCAATTTATCTTCAGTGGGAGGTTCTCTTTGCTCGAACCTGAATTCCCATTGGTTGTCTAATCTTTGAGCCCATTGTTCCGATTTGGGTGATATTTCAAAATCATCTTCATCTTCATCATTTTCTTGCGGACCGTCGGCGGAGACCATATTGGCGGATAGGGTAGAACGATGAAAATCGCTAATACTTGTGTCGGAATCCCAAGAGAAGGAATCGGAAGAATCAGATCGTTCGTCTCCGTCGGATTCTGGATCCTCATGGACTGTGTTGATGAAGGGGGTAGGAGTAATGTAACCCAATCCGCATTTTGTCCTTCCGTATTTTAAGGGAGAAATTCGAACAGGCATTCTTCTTCCTTTTCTACTACTGAGGCCGGTTCTGAAGTCATAGCCCATGTTCTTGATGATGTTTTTGGACTGCTGACTGTAGCGACGTAGTTGTAACCTTCCGGTATCATCGTTTTTGTCGTCGTCTTCCAGATTAGGAGGATTCTGGGGTAGCTTGGGTAGACATTACCTCTTGATTGTTGCTCTGGAGATTGACTTCGATAGTCTCTTTTCCTTTGTGATTGTTGGGTCGCGCACTATTGCTAGTACTTTGACTTGATTCTTTGGGAGTCATGTGTACCCCCAGACCTTTGAAAGTCTCAGCACTGACTTCGGCAGCTTTGGCACTGACGATGAAAGAAGGCCAATCTTGGAACTGAGTGGATCCTGTCCACATGCTGATGATTGGTAAGAGGTTCGACTTGCAAGTGTCGATAGTGACGGCATCGGGAGTTCCGAGAGGCATTTTTAGAGCTTCTCTTCTGAATCTTTCAATGAAGCTCTCAGTGCTTTCATTATTTTTCTGTTTGATTCTTATAAGGGCTGACATGGTCATGTCGTTGATGCCTTCATAGAATCGTTCTAGAAACATCTGTTTGAACCCGACAAACGAAGTAATGCACCCATCAGGGAGACTTCGATACCATTCATAAGCGGTTCCTTTAAGACAACCAACGAATACCCGAGTGAGGAGGACATCGCTCGGTTGCAGCTGATCAGTCATTACCTCAAAGTGATTGATGAACTGACTTGGGAAGGTGGTCCCATCAAAGAAAGAGATGGTCGGAGGCTTGTATTTTGGGGGGTACGATACATCCTTCCATTGTATGGGGTAAGGCTGCTTGATACCTAATCTTTGTAAGCCGTCCTTTTGCTTGAATGCTTCGAATTGAGACCGAAGATTCTTCAACTCTTCAGTGACCGCTCCGGAAGATTGCGGTATCGTTGCTTGTTGGGCATAATTGGGAGGAGGGACTGCAGTATATGTACCACCCCCAGCTCCGGACTGACTTGGAGTGGGCTGTACATGAACATTAGACTGTACCCCCAGAATAGTAGAAGGTTCCAAGTTTGGGGCAACAGGAGTATTTAATACCACTGGTGGTACTGTTTGTTGAACTTGCTGAGTTTGTTGCTGAGCTTGTATAAGAGTATGCATAGCAGTCAATGTATCTGCCATGGCTCGTAACTGTTGTTCCAAGGAAGAAATCCTTTGTTCATGAGCCTCAGTGCTAGTCGAAGGTTCGTGATTGCCATCTACCATATAAGTGGTAATCATTCGAGGTATCGACGATGAAACAGTCTGTTCCGAATCGTCGCTATGAGAGTCAGCATCTTTCCCGGGGCTATTCACGGGAGTTAATACTAGGAAGTTGGACTCTCCTAGGAAGTCCTCCGTGGTCTCAGGATTATCACCTGGATGAGAAGAAGAAGCGACCCTGGTCGAAGCTTTGGTTCTGGATCTGGTGCCAAGGTAAACACCGTCTTCAGAATCTAACATAAAATCAGATCGTATTCTACCCCCAGTATTTCTGGAGGTCATGTTGACGGAAGCATAAAGAGGTTCGTCTTCGTCTGGTATTGGTTCATGTTGAATATGTTCGAAGACAGATCGTCATTTCGGTGAACAACAACACTGGATCACGACCCGAGGTTGGAAGTTACAACAATGCTCTTCATGACGAATATGAGCAATGTCAGAGACAGATGGAGTGTTGATTCTCCGTTTGTTTTGCAGATGTTCCCGTAGATCTGCGGAAACAGACTGTGAAGTGTTTGAAGATAGTCTCTGTGTAGAAACTTGTCTTTTATTCTTCTGTCTTTTTGGTTCTTGAATGTATAAAGACCGATTGATCTGAGCGATATAGTTCTTAGCATATTGTGCATCAGGGTCCATTATACTTGTCCCAGTTTGATAAGGCTTCTTTATGCCGGAAGTAGAATCGAGATGATTTCGGTTAAGCTTGTTACGAAGGTCCATAGGAGGTACAACTTTGGTATCAGTCCTGGATACTTGCAATTTGCCTTTCTCGGATCGGGAAATTTTGAGAGAAGGAAGATGAACATTATTCCGACTGGGAGTCGATAATAATCCATCTTTAGAGGAAGTAGCCAAAAGGCATTTTTCTTTGTTTGATCTAGTAAGAGTACTAGTCAAATTAACCCCAGAGGTAAAAACCTTAGGAGCAGAGGAGTTGACTAAAGAGTCGTTCTCCTTGGTTGGCACAAGATGTACAAGCTGTGGTGGAATCTTCAGAGAATTCTTGTCATACGCTGCCTTTTGACTAGCGTATGGTTGGTCAATGATTGCCATACGCACAGAGTCATTAATGGCTAAAGAGCCGACTGCTGTCGTAAGAGTAGGAGAAGAAGAGACTTTGACATGTCCAGAGATAGGTTTCCTTGGACACGCTGACTTGGCTAAAGAACCCATTTTGTCAGCGTGACTAGGAGAAGCCACTGTTGCTGTATTCAGAGAAGTCGAGGCGTGCTTCGCTGAGGTTGGAGACGTGTTCTTGTCAGCGTGGGAAGTAACAGAAGCGTCTCGGGCCGCCGGAAAAGACTTAGGGACATAGACAGAACGTCCCTTCTTCTTGGCAGAGAGAAAAACGGAGGAAGCCATTCGGCCCTCCTTCGCCTTGAGCATTTCTTCGTAAGCAGATTGGTCGAATTGTACGACCATCATCTTCTTCGTCGAACCGATCGACGAAGTATCGCATTGAGTTGTTGCTGTCTCGTTATAGGAGACAGCTTTCCCCAGCAGAGTCGCCAATTTGTTTTCCATAAATAAATTCTATTTATTTATTGTGTTTCTGAGAAAATTACAACTGCAGGAATCTGATCTAGAAGACGATCACTTTATCCCTTGGACGATGCGATGAAGAAGGCTCGGACCTCGAAGAACTTGGACAGCAACTGGGCAATCTATCTGTTCTCTCTGAGTTGAATGTGGTGTCTGTTGAAGGTGGAGAAACTCTCTTTTATAGAGTTCTGGATAACTGCTCTGGGCATACGCTCAGTCAGTTACTTGACGTGTGCATAACTGCAGGGACGCGTGGCAAATTTTGGTGGAGACACGTTGGAGTGCGGTTGAGAGTAGTGGAGTATATCCAGGAGAGATTGATGGCATGAATGCCACGTTGCATAACTTCTGAATGAGTGGGTAACCGAGTACAGGACACGTGAGAACGTGTGTTGACTGTACATTTGAAGTCATTCTGAATGCATTTGCTTTGATACGCTGTCTTTTGGAGAAGTATGACTAGCATACGCTGTCTTGTTGAAGAGGAGTCGTATGGAGTCCATACGCTGTCTTTTGGATACGTATGTCTTGCATACGCTGACTTGGATAGCAAGGAGTCATATGGAGTATATACGCTCACTTGATGAGGAGTCGTACGGAGTATATACGCTGTCTTGATGAGGAGTCGTATGGAGTACATACGCTGTCTTGATGAGGAGTCGTATGAAGTCCATACGCTGCCTTGATGAGGAGTCGTATGACTTTTGCACTGAGCGTATGGCCTTTGGCTGACTTGGTCTTATGTCAGCGTGTCAGAATTTTTCACACCCTACAGTAACTTGCTATGTCGTAGATGTCGACGTCAACTACAACCTCTTGCTGGGTCGCCCGTGGCTGCACGAGTACATGGTGGTGCCGTCTATACTCCACCAATGTATGAAGTATGTGTACACTAACGACATCATCCGAACAGAGTTCGCGGACATTGACCCTTTCAAGTGGGTCGAAGCCTACTTCACCGATGCTAGCTTGTATAAGTCGTTCGTTGAAGGAGAAGCCAATGATGCTGATGACGAAGCAGAAACGGCGGCAGAGACGGACGTGGAGGCAGAGATGATTTTCGACGCTTCTTTGAAAATTTAACTCAAAGGAAAACCGCCTCAGATGCTGTCTCCCATGACAATCAAGCTACCTGAAAAAGCACCGACTTCTTTAGGTAGAACACCCACTGAAGCTCCCTTGAAGATACGGCTCAAGGAAAAACCTTCTCAAACATCGGCTCCCCTTGTGGCAAAACTACAGGGGAAGGCACCGATCATCGAAGGCGCAGTTGAGGCACCCCTGAAGGTGCGTCTTAAAGGCAAGCCTCCGCAATCTTCCGCCTCACTCAAGCTGCAAGAGAAGGCCCACATAGCCCTCAAATCTGTGATGAGCTCTCCCGGACCAGCCCCAGTGCTCACGGATAAAGAGTTATGAGAATACATATCTGCTGATATAGATGCACATTCTCTTGACAATGTAATCCCACGAGACAAAATCTCGTATTTTATCAATAATAGAGTATCTTTCAATTATTCTAGTCTTCCACATTGGAATGCCATGTATACACTAGATAACGCTCTATGGTCGTTACAAATACAAATAACGACCGTCAATCATGTAAATCGAATAGTCCTGTCCCAAGGAGTCTATTTTATAGTCCTACCGCAGAACCGGGACGAAGAACCCATCATCTTCGGCAAAGTCGAGCGTCATCAAGACCTGTAAAACTCCTAAATTTCTACTATTTTTTATATTTGGTACTGATTTAAAATTTTGTACTGTACGTCGCGTAGTCATATTGTACGTCGTGCACGAAAGTTTGTTTTTCGAAATTGCTCGACGAGTGCGAATATGTGCGAGCGTACATATATTTCATAAATATTATATTAGTTTATTTTTAAATAAAAATGTAATGTTCGAAATTTATAAATATTAATATTTTATTATTCAAAAAGATATTTAAAAATATTTATTATTTTCGAAATTAATATTATTAGTATTTTTGGAAAATATATTTTGAAAATTTTTAAGGCAATTTAAATCTTGATTTGATTTTATGGATTCATTTAAATAGCTAAAATAATATCTATGTTTGAAAAATTGATTTATCTTATTTGATTTTAAACTAAAAGAATTTAATTAGATTTAAATTGGATTTGTATTTGGATTTGATTGATTTTAAATTAAGTTGCGAATTATCTATTTTTGGGTTTAAACTACTCCTAATCATTATCCAACTAGGAATTCCCATATCTTATAAATAGGCAGGTACTCATCCATAAATTGCTACCATTCACAATTTCCTCCACAAATATTTCACCACCCACATCATTGTGTGCTTCGTGTCCGTGTCTCCATCTTTTCACTATATTTTTCCTTCATTACAATTACATTATCATCTTCTTCGTGTCCACACACGGACACCTGTCATTATCCTTCCTCCGACACCAAGTCCTAAACCTAAGACCCAATTCCTAGTAAACCCTAACCCTATTTTGTCTGTCGACACCGCCATCGCCTACTCCAACGACCATTATTAAGCACCCCGCCGTCATCACCACAGGCGTCACCATCTTCCTCACCATACCCGCAGACCGCCAACGCCACCACAATGGTGCGGCCACCCGTCGCAGACTGCCCTGACACCACCCTGTCCATCCAACCATCACCGCCTTGGCCTCCACCCTTGGAACACCCGTCGCCACCACGGCGATGTCCCCATCACCACCTGTCACCCGACTCTTGTCCTCCCTAAATCCAACCCGACAATCATCACCACCAAACTTCACCGCAGCCCCGGCCAAACCCCGGCCACCACGACTAACACCGCCATCACCACCGTCAATCACCAAACCCCAGAAATAAATAAAGAAAAAAAAGCAAAACCACGACCACCACCACAGCTTACCTACCGCGCAACCGCGCGCGGACTTCCTCCGTCGAAGCCGGAGCACGCCAGCGCCGCGCCTCCCCTGGTGCACAGCACCGCCGCGCTCGTAAACCGCCGGCGTCTTGCCGACCCCAGCCGGCGGCGAACCCCGCCTGCGCGCCACCGGCGCCGCCCACCACCGAAAACCCCCTTCCTCTTTCGCTCGCCCACCGCCCAGAGCCGGTCGCACGGAACTGACGGAAACCCCACCATCTCGTCGTCCGGAACCTACCTCCTCCTCCGTCCGCCGTCACGCCGGAGAAGCCCTCCTCCGATCCCTCCGGCGCCAGCCTCCGTGAGCCGTCGGATCGTCGAACCCCAGCATCCTCCTCACTCCGCCTCTCCTTTCCTCTTTTCCGAACCCCAGCATCCTCCTCACTCCGATCTCTCCCCACTCCCTCTGATCCTCTCTCTCTCTCCCTGGGTCTCTCTCTCCCAACCCCTTTTCCGAAGAATGAAGCTTTGTTGTTGTTTTTTTATTTATTTTTAAATGGGCTCTGTTGATACATTATTATTATTTTTATTATTATTATTATTATTATTATTATTATTATTATTATTATTATTATTATTATCATCATTTTTATAAGTATTAATATTAATGTTAGATATTATTAGGATATTGCATTGTTAAATTGATTTATGTATCTTTTATTTTTAGTATGCTATATTCTATTACTAGCATCTTAATGTTATCATGTTCTTAGTATTATATTATTATTTTAGAAATTTTCTAGAAATAAATATTTTGACCCAAAATTTAGTTTCAAAAATTATAAATAAATTACTAGTATTTCTCAGATATTTTAATTAATATAGTTTCTATCTCAAACCATATTTCTACAAACTTAGAGCTTTGCCTAAGAATAATTTTCATATTTTCAAGTATTATCCAAAAACTATTTTGACTAATAAAATATATTATTTACATAATATTTTACTGGGTAAAGTATAGTTTTCAACTTAAAACGATTTTTACTACTTATCTAGTATTTTGGGATAATAAAAATATAGTCTCAATGATTATAAATAGTTTTCTAAAAATCATAAATATATGATTACTTATCAAATTTTCTTCGATATCCATCTATCCATGACTAAATGTTTTCTCCTATTCCCTCATCAAATCCGAACACCCTCCCATCGACCCTAGCCAATCTGATCGTTTGGGACCCGATGTAACCATCAGTGCCGTCATCTGAGGTCACCTTGCGTAGTTGTTGCACCGAAGTCGCAGTTCGTGCCACCTTGATCATTGCAGTACACCAGACGTCCTACCAGGCAAGACACCTTGTCATTTGTTGTTTATTTATTTTAGCTCATATTTCATGCATTATTTATTTTCTTTATACAAAATAAACTGTGATACATGGCATAACCTGTTAGAACTTACTGTTCATTTATATTTTCTGCTATGTATTATTTTTCTTACACATTAAACCTAGATTTAAGGGACCACATTTGTGTGTTGCATTCATTGGCCTTGACACGTATCACGAAGTTGTGTGTCGCATGTAGAACACGGACATGCGTGACTGGCTTGCCACCGGTGTGTATAAGCCGTACGATCGGAATAACCGCTAATAGAGGTTGCAATGCTTAGTTTGACTTAGCGGTTAATAGAGGTTTTATGTTGTAGATACAACATGATAGGCATTGGATGGGAAGAACAGTTCCTTAATGTATGGGTCATATATGCTCTGTCCTGATTGTCGGTTATCTCCAATGGGAGATACGGTCCTGATAGCCGGTTATCTCCAGTGGGAGGTACGGTCCTGATTGTCGGTTATCTTCAGTGGGAGATACGGTCCTGATTCCTGACATTCCTGATCCGGCCCATGCGTCAAAGGTTTGTTCCTTATTGCATATTCACTATAGTACGGTTAGGTACCCTATTACATGCATCCCTTATTTATTTGAGCAATATTTATTCAGTTTATATGGCATGATATTATGTGTCGTATTACGTTCCTCTGAGGACCTGGTTATCTCGCCAGGTGTGTGCTATTGTCTTTCGCAGGTGTTCTATCCGTGGCCATGATCATCACTACTTCTTCGAGGATGATTGCACTTAGATCGTCTTCGCTTCGCTCGCCAAAATCATTTATTCTTTCATGTATTTTTTTTTACTTGTTGGTAGTAGATTTGTCTCCGCCCAACATATTGTATCAAGACAATTCATATCATTATATGATATCTTTTATTCATTTATTTTGTGTGGATGAGATTAGTGATGGTTCTACTGTATTTTACAGCTTATGTATTCATACGAGGTTTCCATATATTGGAGTGTACTTTGTATGTATTGTAACACCCCAGTCCCAAAATACTTAGGACTAGGTACGTATCCATGCCAGCTGCATACATACGAAGTATACTCCAATATATGGAAACCTCGTATGAATACATAAGATGTAAAATGAGTAAATCCAGAATAACTAAATCTCATCCACTAGATAAATAAATGATATAAAAGCAACTTTGAATTTGTCATGTATACAATCGTTGGGTGGAGACAAAGTCCACTACCAACTATCTCAAATAAAATGTACAAGAAGTGATCGATAAAATAACGAGACGAACCAAGCGCAATCGTCTTCGAAAGAATGGAGAAGATTACGGCCTTGGCTATAACACCTGCAAATTCACAGAAGCACACACCTGGAGAGATAACCAGGTCCTCAGAGGGACGTAACAAGACACATAATATCATGCCATATAATCTGAATAAATATTGCTCAAATAAATAAGGGATGCATGCAATAGGGTACCTAACCGTACTATAGTGAATATGCAATAAAGAACAATCCTCCACATATGGGCACTCGGGCTATATAGCAGTGGCATCGTCCCTCTCATCGGGAATCAGTACAATCCGTCCATAACGTTCGGCGAACGTCAGAGGGAACCAGTAAGAAAATGTCCATAACGTTCCATGAACATCAGAGGGAACCAGTACAATAGGGTGAACTTGCGTCTCCAACGGAGCTTCAGGTACAATAGCAGTATGTAAATGTGGCCCATACATCAAGGAACTAGTCTTCCCTCCCAATGTCTAATATGTTGTATCCACAACACAAAATCTCTATAACAGCTAAGTCAAACTAAGCATGCAACCTCTATTAGCGGTTATTTCTATCGCACGGCTTATACGTACCGGTGGCCAGCCAGTCACGCATGTCCGTGTTCTACATGCGACACACAATTTTGTGGGACAACGTGTCAAGGCCAATGAATGCAACACACAAAGGTGGTCCCTTAAATCTAGGTTTAATGTGTAAAAAAAATAATACATAGCAGGAAATATAAATGAACAGTAAGTTCTAACAGGTTATGCCATGTATCACAGTTTATTTTGCATAAAAAAAATAGTGAATAATGTATGAAATATGAGCTAAAATAATTAAACAGCAAATGGCAAGGTGTTTTGCCTGAGGGTGGTGCGAGATGTAGCAAAATCCAACAGTCAGAATCGTCAACACGAAAGTCAAAATCCACAAGGAACTCCGGATGCTGAAACAATCATCACGAACGAGTTTAGAATAAAAGATATGTCTAGGAAACGCCTGTCCAAAAGTCAAATTCTGAAACAGGGGCAAAAATCGTAATTTTGGGTCAAAATGATGTCCGCCGTTGGACCCGCCTTACACCAAAATACGTGCCAGAACCTACGGTCTCTAAAGTCATCAAACTACATGTCTATGAATTTGTTTTTTCGAGACGAACTCAACGGTATGTCCAATTTTGGATTCCGAGGAGCCGTGCACAAAATCGCCCGTTGAGTGGGATTGTGGGCCCGCCAAAATGGCGTCCCGATCAACGGTCTCAGAATCGGACCAAACTTGGCTCACAGGACCAGAAAAATATTTCGAGTCCAATGGCGCAAGTTTCATCGCGATATGATGAGTTTGCACAAAGTTGTGACTTAATTTGCAAAGGGCCGATACGGGATATCTCGACGGATACGCACTGATTTCGTCGCACACATGCAACGAAATCGGGTTCCGTCAGTTCCCACACGTCGACAACATCCATACGCGCCTTTTGATGCGTATAGTGCGCGACCAGGTTGCCCGGTTTATCGGGGCGCACGCCGTATCGGGTATTTTTCTACTTTTTAAAAACAGAATTTATAATTTTTCGTAAAATTTTAACGTGTAACTTTCTACATACTAGATGAAAAGTGAATCCAGAAGGTGCGTTACAATCTCGGTTATGTTGTCTTTGACTGCCTTCAATTAGTTTCTACAAAATCCTAGTGTACAGAACAAAAATTGGCCGACAAGTTGGTGTTTTACAACAGTTTTTAATATTTCAGAAAAGTGATTTTTCTCCAACTTCGTCTCAATGTTTCGAGCAAGTTGGATGGCCATGTCAAAATCCACCTGGGGGATCTCGAAGAGGGTCATGTGGGCTTTCTACACAAATTTATGGATCTAAAAACGAACAAGAATTGAGAGAGAAATCGCACGGAAAAGTTAGGTACCTTGGTGTTGATTCTGTTGTTGTGACGACCGGGAGACGGGGATGCTGTCGCTCCGACGAGGCTGACACGCACGCCGAGGAAAGGGAGAAGAGGATGGAGGAGAGAGGGGGAAGAAGATGGAAAGGAAATTAGGGTTTGATGTCACGACCCGCACCCTTATGAGGGGCACGAGCACGTGGGTACCTCCAGCCTACGCCGCAGAATCGACGGTAGAACGCTGTATATAACGTCTGTAAATACTACGACTAACAGTATAAATATACCTATACAATATATACTCTTCGAATGGAGGTGACATAACAATACAGTCTCAATCACAGAATAAAACTAAGGTAGATAGCTCAGAAGGAAAGACATATGATAGATGAAAGAGTAAATAAGTCCAGAGTCCAATACAAGCCCAGATATATACAACATCACAGGGTATCAAAATATAATGTAGAAACTACAGTCTGATAAAGCTAGCTGGATCGCAGTCCAGTCAAACCTAGCTAACCTACACTACTCTGGAAGTACAAAATCTAGTGGCTCTACTATAAGGTCACGATCCAAGGCTACTCCATCTAACTCGAGCCCATAATAGGTCGAGCAGTCCGCCTCAGAGTCATCTGTAATATATCATAACGGTATCCTGTCAGGAAAATAAGCAAGTACAAACACTAACAGCAGTTCCATGTGAATTGATAAATTCTATAAGAGACAGTATAATGAACTACAAGACAAAGATATATGAAGACTTGGGAACCGTTCGGAAGCCGAGTTACAACCCTTAAACCAAACAAGGACCAGGGTTGTAACTCTTCTCCCGAGCAGAACTTAGTCTCCAATCAAGGTACAATGTAAAGGCAAGTAGAGCATGTGAGTAACTGTATATCATGGCATGGTGAGAAAAATACTGAATGTAGAACAGAGCAGGATATACGATAAGATAAAGTAAATATAAAATATGATTTGAATTATTAGAGCGATATGTGATCGGCTTGGGATAAGGGACAGGACAGGCTATCCACTTGGCCCGACAATCCGCGGTGACCTCAACGGAAAGTCATGCCGGCCAACCTGGATAACGAGCACAAGGTAAAAGGATCTCGCTACACCCTTCGTGAGGGAAGAATGGCGTGAGCACATGAATAGTGACAGGGTGGCTTGGATCACATAGCTCCTAATAATTCCCTATCCCCGAATAGTACAATAGATCTGGATATGACACGTCATGGCACGTGATTTCGTAAGAAGGTAGCAAATCCCCTTAGAAATCGGTGTCTATACAAGTACAGGGAACAAGACAGAAAGTGTACCCATATACCCAAAAATCTAGGAACAACATCTCATGTCATGATCCAACGTGTACTAGTCCGTGAACTTTCGTGACTAAGAATCAAGTAAGACACTACGACTGAATCGGATATAGCAGATATCAAGACAATAAAAACTATCAGTGAATGTACTCGCCTGCTGTCCTAAGCTGTATGGTATATCAATGCTCAGAGTGGAAATCAGAGACCTAAAGATGAGATACTGTATGTTAATTTAGGTTTAAACAAGTTTAGGAATGATTCACAATGAATGATATGCAATCTAGGTCAAACTAGGTCTCACTGAGTCACACTAAGTCCTGTCAAGTCAATCTAGGTCAATCAAGTTATATCAAGTCAATCTAAGCCAAACCAAGTCAACCCTAGGTCATACCAGTCATCACGGGTCAAAACAAGTCGAAGAAAGTCAAACGGGGTCAAGAGTTGGCCTATAGTTGACTTTTGGTCAACTGGTCAACCCTGGTCAACTCTGGTCAACTCTAGGTCAATCCTAGGTCAATGGTGACTAATAGTTGACTTTCGGTCAACTACACAAGTCTAAAGGAATTTGGGACTAAATTGGGTAAAGCGTTGACCCATAGTTGACTTTTGGTCTAAAAAGTCAACCGTGGTCAACCGGGGTCAAGACTAGGTCTAGGCGACCATTTCTAACTATTACCAACCTCTACAACCCATATCCAAGTCCATCTTGGACTTCGAAACTCAAATCTTGGCCGTAGGCCAATATCCTATTTTACCCTTAAAAAGGGTAAAATTCTAGCTTAGGCAATTATCAAGTTAGCCTACCTACGCTTGGTATTTTGACCCGAGCTTCCTAGGGTAGTAAGATACTAGCCTATACATATATTACCTACCAAGATACCTAAGTAAAGTGGACATCTAGTCCACGATACGGCCTATTGCCGATATCTTGAATATTTCAAGATACGCAATGGTACGGCACGATACCGGCGCCCTACAACCCCGATTTTCACTCGGGAGCCTGCTCGCAAAATCTAATTCACGTATTCTTGCCCCACGCCAAGTTTCAACTCATTCCGATACTCCGAGCTCCGTTTCGCCCTCTAACTCGACCCCCTCTATTTCCTATTTCTCACTTTTCTTCCTATTCTTCTAACTTCTTTTAATTCTTTCCTTCTAACTTCTTCCTATTCTTTTCCTTAATCTTCTTCTCCTATTCTCTTCTAATTTTAACTATCTACCAATATATATATATATATATATATATATATATATATATATATATATATATATATATATATATATATATATATATATATATATAAAGGGGGGGTTTAATAGGTGAAAAGGGGCCAAAGGGGGGGGGGCAAAACCTGGCAGCAGCTGCTGCCAGGCTGCTGCTGTTACTGCTGGTCTTCTTCTTCTTTTTCATCTCTTCCTCTTCATCTCCCACTCTCTAAACATATATATATATCTATATATATATATATATATCCACCTATGTATATATATATCTATACACACACATATATATATATATATATATATATATATATATATATATATATATATATATATATATATATATATATATATATATAGAGAGAGAGAGAGAGAGAGAGAGAGAGAGGGGGAACCGCATCCCCTCATTTTTTGCATCCCCAAGCATCCCCATGTTAACAACCGTTGGATGTGCTTTAAGTCATCTAATCTTAACCGTTGGTAAATCAATGGTTAAGATTAGATGACTTAAAGCACCATCCAACGGTGTGAGTAGGGGGGATGCAAAAAGTGCGGGGATGCCTATCATTCCTCATACGTATAACTATAACTATATATATATATATATATATATATATATATATATATATATATATATATATATATATATATATATATATATATATATATATCCCTCTATCTATCTCACTATATGTATAACTATATACACAACACACACACATCTATATATATACATACATACACACCCATATCCATATACATATGTAAATGCACACTCATATCTATATATATATATATATATATACACACATCCATATCCATATACATATGTAAATGCACACTCATATCTATATATATATATATATATATATATATATATATATATATATATATATATATATATATATATATATATATATTATACAAACAACACACACACCCTCACACAACACAAACACACACACACTCTCACCACTCTCACATACCACTCTCACATACCATTCTCACATACCATTTCCCTTGCACACACACACAATACTTATAATAATACACACTCATAAATACACATGTATATATATATATATATATATATATATATATATATATATATATATATATATATATATATATATATATATATATATATATACCACTCTCAAAAGGTTTAAACCATAATAAATCCTTAACCTATTTTTCTAGGAAAATCCTAAAAATTTGTGGACAAATAGTGGAGAATGAGCTCCTCTCCATTTATTGTGAGGGAGTTAAATGCAAAAGAGTAATAATGGAGAAATTAAAAGCATACCTAAAATAGGTTGGTTGGAGGAAGAAAAGCTTTGGAAGGAATTTAATTTGAAAGAGAGAGAGAGAGAGAGAGAGAGAGAGAGTTGCTTAGTGGAGAAGAAAGAGGGGGGGGGGGGTGAACCTACATGGCCGGCCAAAGGGGGCATGGGTAGGGGCACTTGTATTTACAAGTTTGCCCCTCCCTAAGCCTAATGCTTAATTAATTCCAAAATCGGTTTAGGAAGTTGCTAAAAATAAATAAAAATCATAATTAAACTAAATTACTCATGGGGGACTAGTCCAAACTCCTAAACCTAAAAGTTTAGTGTGGTGGACCATGGTTAGATAACATGCTAATTACGGCTCAAGTCGAAATTTATCGGGGTTCCGAATTAACTCGGAATGCGATGAAATTCGAACCCGACTCCTATAATAATTAAATAATAATATTCATGAAATAAAATTCCCAAAAATATTATAAAATAGAAAATTACTATTTTACCCCTAACTGGGAAAAGTGAGGGTAACAAGTCTATCCACCTTAAAAAAATTTCGTCCTCGAAATTGAAGACAACAAGCACAGGAAATCACAAACAGAATAAAGGAAATAGATTTATACGTCAGGGCGCAAAAAGATAAGGGAAACGCTCCCGCATGTCGTCCTCCCTCTCCCAGGTAGACTCACCTTGAGAGTGATGTCTCCATGCAACCCGAACCAAGGGTATGACCTGGTTCCGGAGCACCTTCTCCCTGCGATCCAGAATCTCCACCGGCTGTTCTGGATAGCTGAGAGTAGGTCCCACCTGTATCGCTGAATGGTCCAATACATGGCTAGGATCTGCCACGTACCGCCTCAGCTGAGATACATGAAACACGTTGTGCACTCCCTTGAGCTTGGTAGGCAAGTCCAGTCGGTAGGCTACTGCACCGATCCTCTCCAAGATGGTGAAAGGTCCGATGTAGCACGGACTGAGCTTCCCATCGCCGCCAAAGCGAATAGTGCCACGTGTCGGGGATATTCTCAGAAATACCATGTCACCAACCTAGACACAAGACAAAAAAAACTCAACACACAACTAACAAACAATTACAACAAACACGACAAGAACTGAAACTAACCTCGAACTCTAACGGTCTTCGGTGACTATCGGTCCAATGCCGCTGCCTATCCTGAGCCACCTGAAGTCTGTCTCTAATCAATCTGACCTTCTCGGCCGCATCCACAACCATCTCCGGCCCAAGAAGCGCCCGCTCGCCGACATCGTCCCAAGACAAAGGAGTACGGCATCTCCGTCCATATAGAGCCTCAAATGGTGACATCTCTATACTGGCCTGGTAGCTGTTGTTGTAAGCAAACTCTACCAGGTGAAGATGGTCCTCCCAAGAACCCCCGAGATCTAGCACACATGTGCGAAGCATATCCTCCAAAGTCTGGATGGTCCTCTCCGACTGCCCGTCTGTCTGAGGATGATAAGCAGTACTAAACTTGAGCGAGGTGCCCAAGCTAGCCAGCAAACTCCTCCAGAAGTGGGAAGTGAATCGGCTATCCCGATCTGAAACTATGCTCACCGGAACTCCGTGCAATATCACGATCTGACGAACATACAGCTCAGCCAGCCTCTCCGTAGACAAACCCACTTTGAAAGGCAAAAAGTGGGCCGATTTGGTCAATCTATCAACTATGACCCAAACCGCGTCCTTTCCTCCTGGCGACCGTAGAAGTCCAGATACAAAGTCCATGGTGATGTGCTCCCACTTCCACTCGGGAATGGGTAGCGGCTGTAGCAATCCACCTGGTCTCTGCCTCTCGGCCTTCACCTGCTGACACACAAGGCAACAAGATACAAACTGAGCTACCTCGTGCTTCATGCCATACCACCACACGTGCTCTCTCAGGTCCCTATACATCTTGTTGGCCCTAGGATACATAGAATACTGAGAGCGATGCACCTACTGAAGAACCTCCTCCCGAAGCTCTCCACGCGGAACGCACAGCCTAGTATCGTGCCGCAACGACCCGTCTTCGGCTACAGAGAAATCTTCAAGCAAGCCCGTCCTCACCTGCTCCCTGATGCTCCTCAGGGCAACATCATCATACTGCGCTGACCTGACTCTATCCATCAGCTCAGACTGAATCTGTAAATTCCATATCTGGATCTCCATGCCCGGAATGATGACCTCGATACCCAAACTATCCAGGTCGGCCAACAAATGACGATCTGTCGTCAAGAACATAGCAACTGGATACCTGCTCAAGGCATCTGCAACTACATTGGCCTTTCCCGGATGGTACTGTAAGGATATATCGAAGTCCTTCATCAGCTCTAACCACCGCCTCTGCCGCATGTTCAACTCCTTCTGAGTGAACACGTACTTCAAGCTCTTGTGATCTGTGAAGATCTCAACTCGCTCTCCGTACAGGTAATGCTTCCATAACTTCAAAGCAAAAATAACTGCGGCCAACTCCAGATCATGAGTAGGATAGTTCTTCTCATGAGGACGCAACTGCCTGGATGTATAGGCAATCACCTTCCCGTGCTGCTGAAGAACACACCCTAAACCCTTTCCGGAAGCATCGCTGAAGATCGAGAACCCTCCTGACCCAGATGGCAAAGTCAGGATCGGAGCTGAAGTCAACCTCCTCTTCAGCTCATCGAATGCAGCCTGACACTCAACAGTCCAGATGAATTCCACGTCCTTCCTGGTGAGTCTAGTCATCGGCTCTGCAATCCGCGAGAAGTCCTGGACAAACTTCCGGTAATAGCCAGCCAAATCCAGAAAGCTCCGAACCTCGGCAACTGAACTGGGCGTAGACCATGACTCCACTGTCGAAATCTTCCTCTGGTCTACTGAAATCTCGTGCTCGGTCACAACATGACCTAGGAACTCCACCTGGTCTAAGAAGAACTCACACTTCGAAAGCTTCCCGTAGAGTTGCTCCCTCCTCAGAGTCTCTAACACAACTCTCAAGTGCTCCTCATGCTCCTCCTGCGTCTTCGAATAGATCAAGATATCGTCTATGAAGACCACCACGAACTTGTCAAGGTACTGATGGAATACCGTGTTCATCAAGTTCATGAACACCGCGGGAGCATTGGTCAACCCAAATGGCATCACTGTAAACTCGTACTGGCCGTACCGAGTCCGAAATGCCGTCTTGGGAATGTCATCCCGTCTCACCTTTAGCTGGTGATACCCGAACCTCAAATCTATCTTCGAAAAGACCTTTGCCCCACTCAGCTGATCGAACAAGTCGTCGATCCTCGGCAAAGGGTACCTATTCTTGATAGTGAGGTTGTTGAGCGCCCGGTAATCAATGCACATGCGGGACGTACCGTCCTTCTTCGGTACGAACATGACTGGCACTCCCCAGGACGAAGAACTGGATCTGATGAACCCCTTGTCCTGCAGCTCGTCGACTTGCTTCTTCAGCTCTATCAACTCGCTGTTGTTCACCCTATAGACATGCTGTGAGATGGGCTCGACGCCCGACACCAAGTCTATGGAGAACTCAATGTCCCTGTCTGGCGACATCCCCGACAACTCCTCGGGAAAGACATCCGAGAACTCAGCAATCAACGGATGTGGCAAATCCTGCCCCGCCAACAAAGCTCCACAGAATCCAGCCTCCGGCTCTGCTGCTTCTCGAGCAAACTCGATCTCTGGCTCACCCAGCGTCCTAAAAAGAACTCTGCCTCCTCTACAATCAATGCTAGCATGGTGCATGCTCAACCAATCCATACCGAGTACCATATCATACCTCGGTAGGGGCATTACGAGCAGACACGCACTCAAGTCCCGGCCTCTCAGAGTGACTCTCCGCCCCTTGCAAATATTATTAACCAGGATAATACCTCCCCCGGTCATAATCTTGCAAGTTCTACCCATATATTCAGCAATGATATTGTGTCTCAGAGCAAAAGAAACAGACACAAAACTATGGGTCGCCCCAGAATCAAATAAGGTGAAAGCAGAGAAAGAATCTAGGAGAACATGACCTGCTACAACATCTCCCACGGGCTCTGCCTCCTCCTCTGCTGCCAAAGCGAACACCCTGCCCGCGGGTGCTCCCCTCTGGTGCTGGACAAAACGCTGCTGCTGGGTCTGAAGTGGAGGACCCCTCTGCTGAACTACTAGTCCTCTAGCCGGCTGCGCTCTGTCCTGGCCTCCTCTGACTCCGCAAAAACGGCAATCCCTCAGCTGGTGATCGGGTGCCCCACAGTAGAGACAGACGCCCAACCTCTTCTTGCAAGCCTCCCTGGTGTGCCCTGGCTTCCCGCAGAAGCCGCACGGAGTAGCCGGTCTCTGGTCCTGTCCCTAGTGCTGCTGGGCACGCGCCGGTGCCTGCTGAATCTGCAACAGAGGCTGCTGCTGAAATGTCCTCTGCTGATACTGAAAGTGGGGGCGCTTGGCTGGTACCGCACTGGAACTCGCCCCCATAGTATCTCCGCTCCTCTTCGGCTTGAGGCCGAAGTCCTCCTCTGCAATCTGTACGTCCATCAATATCTGATCGAACGTCGCGTCACGGCGACCCGAGGTGCGGGTGCGCACTGCATGAATAAGTCCCCTGCGGAACTTACGAGCCTTCTGCCCCTCATCCTGGATCATATCGGGAGTGAACCTGCTAAGACAGAAGAAATCAGCTGCATACTCGTCCACCGACGAGTTCCCCTGCACTAGACCCACGAACTGGCCCTCCAATGCTGTAAGAGCTACGTCCGGGAAGAACTTCTCCTTGAAGAGCCTCCGAAAGTTCTTCCAAGTCAGCCCTCTCACCGACGCACGAGGATCCGTGCGGTACCATGTCAGCGCAATGTCGAGGAATCGGCTGGCTGCGGCCGAAACCCAAAGTGCTCTAGGAAGCTCTGCCAGCTCCATGCTCGGCTGTACATCCTCTAGCCAGTCGTCTGCATAAAGGATGCCCTCTGTGCCTGTGAAGTCCCTGGAGCTCATCTTCCTAAAGTCTAATACTGTCCCCGGCCTGGACTGCTGCTGGTACGGCTGCTGGCCAGTAGGGCCCTGTACCGTACCCGGTGCCACTCTCTCCACTGCTGCCAGTACAAGCTGATGCGAGTTCTCCATACTCTGCCTCAGCATCTCGATCTGACGGTATGACGCCTCCGACTGGCGCTGCAACTGTCAACCCCTGATTTTCAAAAATTTGTTAAACTAGTGTTAATTAATTATTAAATGTCATTATTGGTTTTAAAATAATTTAATATGATTTTAGGAATTTTCTAGAATTTTTAAATAAATTTTTAATGAGTTTTAAATACAAAAAATATCATTTTGTAATTTATTTAAATGTTTTAAAAGCATTTTGTAATTTTCTGAATTATTTTAATAGTGTTTTGCAATTATTAGAATTGTTAGTATATCAGTTTGTAATAAATAATTTGTTCTTAATAGAGGAATGCAAATATTATTTTGCATTTTAATACTGAAAAACCCCTTATGCAATTTCCTAATCTCTAGGGGTTTCAGTGCCAACTGCCAAACCCCCCCCTCCCCCCCCACACACGACCAACTCTCTCTCTCTCCTCTGACCCTCACCCACCCCCGACGACTGCCCCGACCGACTACGACCGGCTGCCCCCGCCTTTCCCGGCTGCCCCCACCGCCACAAACTTCTATAAAACAACCCCCTCTCCCCCCCTGACTAAACCCTAACCCTAAATCTCCCCCACGACCAACCGCTGCCCCGTCCTTCCCCGACGAACCCCCAAACCCTAACCCTACTCCGACGAACTCCGCCCAGCCCCACCGTCGACCTTCACCGCCAACCACCACCACCATTCGACGCGCCCCGACGAGACGCGTCGATCGCCACCGGAGCGCCACCGTCCCGACCGCTCCTCCGCCGTCCACGACCGTCGAACCCCCCCTCCAGATCTGGACACGTGAGTATTTGTGTCAAACTGTGTCGTGCGTGTCTCGTACGCAAGTATGTTGTTCGCCGTGTCCTGGCGAGAACAAGTGTGGAACTGGACACGCGAGATTGAACTCGTGTGTGTCGTGCAGGCCTAGGACACGCTGATACCTGTGTCCTTAACTGTCAGGACACAGGATGGTTTTTATTTTTTTTTATGTTAATTCATTCGAGCCTAAATAAAAGAAACAAAATCCTATTCCTAACAGTCGGGCCAACTGGCCCATTGGCCAGTGCGCAGCAATAAAACTCTCCCCCCCCCCCCCCCCCCCCCCCCCCCGCTCTGTTGACTCGGGTTCGAGCCTTTCTGTTTCCTTTCCCTTTTCTTTTCCTTTTTCTTTTTCTTTTTCTTTTTATATATATTTATATATATATGTATATACATATATTTGTGTATATATATGTATTATTCTATATATACTATAATTTTGTATATATATATTTACTGTTTATATATATATATATATATATATATATATATATATATATATATATATATATATATATATATATATATATATATATATATATATATATATATATATATATATATATGTATACTTCATTATTTTATATATATATATATATATATATATATATATATATATATATATATATATATATATATATATATATATATATATATATATATATATTTATATATATATATATATATATATATATATATATATATATATATATATATATATATATATATATATGTATTATGTATACATATATATTTATGTATATATATTTCCTTATGTATATATATTATTATATATATACTATTATATATATATATATGTATACATTAATTTTGTATATATATATATATATATATATATATATGTTATATAGATAAGTATTTTCTTATATATATATATATATATATATATATATATATATATATATATATATATATATATATATATATATATATATTTGTATATATATATATATATAATATAGTTGGGTATTTTCTTATATGCATAAATATCTCTATATTTATGTATATATATATATATATATATATATATATATATATATATATATATATATATATATATATATATATATATATATATATATATATATATATATATATATATATATATATTATTTTTGTATTTCACTTAGCTTAGTACAAATTATCTTTATAAGATAATATTCATACTTTTATAGTTACTATGTAAAACTTTACCTTATTAAAATAATAATATTTATTTTGATTATTACCAAATTGTATTTTTATTGTATTTAAATTACTGCAACCATTTGGTGTCCAAGCCTAGCATGGGTATTTGGGCTCAAATGTATTTTCACACATTCAAGACCTGTACAAGTCATATTACACTTGATTCATGGCCTTGGGTCCTGTATTTGAACTTTGGTTCAAATTATATACATGGACAAAATACGCAGATAATTAATTATTGTGTGCAATGCTGTTTTTGATTTTCTAAAAATACTTAAAGTACTGCTAAAATTATGGAAAAATAGTATTTAGATACTATGTTAAGTTAGCTAATTTAGTATAATTTTTGTAGTATTTAATTTACTGTTTTGCCACTAGTTTGGCATATGAAACCAAAACTTATTTTCTGTATACTTAGGAAAACTGATTTTTATAAAATACTTGTACTGGTTAATAAATTCCAAAAAAATTATAATAAATTTCTATGATTAACAAGGATCACTTTGATACTTTGCTTTAAACAAAACTAGGCTTTTTGTCTACTTCAAAAATTGTTAGAACATAATGATCTTTTGATTTATTTATTGATTAAATACGACTTGTAGCTTTTTGTGTTATTTGGAGTTTTAGTCGTGTTGAACCTCATCCCTCACTAGTGTAAAGACCCTAGAAAGTTAGTTAACATAGTGTGTCACCCCCATATTGGTCTCCTATGCCAAGTCATCATTTTGGCTAGGTGCCCAGTCACAAGTCGTGTTTCACCAATTAGTGTTCTAGTATTTTAGCTTAGTGTGTCACGACCCGCACCCAGTATAGGGGCACGAGAAGTGGGTACGTCCAGCCTACGCCGCAGTGTCGGCGGTAGTAAGCTGTCCTAGGTTGCTAACTAATCTCATACAGTGAATATAAAAAGTACTTGTCCAGATATCAGCTCCGAATGGAGGATAAGTAGAGGGTATGATCTACTCAACACAGTCTAAACACGAAAAGATAACACAGAAGTTATACCTAAGGAATTAAAGACAACAACAACTAACTACTAAAATAATACAATATCTCAAACCAACTTAATACAGACTCAATATCTTAACTTTAATACAACAAGCCAAAACATGAAAGCTAAAGTAGTCTACTAGCTAATCTCCTGAATCACTCCTGAGAGTCGGGACCAAAGGTAGCTAATCCCTCGCCAGGTCCATGGTAAGCAGGGCATGTGTCCTCAGGATTATCATCTGTAATATTTTTAACAGGTCCAATCAGGACGGGAACGAGTACAACTCATCTAGAAATACCCAAGTAAATGACAAAGAACTATAAAGCAGTTATAGACAGTTTTATTGATGAGCATGGCAGTTTTATACAGGTAATGATGGCACAGAGACACAGTAAGATACAAGAAAAGAAAGGTAACTAAAACAAGAGAAGAATCATGGCAATGAAGACTGTAATACAAGCTAACTGAACTAGAATATCATGTGTGAGTCCAGACAGTACGATATAAGTCTAATGTAATCCCAGTATGAGTCCAGTCCATATAATCTGATACCAGATAATTTCCAGTACAAGATGAGTCCAACAGTGATCAATGAAACCAGGGTGAGTCCAACTATGTTCTAACAGTGTGTTTTAAAATACCGAGGTCGACATGTAAACGGCTATAGGTATCAGGCACATCTCTTACGGATCAGGCAAGAGATGGCTATGCTTCCAGTAGATTCCAGTTGGAGATTCCAGATTTGGGGTATGTCTACATGTCTTACTCAATATTTCCCCGCCCAGCAAGTGAATCCAAAATCGACAAAAAGAATCGAGATGAGTCTGGCCAATACGTGATGATTCCAGAAATGATTCCAGAATGATACTAATGACTCCAGTAATAGAGGCCAGCAAGTAAGGTATGTGTCGATACATGAATCCAGAAATATCTATACGTGTTGATACAGAGAATCACATAGAACTAACTAGAACTGAAATACAGTAATCGACAAATAAATGAGAGAATTATCAGAGAATGTACTCGCCTGTTACTCTGGAAAGAGTAGTGTAATATCAGATGTCTGTACCAAGGTCACAATGTCCTAAAATAGAGTAATACAGTTATGACATGTCCAAATGAAGGTAAATAAAATCTACGATGCAATCTATATGAATTCTAAGCCAATCTAGATCAAAGTCAAACTTGGTCAACACTACAGTCAAACTAAGTCAAATTAAGTCATACTAGGTCACAAGAAGTTAAACTAAGTCATACAAGGTCAAACAAGGGTAAACAAGTCTAATCTAGGTCAATCTTAGACTGACTAAGGTTTTGGTTAATCACAGACTAGTCAATAAGATAATTAGGTTAATCTTGACTAATGGTCAACATCCAGTCAAACCCTATAAGGCTAACTCAAAATCAAACATAGGCTAACCTGTCTTAGAATACCTAAGATACTATAATACTAGGCTAAGGTATAACCAACTTCCTATACAAGGTATGTCACTCACAAATACATATAGTACAAACCAAACTTAACCCTATAATCAAGCAAATCCATACTCTAACTCAAATCAAGACTCAACTCCTATTATCTCACTTAACCCCATACATATCTTCATCTACATGGGACTACCCATATAACTCAAGTTACAATAATACCCTTATATAGGTCAAAACCCTAACCAACTAGTTTACAGTCTAGGGTTTAGTCAAACCTTAGTCACCAAGTCATTTAGAGTCCATCTAAGTCCATTCTAGGTCAATTAGGTCAAGGTTTGACCTATAGTTGACTTTGGTCAACCATGGTCAACAATGGTCAACCTATAGTCAAACTAGTCAACTAGACCTGTTGGTCATTTCTAGACTCATAGGTCATGGGCCATAGGCCATAGGCTATGATATCTAGACACTAACACATATATATATATATATATACAACTACCTATATAATGCATATATATATACTCTCATATATACATCAATGTATATAATATAGATATATATCCCTATTTACATATACCCTCTATGTATACATACATATATATCCAACCTATATATAATACCACATATATATATATCCTCATTATATAACCTATATTTATATACCAATATATAATCCATTATATATATATAACACATATACAATACATAACTATACATATCAATATACATGTATATATAGAGAGAGGGAGAGGGAAATGAGAGAAGAGAGGGTTGGAATAGGGTTAGGAAATTAGGGTTAGAGGATTAGAGAGGGTTAGGAGTTTGGGGACTGAGGTTAGCTCAGTTTCAGAAAACTGAAACTCACCCTCCTACCAAACACACACACACCTATACATATATCTATATATATACAAATACACATATAGGTATAAAGAGGGAGGGAATGTGTAAGGGTTATGGGTTATAGTTTAGGGGCTGGGTTAGGGTTATAGGGACTGCCCTAGTTTCAGAAAACTGAAACCAAAACCCCAGAAACACACACTCACATATGCATATATACATACATACACTCACACCTACATATATACATATATATACATCCATATACACTATAACTTGACCCACACACTCACATACCTATATATATACATATACTGTATACATACATACAAATATACATATATACACATTTTAAAATCAAATCAAAATCCATACTGAAAACCTGGAAAAACCCAAAACTGAAAATAACATAGTGAACAGTGAAAGAAAGGGGGAAATTCGAAATTGAACCCAAAATCGAGCTAAGGTCTCGACCTAGTGGTTGGTAATGGTGTGTCCACACGTGTACATGTCGTAGGTGTCCCTAGGAGGCCACCACGACACGACACGGCGTGTCCAAGGTATGAAAAACCCAATCGGCTACGCTTCTGTGCACCGTGTCGTGCTTGTGTACACTCGAGTGTAGGACACGACACAGGTGTCCTCGTGTCTCGTGCACATGTGGGTGGGTTCGCCTAGAGTTAAACTAAGTGTCCAGTAGCATGAACAGTGTCCAAGTGTCCCCGTGTCCGCGCACGAAGTGCGTATCAGAGGCACTGTGCGCGCGTGTAAGTGACAGTGTGTGTCCAGTGCGAGTGCGATTCCTCACTCGACACGACACGGCTTGATACGAAACTTTGGGGATGTCTTGTCAGACATTGCCCCTAGGTTTGTGTCAAGTTTCCCGTGTCCACGTGTCGTGTACAGTGCACACGAGGGGTCTGGTAGCAGGACAGCGTGTACTGTCTCGTGCACGCGTGTCGAGGGCTTGTGTGCCACGTGTGTGTCACCTAGGGCCTCGTGGTCGTGTCCTAGGATAGGTGAGGTGCCAGGGTACGTGTCTAGGTCACTGTATCGTGTCCACAACACGTGTGGACACGACACGAAGTGTCAAACACTTGCGTGTTTACAGTGTGCACAGTATAAACAGTGTGTTAAAATCAGTGGGTTCGTGTCCTATTTTGGACACGAACAGTGTCCAATTCATGCTCAGTCCTAGGGAATCGTGTCCTACACATCTAGGGCTACCCAAAAATATATTTTGTTTGGAAAATTTTGAATAAAAAGTCCTATGTGGTATTTCACCAAACACCTATATAAAACCATTGATACGTGTCCGATACGGACACCAAACCAAGTCTAAATCTCACCAAACTTAGCCTACAGTTAGGGTATACCTATATGCATGCAATTATGAAGAGAAATTACAATAATAACTAGGTTTGGGGATGTTACCTATGAGTGCAAAAATCCAATGAAACCAAGGTAGGGGGGTATCCTCTTCACTTGAGATGGCCAAATTGATCTTCAACCTTGCTAGCTAGCCTCCCTTAGTATCCTCAATGGTAGGGGGTTCCAATGCAAGAAGTTTGGCTCAATTTGGAGTCAAATTGGTTAAATGGTGAAGGGTTGAAGTAGAGGGAAAAAAAACTAGGTTTTAAGTGTAATGAAAAGAGGCTTGAATGAAAGGGGGGTGGTGTTCATATAGGATGGGGGCATGGGTTGGGCTGCCATGGGGGGGGTAGGGTAGATATTTAGGGTTCCTTTCCACCTAGCAAGCTTAGTCTCTAAGTCTTTGACCCTTAGATATTTCTAGGTTTCTAAAGGAAATATCTTAGATAGGTAATATCTAGATATTTGTCTAACCTTAGATATTTCTAACATAAAACTAACATCTAACATTAGCCTCCTAGGTTAGTGACTAATCTCTAGGTTAGGGTAAACTAGGTTAGGGCTAACATGACACTAATCCACTAATTAAATAATAATAAAAACACATAAATCCAAATAATTCCAAATAAATTCTAATAAATTACCAAAATACCCTTTTGACTAAAAAGTGGTAATTTGATATCCTAATCACATGGTTAGGCTTACATGGTCATGGTTGGTCTCTAGGTTATGAAATCTCTAGGGTTTACACTAGGGTTACACTAGTAAAATCACAAAGTCATAAGTCATGACTTAGAAAATAATTTTAAATTAACTAAAATCATCAAAAATCATATCATGACTAAAACACCATTAATAAATAATAAAAATAATAATTTTTCAAAAATACCCCAATTTCAGAAAACTGGGTCTTACATAGTGTAAAAGCTAAGTTATTGTATTTACTTCTACAGTGACGAGCTACCAGACATCCATAGCATTGTTATCGCAGCTTGTTTTGTTTTGCTTTGCTAGAGGCAAGTACTTTCTATGAACTTTACATACTGCTAGAACAATAAACTGCGACTTACCAACCATGTTAAATGTAACACCCAGTTTCTGAAATGAGGGTAATTTAAAATTTTGTATTTAAATTATTTAATTATGGTTTTAAATTTAATAATATGATTTTTGGTGATTTTTAATAATTTTAAAAACTATTTAAATCATGACTTGTGATTTGGTGTGCAGCTAGTGAAGCCGTAGTGAACTGCCTGCCCTAGAGCCTAACCATGTGGGTAGAGATTTTTGTTTATTACATTTAGCTTGAGGATATTGGTTATCTTGAATTTATTTGAAATTATTATAATTATTTGGAATTAATATATACTATATTAAATGGTGTGATTTAATATTATTTAATTAATTGCCATGTGATTGTTAGTAGTCCCAACCTAGAATTGACCTAACCTAGGTTAGTCCTAGTTAGTCATGGTTAGACTAAGTTAGAAATTGAGTTGGTCATGGTTAGTCATGACTAGTTAGAATGACTAGGTTGCAACTTGATTAAAGGGGGACCTTGATTTTGACCATTGAATATGCTAGATGGGATGAGAGCCCTTAGATTGAATCCCAAAACCCAAACCCTAACATTATGACCAGCCTAGGGACTCCCCCCTCCTTGCTATAAAATCCCTCTCAAAGTTTGTGCCTCCTCTTTATTCATCCCTCCATTTTTTTCTAAGGAAAGGTTTGCTCTCTATTGAAAATCCTTCATAGTTTATTCAATATTAATCCATTTTCATTGAAACTTCTTCCATTGTAACCTAATTAGTGTCCCCTACTGTTGGTGGAGGCTATTCTCAGGATTGATACAATTTGGAGCCATTGGCTAGCTTGAGGAGATCTCATTTTTGGGGCTTTTCCTTGTGAAGGAACACAATAGGTAACTTTCTCATTTCTCCATGGATTTTCGATTTCTCTTCATGGTTAGGAAACCCTAGGAGTCCCCTAAGTGTCTGTATAGGTTTCGTGTCAGGTATCATAAGTTTCGTGTCCTATTTGGACACGTATCAATATCGTTTGCATTGTGTTTGTCGAAATGCCTCAATGGGCATTTCGTGTGCATTTTTAGTTTTTGTTTGAATAGGAAATTAGGGTTTGACCTCGTTTATAGGTTTCCTGTATCCTTGTGTCATTTTTGTGTCGTGTCGAGTCTGCACAGACATGTGTACACGTGGTCGCGCGCGCACGTGCACAGGCACTGTGCGTGCCCTGCTGCTCGGGCGTGATTGCGACACGGACACGCGTCGTGGACACTTGAAACTTGACACACACCTAGGGGCAATGTCTGCCACCCCGTGTGTCAAGTTGCACGAGCTCTCGTGTCGTGTCGGACACGCACGAGCACGTGCACTGATTCGTGCACTGTTGCAGTCGGCTGTTACTTGAGCACTGACACGCGTGTTTTGTGTCGCGTACACGCGACTTGGACACGATTTAGGGTGTCCTAACCCTAGCCCTAGTCTAGGTCGACACTGGGACACAACCACGTGGGTTGTGTCGTGTCGTGTCGTGCACACGAGAGTCGGGAACACGTGCACGATGCTTGATTCTGTGTTGCACAGTTTTGTGCACTATTTTGTACTTACTTTCGTTGGACACGTTTGTGTCCACTTTTGTGGACACAAACCACTTGTGTAGCATGTGTACAATATATTTATCTATTACCAACCATTAAATTCCCATTTTAAATTGATTTTCATTGTTATCTTCTTATTTCCCATTTTTCTGAAAACCAATGTATCAGCCTAAATCATGTTCTGTCCAGTTTTCTAAAAACGAACTTTAGCAATCTTTTAAACCCATTTAACATTGTTAATTACTTGTAACTAAGACCCTAACATGTTCTCCTATGTGTATCCTAACTGTGTGTCGAAATTAGGTTTGTTTTGAAGTTGTTTGAGGCTTAAAATCTGAGATTTCAGTTTAAGGCTAATTTGAACTGTTGTGTTTTAGTTTTATGTGATTACTTGAGTATTCAAACTGTTCTTAAATGAGGTTGGTTAATCTGAAATCTGAAATGAAATTGGACTGATTTGGGAGTGTTTTGGTTCAGGAAATTTGAGTTTACAGTATAGGACTGTTAAATGTTTTTTTCAGTGTTCATGAGTACTAAAACTGAGAATGGGTGCTATGTAAATTGATAACCTGAGATTGGTTAGTTAACTAATGTTAATTCCTGCACATTTAAATCTGTCACACTCTTCATTTCATTCCTGCATATTTCCATGTGACACACACAAGTTCACCTTGACACAGCCCTTTCACTGTTTTGTTGCAAACACAATTGTCCTTCTTCTTTACTGTTTTTTTTCCTGCCAATCACTTCCTGTCACACTGGTTCAAAACCTGAGGATATGTTGTGTGATTAAGGGGTGACTGAAATCAGAGTTGGCAAGGAATTGATTTCCTTCCTTTGTTAGCAGTCCATTATTGGACTTCCCTATCCCTGTCACATTTGTATTCCTGCATACTTGGCATGTTACACTTCTCACAAATATTTTCCTGCACTCTTCAATAACTTGGAGTTCCTGTACACTGTATTATTTTCCTGTACACCTTTCACTGTTAGATTTTCTTGAGTACACCAATTCTCTTAACTGATTTTCTTTTCTTTCTTCTTAAACCTGTTAATACTTTGAACTGTTTTGGTTTTGGGTTAAGATCTAAACCTGAGAATTTATGTACTGCCTTTGGTTCAGTAGGAACCTATGAGTTGGTTTGATATGTTGAGATCACACACCTCATCACCACTGTCTTTTCCTGCATATTTTGTTTTCCTGTACACTCTCACCTTACCACCCACATTTCAGTTTTGTTTCATAACCTGAACACACACTCTTCACTTTTTAATTCCTGCATTTCACATTGTGATACTCTCACTGTCACCAAATTCCTGTACACATTGCCTTCACTGATTTCCTGCATCATAATTTCTGTACACTAGCCTACATCCTTTCACACATTGTCACAGCCACAAGCACACATTGCTTCCCTCTCTCTTATTATACATGTAGGTATATACTATATGTGAATGTCTGTACATATATATATATATATAAATAGTGTAATGTATGTAAATAGACATATGTATATCTATGTAAATGGAATGCCTAATGTTAGTATCTATATGTATATGTATATTGATAATAAGTTAGACATGTTTGTGTATATGCTAGTTATGTAGCATATAGCTATGTTATGATATGTGATATAGTTGGGATAGGTTTGGTTCAGGCTTGCATAGCCTTGTAGTGGTGTGTACTAGCTAGTATAGGCTTGTGTGTCCTAGTATAGACTAAGCTAGACTCGACTAGACTAATTTAGCCTAGTTTAGACAAGGTTGACCTAGTTTGACTTCTAGGGTTGACCAAAGTTGACCAAGAGTTGACTTTGGCCTAGATTGACTTAGAATCATGTAGAATACATAGCAGAGCTTCATTTTATCATTTTAGACTTGTTGTGACTTGTGCTGTTCTGTTTAGGAGCCAGACACCACTCCTTGGACAGTACGATTCATATCGGACACTCAGATACAGGCGAGTACATTCTTTGATCATTTCATATCCTGCTTAGAATTATTTCCTGCAGTAGATTACTTTACTTGTACTGTCACGGCGGTCACACGGATTGGTACTATATGGATTCCTTCTTGAGATGTTATCCTTAGGGAGCATCGGGTACTCTATGTTCTGTGCGTTTCACTTACATAGCGTATCACTATGCTTCGTTGATTCTTCGATCACTTGTGACATATACTCTTATGATCACAGAGTCTTCCTAGAATCCTTATCCCATTTATGGGATTACTATGTACCACCTTCGGGGTCTACCACCTTCGGGGTCTGTTACATAGCATCATATAACATAACCTGGCTGGATCCTTGTGTATTGATTGGGGTTACGGGGGAGTATAAATGGACATGTGAATAATACACCAGTAGTATAGCATCAGAATCATTCCATAGTGTAGCATCAGAATCATCCTAGGCCATTTACATGTTCATATTGTACTCTGACTCACTAGCCACATGTTAGCTCTCTATTTATATTAGATATTTCTATTACAGCTTTCTCTCTCTGTTTACATACTGTACTTCTTTCAGTACTTGTATCTTACTTTACTGCATGTTCATATTTTCTAACCTGCTATGAATTGTTGAGATGTACTGTACTCGCTCCTGTCCTGACTGGACCTGTTGAAAATATTACAGAGGACAAGGAGGAGGCCTGGAAGGATACCTTCTTCGGACAGCTCTAGCTGAGGATATCACCATACTGCCTAGACTAGTTTAGTTAGGCCTTATCTTATTTTCTTGTTGTCTTGAGACTGTTTAGTTAGACTTATTTGGAGTTCAGTGTTGTATATTCTTTCATTCTGTATCTGAGACCATGTACTTCTGGATATTGCTGGAATTATCTTGGACTACTTTTCATCTATTTATTTCCTTGAGTTCTATTTTATATCGTGCTATCTCTTCCTTAGTTGTGATTGAGTTTTACTGCCATGTCACCCCCATTTCGGGAAGTATAAACTGATTAGATAGATATTGTTAGATGTATGTTGACCTAGGACAGCGTTCTACCACCGATACTGCGGCGTAGGCTGGGCGTTGTTACATTCTCGTACCCTCACAGTGGGTACGGGTCGTGACATTAAATGCTGATCCTTGGGGTAGCAAGTTAGAACTTTACATGTTGTATTACTTTCAGTCTCTACCATGTTTAGGACAGTATCTCATATCTCTCACATGCTTTATATCGTTCTCGTATCTCCCACATGTTTTACTGTTTTCATATCTCTCACATGTTTAAAATAACGGGTTAAGAAAAAACTGCTAGTAATGTACGTGATCATGACCCCCTTCTCCGTATGTATTTATCGCGCTCGGAGACATTCTATATGTAACCTTGCCGTAGGTTCTGATCTCGCGTTTGTGTATGGATATACACCGATGCCGTTCGTGCACGTATGTGCATGCCAGAAAAACTTGATATGTGCCGCTGTACATCCTATTCACCTATTGACCGATTCACGTACATGCTACAGTTTTAAACTTTTAATCTATATGTTGTCATTCCTAAAAAGAACCAATTAAACCATGATATGCCATGATTCCAGTTTATTACCTTCCTGTTCATGCTTTGTATATTTAGTTTGCTAGAAAACAGTACTTGCTCCCGTCCTGACAGGATAACGTTGTAGGTATACTTACTGAGGAGGAGTTGCTCTGTGATTCGTATTATGGAGTTACTGCCGAGGACCCGGCTCTGCTTTACGAGGATGTTCCTGCGGGAAACCTCGCCTAGTTGTCTTTTGTTTACTTAGACTTTTGAGAGTAGACATGTATTAGACTATATCATTTTGTAACTGGACATGTATCCAGTTTTACATTTCAGTTTACTTGTACTTGGATATTTTACTATATACGACGACTTTTGTGTTTGGAGCATTTATGATTCTTCTTCACTTATAGAACTGTTTAGCACATTTAGTCTTATCTTGTTATCTCTAGAACAGCTTACTGCGCTTTATCTTAAGCGTAGGCTGGACATGGCTCGGCCCGGCCCAACAATTTGGGTAACGGGTCGTGACAGCAACGCCTCTTTCTGGGCCCACTGTGTCTCCATCATCTGCTGAAGGAGAAGGAACATATTATGTGTATCCGTCGGTATCGGTGGTGGTGGTGGCAGTATCTCTAGAACAACGGCTGTAACCCTCTGGATGGAGGTGGTAGACCTCCCTGTGCAACTGCCGGGGTCTCTGGAATAGTAGAATCACTAGGGGCAGTCTCGTGAACCTCCTCCTCAGCCTGATCAGATCTCTCAGGCAAGCTACTCGATCCAGTGGCCTGCGGGTGCGTCTTCGTCATCCTGGAGACGAATTGAAACAAGAGATCAATATGGCACATGAGTAGTTAATTTAATACAAGGTGAATAATCATGGCAATTAAAAGATCAGAATTTCCTAGGTGTGATTGAAAAACTCCTATCATGTCCTAGGTCCTACGTCCTAATTGCAGGCTCGTAATTAGTACTCTAAGTCGAGCACCATTACGAGATCGTACTAATTGCGACACAGGACCTGCGTGGGCTACCACAAAAATATGTCACGACCCGCAACCTTATGAGGGGCACGAGCACGTGGGTACGTCCAGCCTACGTCGCAAAATCGGCGGTAGAACGCTGTATATAACGTCTGTAAATACTACGACTAACAGTATGAATGTACCTGTACAATATATACTCTCCGAATGGAGGTGACATAACAATACAGTCTCAATCACAGAATAAAAATAAGGTAGATAGCTCAGAAGGAAAGACATATGATAGATGAAAGAGTAAATAAGTCCAGAGTCCAATACAAGCCCAGATATATAATATCACAGGGTATCAAAATATAATGTAGAAACTACAGTCTGATAAAGCTAGCTGGATCGCAGTCCAGTCAAACCTAGCTAACCTACACTACTCTGGAAGTACAAAATCTAGTGGCTCTACTATAAGGCCACGATCCAAGGCTACTCCATCTAACTCGAGCCCATAATAGGTCGAGCAGTCCGCCTCAGAGTCATCTGTAATATATCATAACGGTATCCTGTCAGGAAAATGAGCAAGTACAAACACTAACAGCAGTTCCATGTGAATTGACAAATTCTATAAGAGACAGTATAATAAACTACAAGACAAAGATATATGAAGACTTGGGAACCGTTCGGAAGCCGAGTTACAACCCTTAAACCAAACAAGGACCGGGGTTGTAACTCTTCTCCCGAGAAGAACTTAGTCTCCAATCAAGGTACAATGTAAAGGCAAGTAGAGCATGTGAGTAACTGTATATCATGGCATGGTGAGAAAAATACTGAATGTAGAACAGAGCAGGATATACGATAAGATAAAGTAAATATAAAATATGATTTGAATTATTAGAGCGATATATGATCGGCTTGGGATAAGTGACAGGACAGGCTATCCACTTGGCCTGGCAATCCGCGATGACCTCAACGAAAAGTCATGCCGGCCAACCTGGATAACGAGCACAAGGCAAAAGGATCTCGCTACACCCTTCATGAGGGAAGAGTGGCGCGAGCACATGAATAGTGACAGGGTGGCTTGGATCACATAGCCCCTAATAATTTCCCATCCCCGAATAGTACAATGGATCTGGACATGACACGTCATGGCACGTGATTTCGTAAGAGGGTAGCAAATCCTCTTAGAAATTGGTGTCTATACAAGTACAGGGAACAAGACAGGAAGTGTACCCATATACCCAGAAATCTAGGAACAATATCTCATGTCATGATCCAACGTGTACTAGTCCGTGAACTATCGTGACTAAGAATCAAGTAAGACACTACGACTGAATCGGATATAGCAGATATCGAGACAACAAAAACTATCAGTGAATGTACTCGCCTGCTGTCCTGAGCTGTATGGTATATCAATGCTCAGAGTGGAAATCAGAGACCTAAAGATGAGATATTGTATGTTAATTTAAGTTTAAACAAGTTTAGGAATGATTCACAATGAATGATATGCAATCTAGGTCAAACTAGGTCTCACTGAGTCACACTAAGTCCTGTCAAGTCAATCTAGGTCAATCAAGTTATATCAAGTCAATCTAAGCCAAACCAAGTCAACCCTAGGTCATACCAGTCATCACGGGTCAAAACAAGTCGAAGAAAGTCAAACGGGGTCAAGAGTTGGCCTACAGTTGACTTTTGGTCAACTGGTCAACCCTGGTCAACTCTGGTCAACTCTTGGTCAATCCTAGGTCAATGGAGACTAATAGTTGACTTTCGGTCAACTACACAAGTCTAAAGGAATTTGGGACTAAATTGGGTAAAGCGTTGACCCATAGTTGACTTTTGGTCTAAAAAGTCAACCGTGGTCAACCGGGGTCAAGACTAGGTCTAGGCGACCATTTCTAACTATTACCAACCTCTACAACCCATATCCAAGTCCATCTTGGACTTCGAAACTCAAATCTTGGCCGTAGGTCAATATCCTATTTTATCCTTAAAAAGGGTAAAATTCTAGCTTAGGCAATTATCAAGTTAGCCTACCTACGCTTAGTATTTTGACCCGAGCTCCCTAGGGTAGAAAGATACTAGCCTATACATATATTACCTACCAAGATACCTAAGTAAAGTGGACATCTAGTCCACGATACGGCCCATTACCGATATCTTGAATATTTTAAGATACGCAATGGTACGGTGCTATACCGGCTCCCTACACCCGATTTCCACTCGGAGCCTACCCGCAAAATCTAATTCACGTATTCCTGCCCCACGCCAAGTTTCAACTCATTTCGATACTCCGAGCTCCGTTTCGCCCTCTAACTCGACCCTCTATTTCCTATTTCACTTTTCTTCCTATTCTTCTAACTTTTAATTCTTTCCTTCTAACTTCTTCCTATTCTTTTCCTTAATCTTCTTCTCCTATCTCTTCTCTTTAACTATCTACCAACATATATATATATATATATATATATATATATATATATATATATATATATATATATATATATATATATAAAGGGGGGGTTTTAATAGGTGAAAGGGGCCAAAGGGGGGGCAAAACCTGGCAGCAGCTGCTGCCAGGCTGCTGCTGTTACTGCTGGTCTTCTTCTTCTTTTTCGTCTCTTCCTCTTCATCTCCCACTCTCTAAACATAATTATATATATATATATATATATCTATATATATATATATATATATATATATATTATCTATATATATATATATATATATATCCACCTATGTATATATATTTTTTTTTATCCACCTATATATTATATATATAATATTAATATATAGATATATATTGTATATATATATATATATATATATATATTATACTCTTATATCCCTCTATCTATCTCACTAGTATAACTATATACACCCACACACACATCTATATA